>CM077112.1:1798998-1921892 GCA_039619505.1 Cimex hemipterus | reverse complement strand
TATATATATATATATATATATATATATAAATACAGTCATTGGTAGGAAAAAATTACAATTTAATAATAAAAGAAAAGAGACCAGGGTTTGTCGAGTCATTAAGGTTTTTTTTTAAATTTATTATTTTTTTTTACAAGGGTTCTCAACAGCAGAAGTTATATCAACCCTCAGGGTGCCGCTGTTTTTTTAAAAAAAAAGCCCATTGGTAAGTATAGCGGGTTCGAATGTAGGGCCGCTGGATTCGAACCTGGGACCTTCACCCAGGAATGAGCGCCGAGTCGACGCAAACCGTTGCGGCCACCGACGCCCCTCCTACTCGTAATTACCACGTTAACAGTCCTAGGTTCGAATCCCGGCTCAGCTCACGCTTCGGAATTGAAAATTGTTTGAAAGAAAGATTAAAACATCGTTTTGACCCCTTCTCCGCCACATCCACGAGTAAGTTGTAAGACAGGAATTACCTTACTTTTCTCATTCACCTGTTATTTTTTCAAATCAACAATAATTCTTTTCATTATGAAAAGTAATCATTGATGAAAAAGAAAAATTGTTCGATAAACAAATTACGTTTGAACCAAAATGATGATCTTTATCTTGTTGAACAACATATTTTTACTTGGAGTAGTTTCTACGACTTTCAACGCCTGTCCATTTATTTTATTTTTCTCGCATATCTTTCTGGAAAATTCCCAAACTAATCCCTAATCCCATTTTGAATCGTTAATATTAATCGCCGATTTTATTATGAATTTAATCGCCGGCGAGGTATTCATAAAGATGTACGTCGAAACTTGGGAATGTATGACTCCGCTCATCTTATTATCCTATTTTGATAACGCAGTCAAAATTTATACGTCACTTTTTGCAAACCACTATTTCCTTTTTATTTACCATTGTTCGGTTACTATCAATTCTGATTTTAGAAAAATTATATTAAAATTTATTGTGCATGTATGATTGGTTTGTAATTTTATGTGCTTAAAATAAGACTCGTAAAATCTAAAAACGATAAAAATTGTATTTATTTATACATAATACGGGTTACATAACCAAACGCAAAAACAAACGTCTACGTAGTAAATATAATGAAAAGAATCTCAAAATTTGTAACAACTTATTTAATAAGATATAATTATAGAATAACACATGAATCTTGTCTCCACCACAATTATTTTTCACGTAAAGATGACACCAATGATGAAGCAGTACACAACAACCCCACATGAAATGACAAACATCTCAAGAGTACAAGTGTTATACCAACAGCTCTAAAAGATCTACAAGCTGAGAAATCGACTGAAAAATAGACTGGAACTGCCTGAATATCACGAAAAACCTCGGATAGTCTGGCGCTTAGGTGGGTACATGAGGGGAATTTCCGTCAATAAGGTAGTAGACTACACACACAGAACAACACATTGGAAATTTATCTTGGGATTTATATCATAGCCACATTTAAAAAAAATAAGACTAAAAAACAACACATACTGGGAACGTAATACATTAGGAAATGTAGGAGGCAGTAAAATTTGAACTAAAAAATTGGCCTATTAATAGATAGCGTATGTCGACTATGTCTAGAGTAGACAGAGACGCCAAACCATTTTTTGTACAGCTGCCCTGCAATAGCTAGAAAAGACTATGGTACTCTCCTTGGGTAAACTGTTCTTGTGTTATATATTTACAAATGAGACGTCTGAAAGAAATTCTGTGCTATATTAAAGTAGAACATCGTCCAGGAAAACAATTAACAGAGTATGTACACAACAGACGAAAGCTTAGGTGCTAAGCTAAGGATTTCTAATACCTACATAAACAATTAGTGTGAACTAGGATTGTTTCATTTGCATGTCATTTGGCCGTCTGTTATGGATATAAAAGTTTCGTTTTTAATTTGTATAGTCGAAGGAAAAAACACTTTGAAAAAGTAACTTCTGCCTGGTATTCCATCGTGGTACTTGGGAGTTTAAGGCCACTTCAGGTTTTTAGTTGAGATAATAAAGTGGTCGAGTGGATCGAGGTCATGTTAGCTCAAGTAGTAGAGCAGAGGCGAACCTAGCCGAAGATCGTGGGTTCGAA
The DNA here is from genome assembly GCA_039619505.1 of Cimex hemipterus. Classification (NCBI taxonomy): domain Eukaryota; kingdom Metazoa; phylum Arthropoda; class Insecta; order Hemiptera; family Cimicidae; genus Cimex; species Cimex hemipterus. The sequence continues at coordinate 1,919,813 of CM077112.1, read as the reverse complement.
TCCCGCTCGGGACACTTACTATTTATCTCAAATAAAAACCTTAATTTATTGAAAGATTAATTAGTCAAGGGATTATGAAAACTATTGAATTTTTAACATGTATTTGGTCATCTCAACCATTTTTAAAGCCGAATTGCTACTCATAGGAAAATGTCTAGAGGTACAACACGAATCATACTAACAAATAATGAAACAGCTCTCAGCTAAGTTAACGAAATCGACTCGAAAATAGTAGGAACTACCTGACAACCCAAAAACACAGGACTGGTCAGTAGAATCTTGGCACATAGGACTGATTTTGTTGTATAAATCTATAGCACGTACTGGAAGAACTAAAGAACATAACAAAAATTGGCAGCAGTTTCACTTGTTCAAGATCCTCGGAGCAAAACGGGCCCAGATTGTAAAGTCAAAATAAAAGAGAACTGGAATCTTGAGAAACTAAAGAACACAACAAATACTGGGAACGTAAACCAGGGAGAAATATTAAATTCAAAATAACCCACAGAGAAAAATAGGAAATCTTGCTTCACAGAAAGAAATTAAAAAACTTTACAAGATTTATATATCACTAAAAAATAGAGCTATTGCATGGACAATGACGACCATGTATAGAACAGAGCGACAACAGTGCATATCCCATATAACTGCACGATAATAGGTAGGAAAAAGCTAGGTACCTGCGAAATCCTTTATTGTGAATCTTCGATACCATACCATTGAGAATAATTCTGGTTTAATAAACGGAAATCCTCCCGAAAAACCTTCGGCCAAAATAGACGAAAATTTAAGTGCTAAATGGTTGAATCTGAAAAAAAAGCTAATGGAAATAGTAGGCCACTATTATGTATTCAATTACTGTGGAATAGACTAATTTCATCTGTGCGTCCTTTGGTTGTCAGTTTTTGCGTTTCTGCTGTGATTATATAGGGGAAAGATTTTTGTTAATTGGATGGTCGAAGGTAAAATGAATGAATGGGAATATCCCAGTCTACGTTTGTTCAATTCGCCCGTAAGTGAGTTAGTTCATAAAGTCTTGTAAAACAGTACTTCACATTTAAGTTGGAGTAAGTATATCAATTGATAAGGTGGAAAATTGTAGATTTCAGCTCGACGTTGATCAAATTGTCACCTCTATCGAAATCCGAATACTGCGGTTAGATAGTTCGCGATTAGAAAAATCGTTCCCCAATTGCATGATTTTTCTGTCTTTGTGTAGGGATTCCTACGATAAAATGAGTTGAAAACAATTGTTCGAACAGTTTTAACTTTTCAACTTGAGTCAATATTATCTAATCATAGATAAACAAAGAGTTACTAAGAACGAAGGAATTCCCTTTATTTTACATGATTTGGATGATATTGAAATTTTTCAACATTATACATGCTAATTATTTAGAAATCGTGAGATGCGGTCTGGTGTGATGAAGGTTTCAGAAAAACATTTTCTTTATCGTGCCGACGTTTCGACCTTTATTGAGATCATGTTCTCTTTAGATCTTCTTTACACAGAAGACAAACACTTTAGTTGAATATATTTTTATAAATTCACTTTTCCACATCCAAAATGTATTTGCTAAATCTAAACAATGCTTGTAAATCCCAGGCCCTGAAGAAGATCTCAATAAAGGTCGAAACGTCGGCATGATAAAAAAAACGTATTTCTGAAACCTTCAGCATAACAGACTGCATCTCACGATTTCTAAATAATTATCGATTAACGGTCAATAATCACCACACATTATACATGCTACTCACTTTCAATGAATTTAAAAAAATTTCCTCATTAACATTGGTGCTTTAATTGTTCAGAAAAATCATCTATGATCTCTTTTGTTTATACATATCACGTTCATTGCAATCGAAACGGCAATAAATGAATACCAAACAACAATAAATGATAATTTGATGAAGATCATCAGAATTTCATTAATTTTTTTTCTCTTGGAACTTAATCCTAGCACAAAACTTTCATTGAATACATATCAATATATAAGACGAAAAACTGAATTCGAACAACTCAATGATTGTAGAGGCCCTGCATAACAAAAAAAACCTTTGGGTTCCAAATGATCCGTCATGCACTCCCTTCCCTTAATAAAAAGAAAAGTAAGATCGGATTTTAAAAAAAAATAAAATATTAAAAGAAAGTACATAAAAAAATGTTAAACAACAAACAAAACTTGTTTTCACCAAGGCCAGTCTACAATTACGAAGCCCAGAATGTTGGGAGTGGTTGTCCTTAAAGGAATGACGGTTTGGTCTTTGGGATTAAGTGCATCGGTTCTGTTTTACATTTGAACAATATTCCAACAAAAAATGGCTAGTTGGTTTTATCTTATAATTCTTGGACGGTTCCTTATCGCGACTATTACCGATCGTAATAACCATTTTTGAAAAATCCCTTCATGCTAAACGCTCATCAATTTCCGGAAATCTCACAAAAACAAATTTATGATGTTTAAAAATAATTTAAAATGGGGATAAATATTAAACCGGCACAGCATTTTTTGTTGGGTTTTGAGTTATTCAAACACGTTTCGGCATTGCGCCATCTTCAGTGAGGAAGGTCGTGCGTCGTCATGGTGTTCATTGGTTGATCGTGATGACGGTTTTTGCCTTTTTTAGTTATTATTTGTTCATATTTTTTTCTGGTATTGGTTTCGATCTTGTATTCTTCTGAATATCTTCGTATTTTGTTACGTAGTGTTTTAATGGTGTGAAAGTAGAGTGTGAAAATGTGTGGTGGTTAGTGACCGTCATTCGATAATTATTCAGAAATCGTGAGATGCGGTCTGGTGTGATGTAGGTTTCAGAAAATCATTTTCTTTATCGTGCCAACAGTTTGATCGTTAATCTTAATGAACTGTGATTGTCTTCTGTGTAATTGTACCATACTCAAAGACAAACTCTTTGAGCCCTGAAGATGATCTCAATAAAGATCGAAACGTTGGCACGATAAAATGTTTTTCTGAAACCTACATCACACCAGATCGCATCTCACGATTTCTGAATAAGTAGTGTGTGAATACGAACTCGTTTATAAGTTTTCCGTCTTTAAGTATTTGTATATTTGAAGATTTTTGAGTACGTCGAGTTTTCGTCCTTTTTTGCGTTGTGTATTAAAGACATGCTTGTTTCTATTGTTTGGTTCATGGCTACGATGTATTAAATTTGTGGCTTAATTTGATTTCCCGTCATTGACCTAAATTTTATTTTTAACGATCTCTTAATTTCGTTCCAATTGTATGTGTCTCCATATTGACATTTTATGCGTCTATGTATGTGTCTATGTCTATTTTAACAGTTCATCTGTGTTATTGTTGGCCAGTGCTGTTTTAAATCTTTTTTAGTGTTGAACATGTTCGTTAGTCTTGTGTATGTGATGTACATCTATTTTTGATTTGTGTTTAGTTTATTCGTTTTTTTATAAGTTTCTGGATGGTGTTTGTTTTGTATACTTTTTTATTGCAATGTTCGTTTTAGTTTGGAGTTCTTTTTGGTAGTTTTCAGTGTTGGTTGGGATTGTTTTTAGTCCGTGTATCATGTGTCGTAGTGCTGAAATTTTGTGTAGGTGTGTTGGATTGTGCGTTTATGGTATTGTTGTAGGGGATTTCCGATATATTTGGAAATCAATTTTGTTGTTGGTTATGGCAAGTGGTAAATCCAAGAAGTTGACACTGTTTTTTTCTTCAGTTTTTATTTGTTGTTTTTCAGGGGATACATAGATAAAATAAGGCATCAAAATCGTAAAATTTTCGAAGTCATACTGTAGCAGAGAACGTTCACTCTCAGTAAATTTATTGACTTGGGCCTGAAGGTTAAATTGCCTTGTCTAGTGTTTTGTTTCAACATCTTGTGGTCTTAGGAGTGAAAGTATATTAGGTACTAATTCAACAATTTCTGTGTGCTTTGCGCAAATACCACATCATAAAAAAAACCTTCTATCATTCCCTTGTAAAAATCCTGATAAATTTATTACTAAGGCTAATCCATTCTGTATTGAGAGGTAAGTTATTTCATATACTAAGAGTGTTGCAGTTGAATATGCAACTCTCAACCCTTCATATGTAATACGGTAGGTTTATAACTCTCCCAAATTGATTTTTGCGAGAAGTATTACAGTGAATGGTTTCTGAACTATTCTTTACTGTACTAATTATCAAAAACATAATGTAACATTACATAATAATACTACTAGAAAGTAATTTTATTTGATTGCACCTATTTTTGAAATACGGTTTCGATTCTGACCTCGCCTTCGACATATGGTAATAATCTTTTTAATATGAATACCAGCAATTTTTTTCACTATAATTGGGTGTTTTGTTTAATTATAATTACGCTATAATTGAATTAACACGGATGTTTAATTGTGTCGCAGGTCTTACGATTCGAGAATATGAGAAATAATTAAAAAGAGATCGACTAAACCCGCATGACGTCTAAGAATTGCGGAGCAAGTCTATCTCTAGAATTGACAGCGGCGATGCATATTAACGTTATTAAAATGTCAACCCGCCTAGAATTATAATAAAAATCCATGTTTTATGTCATAAGAATAAAAACATGTCTATTGTTAATCCAAATTAATTTTGTAATTTCAAATAATTATCCGGAAAGATTGCGATAATAATTATGACAAGATATCAAAATAAAATTGTGTTTATTGTTGATAAATCGAAGAGATTGCGTATTGAAGGTATAGATTAGTATGTAAAAGATGTAATCGTTAAGTTACTTTTTTCTAGAACTCGTGTAATCAGTTCCAAAAACAGTTCTTAAAGTAAAAACCTAAATTTGTGAAAGGTTTTTGTTTTATTGTTGCCAATAATGCAAAAACGAGGAGGGGTACTTCAAACATATGGAGAGTGTCTTATGACGAATACAGAGCGATCTCCCGTCAATACATGCTTAGACCGCCTCAAGAATTTGACAATGGTATTGATTCGAGGTTTGCGAACCTTTTAAAGGGTTTGTTTACATTTTGAAACTGCGGCTCGAGATGGCTCAAGAAAAGTGAGAGAATCGCAGGGAATTCGAAGTCGTTGGATCTGACAGTTCGAGACGACGGATCGACGGACGTCAGGCATTCGAGGTAAAGATGCATCCGTCATCAGTTTTATAGGGATAACGCACTACCATATGGGAAGGCCGTACTCCACGTGCTTACCCATTGGCGCCTCGTTCAAAACCAACAACCTATCGATCCAATATGGCGTTAAAGGGACGTAGATTGTTTTATCCGAATCCATAAATGAAATAGTTAACAGCTCGCGCGACCTGAAGAGACGGGACGGGGAGCGGCGGAGGGCTAGACGGACCCAAAGGCGAAGAGGCGATCAAGTCCATATTCCTGACGACAGACAAGCATATGGAATCTAACCTCTCACCTTCTGTATAATGTAGCAACGGGAGTTGTATGCCGTGCAAATGTAGGTCCCGTCAGCGTCGAGGCAAGCCGTAAGAAAGTCATGGAGATGATGGCGAACGGCCAAATGGTGCTTGTTCCGCTGGGGCATCTGGTAGAGTCGTCATGCCCCTGCCTACATATCCCGAGACCTGTTGAGTCCTGGGACCAGCTGCTCGTACTGACACCGCCAACTCCCCACCCCCGCGCACGCGCTTTTTATGACCGCCCACAACTCCCTTCAAATCAAATTGACGTCGGCCCAGACGAAATTCACTAACCGCGAAAGGGATGAAACTGACTCGACACAATTACACCTCATGTACAATCAAATTTTATGTGGGTTTCTATCTTTTCTTCGTCGTCTTATTCCCACTGTTAAAAGCTAATATGCACAGAGTAGCTCAAAAACCTTTCTCCCTCATATTTATAAAAAAAAATATAATTTTATTATTCATATAGAAAAACATTTAGCACAAACCCTCATTGAGCTCAATCTATGAAACAAAAAACAAATCGAATGCTTGTTGCTAGCATTATGTACTTAGGTGTTTAGATCAAGGTTAATATAGTTTACATATAGCCTGTTGACTTTTTAGTACACATTTTCAAACAATCCAACAGATTGTCCGATTGCTTGTCATAAGCTAGAATCGAGGGGTAATTACACAGTAATTATATGTTCAGTTACCTGGTAACTGATTTTTATTGTATACAGGGTAGTGCATTTTTTCTAATAACGACTTTATTCTGTGGGACGCTATCAAGTCCAAAAGTTACATTACATTACAGCACTCCAAACAAACATTTTATGATGATATAACGCCAGTATAACAGTGAAATATCTACCTGAAATTACCCGATTGGATTAAAGGACACGTCTTCGTTTTGCCACCTGTCACTTTCACTTTTAGATATAATCGCCATGGTTCTGATGATAGTTATATCACTTTTAAGGGGTATTTTACTGTCCGAAGAATTTATCGTTCTGGTTTCCCTATCCTTGATGGTTCAGACAGTCAGACCCGTTTTGGCATTTTCCCTATCGCTGATGTTTATCAGATCATCAAGAATAGTCAACTCAGGAAAATCGAAGTCGGACAAACTACACGTTCATACCACAGACCTGGCAAAAGTTCCTACGTATCCTGACATTTTTCTACAAGTAAAAGTATGACAAAACGCACTTTAATCTACTGAAACATTTATTATTTTAAAATTGAAACGTTCACAACTGAGTTCCTAAAGAATTCACCTTTTCTGAATGACAATTCCTCGCAATACTATCGTTTTGAACAAAAAGTTGTTATTCGTCTTTGATAACTAGTAATTTATTGTAAAATGAATCAAAGAACAAAAATATTTGCATAAAAGAAATCATATTTTTTTTTTGTTACATTATAGCCCTTGAAGGCAGTTTTCGTTGGTAAACACCTTATTATATAATATTTTCCTTTGTATTAATAGTAACAAATATAGTTACTCTGTAAAAGGATATAAATTGTTTATGGATAATATTTTCTGAAACCCTGAACCGGCAACCTTGGACAACGAACAGGATGCAATTTAAGAGAAAGGGTTCTCCTCCCCCGCAGAATTGCATTTCTCTCTTTCTACTATCTCCTGATGAGAACAGTATAATGCACGAAATAATCGCCTGTTCTTTCGAGAAGGACTTTACCGTAAAAAGGAACTTAACTTTGGACAAAGTAAAAATGAGAAAAGTTTGAAAATGGTAGTTTTCAAGTCAGTTTTTTCGAAAACCGAATTCTCGGGATTTATTATCGACATGATATTTTCAGAAAATCCGTGTCGGCTTCTGTTTTTCTCAAGTAGAAATTCATTTTTGTTCTTTTAACTAACTTGAACAACAACTTACTAATAACTACTAAAGTGAATACAATGACGATTGTTAGGTGCAAATTTTCGAAAAATAACTTATTTAAATTTTACTTTATCTTGCAAGATCAATCAATTTGTTTGCAATATTTTACGAAACAAAATATACAACCTCGGTCGATTTTTTTTTTTTTTTTGGGGGGGGGGGAAGCACGAACAATATACATAGTGTCCAGTAAGAAATTCGTTTTTTATGAAATGTCTAACTTTGAATAAAAGTCTAACTAGTAGAATTATACAGGGAGACTCGAGAGTCGAGACCCTGTAAATTAGATTAAAAAGTCCCTTTTGTCCAAAGTCTGATTCTCAATCGTATTCGAGATATTTTTCTTTCTTTAGTTGCTTCTAACGTTACACAACTTTTTCCATGAAACCTCCGTATCTTGTAAAATATTAGATACACGGTAAATATGAACTTTACCAAATTGGAAAAAGCATTGAAAATTCCATTTCTGCTTTTATCGCAACCTTAAGTCTAATTCCCTGATGAAGCAGAAGATGGAGAAAAACAAAATACAAAATTACCAAGAAGTTAAACTTCACAAATTGACAATTTCTTGTCTAAAGTTTAAGTAACATGGGGGTGTCGGTGGCCGCAACGGTTTAGCCGTTGACACGGCGTTCATTACTGTAAGGTAAAGGTCCCGGGTTCGAATCCAGCAACCCTGCGTACGAATCTAACCTACAAATCGGCTTTTTTCAAAAACACCGGCACCGATTACACAAACCGTTAGTTGAAATACCCTCGCTAAAAAATAAATAAATAATCTCATTTTAAGTACTAAGCGACGGAATCTTTTGTCTAAAGCGGTAATAAATTCTCTTATATGTATAAAATAAATATAATAAATTTACTTAAATAAATATAAAATTTAAAAAAAAAATGAAATAACCTCGTATTAAAAAAATGAGTTATACATATTATCTAAGGTATTGGTTGAGAGGAATAAGAGTCTCCCGATCGCGACTTGTCGCTTAGTGTAATAATTTATTTTATTATTAGAATTAGGCTCTTAGGACACGTAGTATTCGACAAAAAAAAATCGAAAATTTTTTTATTGAATAATTCGATGTAAATCGACCGACCTTCTGAGTCTATTGGAAAGAAATTAGACTCTTAAGACAAATATTTTTATAGAAAACCGAAAAAACAAATTATGCGCTTTTTCTACGTAAATCGACCTGCTGAGTCGATTGGAAAAGGAATTATGCTCTTAGGACACATAGTATTCCAAAAAACCGCAAAAAAAATCGAAAAAAATTTATTGAATAATTCGATATAAATCGATCTCCCGAGTCGACTGAAAAAGGATTAGGACATGGCCTTGAGTTTAATTTTGTACCGTAATTTTTTGTTTATTTTTAATGAAAGTTTCAGAATCTACACAAATAATTTTTTGGACAGTTTATAACCACTTAAATATTTAGCCACTAACAGTTAATTTAATTGATTCTAACTATCATTTGAGCAATTAAGTAGGTGTGTTTACAGCTCATAAAGCAGGCAACTTTTCAGGTAGCGCCATGTCTGTAGGTATTTACAGAGCCAAGGAAACTTTTAGGCAAGTGCATTGAAAACTCGGAAAATTTATATTTTTGTAACTTTGTGACGTTTGTTTCAAAATACAATTTTTAAAAATGTATCTAATAGGGTTTCTAATGTTCTTTCCATTGATGAATCAAAGTTTCAGTAGGATTAATATTTTATGAGATACGGGTTGCTCTATGGACAAAAAAAGTTGTGAAAGGTTGAAGTAACGCGAAAGGTTTTGCAATTGTTGTTGTTTTGAAGTCGAAAAAAACTCCATTACAATTGAAAAAAAATTCAGATTTTGGACAAAAGGGACTTCTTAAACCAATTGGGCCTTTCGGATCTGAAGTATTGACTTCTGACACGGGATACCCAGAATAATTCACGACTTAAATTTTAAGCAAGGGCGATAATCCCTGATAATCTGAGATTAACAGAAAAGGATCATCAAACTTACAATACTAAATATAAATATGAAAATGAATGGTTAAAGCAACGAGAAAAGAAAAACGGTCGATAAAAGTCGATTAAGGTCCATCACCTCAATTTTCAGTTTAATAATGCCTTTTTTTATTATAATTATTTTATTATAATATTGTCATTTTTACCTCTACTTTACGGAAAGGCCACTTTCATCTTCTTACCCTTCTTCCCAAGCTTGTCGCCTTCAGAGTTTATCCACTTCTTTTGACTTTTTTGGACCTGTTCTGAGACAGAGGATTCTGTTTGTTTTTATCATCACTAGAATAGATTCAGGCAGCATCTAGCCAGTGTGTCTATCTTTTCGTAATCAAATTCCTTTGTGCCCTGGAATCCAAGATATCATCAGGTTGCTGTTTTTCCACAGGTTTTGGAGATTTTGGATGCATTAACTGACTAATTCGGAAATGACAATGAAAACAGGTTTACCTACCTTGGAAGTTGAAATAGATCAAAAATCGAGGATGCCAACTTTGTCGTTATTTCCTAGTGAACTAAGTATTGTGACCGACAAATAGTAAGAATTAAGTCAATAAGTTTGCGGCTTGTTGTTTTTCTAGTTTAATTTCTAAAAAAATTATAAGTTATTTCGGAGAGATTGACAAGTTCGCAGGTTGGCAAGTTTGAATGAAATATTGTTCGTGAAAAATTGAGAAGCGATCGCAGCGCCCTCACTGTATTCACCAAAACAAGTTCCCGTTACAATTTCGCAGTGGAAAGTCAATATTTAATTGTAAATAAATTCCGTGGAAGCAAGTTTGTTTTGAACAAGGTCTGGTCGTTTGAGGTGTCAAGTCTGTTTTCTTCCGACAGCTGATCGACCTGTACGAAGCGAGCTGGCTGGTCGCTGCCGGAGGCGAACTCTAGGTCGAAGAGCCGTCTCGTGAAGAACAAAAGCTACTAGACGATTACGTTCCCTCTCTGGACATGTTCTGTCATGTTTTCGGTATTGACACATTTACAATAGCATAGCAGAGTTAGAATTCGATTTCGTAGAGCGCCGGCTACTAAATTCAAATCGGGCCTAGGGCTAAAATGGTTTTGTGAATCGCCATCGAACCATGTCGTCGAGGGTCCTTCGCAAACTCGGCCTCCAGGGAGAAAAGGAGCTGAGCTGTCTCGGGGATGACGGAGGGAGCGACACGGAAGCGGATTTTTCGACTTCCAGCAACACGAAGAAGAAACAGCTCAACATAAACAGATACGACTTGGTAAATAGACCGTCCCGGGCCGTTAAAGACCCGATCACTAATGCTCTCGATACCCTCAGCTGAACCAGTTGTCCCACTCGGAGAGCGAAGTGAAGGAAGACGACGACCACGAGACGGCCGGGTCTCTCAACGCCCAAGAAGGCGCCATCGACGTCAAAGACGCCTCAAGGAGGAAGAAGAAGAAGAAGAAAAAGAAACCTTGCAAAATACCAAGCAGCAATACGAGGAGTAGCGAAGACAACATCGAGGTACTCAACACGTTTACATTATTTTTATTCCCTTTTTTGACGTTTTGACAGACTTTCTCGTCCTCGGCTCTCTTAACCATATGGCTCTTGCCAGAAACGGCAGACAATTGATTTTTCATCACCAATAAGGTCAAGTGTTGCTGAGTTACGCTTCGTTCGTATTTACACCATCCAGACGACACGAATCAACACTTAATACCTCCACCCCCGCCTTCAACATATTAAGAGATATCGTGAAATTTGAAGTTGTCATTTCAGTAAATAAAGCATCAAGTTTCCCACTTGGAAACAAAAACAAACTCAAAATTCAAAAAAATTTCTTAGAAAATATCCTATATCCATACCTACCCTTCTTACACACATGTCAGTTTGCCTATAAAAAATCTAAAATTAAAAAAAAGACATATTTTCTAGTCTGAGAAATCGTACTTTTAATTATGGCATAAATGCATGGTTATGAACTATGGCTTCATCCTGCTGTTTCCAAAGATAATTTTTATTGGCGCAATGGTTCAAGGTTGACACTAAATAATCGTAGTGGATGAACTGGCCTGATTTTGTTATATAGGTAGATAAGTACTTTTATTTCCAACAAAAGAAGATTATTAAAAATAAACTGTAAGTTTTGAGAAAGTTTGGTAAATCTTAATCCAATTTTTTTGTAAAATGGATATTTTGAATCTTGCAGCAAGGCGTTTGAGTTATTTCTTCTAGCCAAAACAAGTAATCAATGTGTATTTGATCGTTTGCCAACTAATTGCGCGCAATTAATCAATTTTTGGTTTAGTGAATTAATTTTTAATTGAAGATATCTTGAAATTTGAAGTTGTCATTTCAGTAAATAAAGCATCAAGTTTCAAACTTACAAACAATAAAAACAAATTCAAAAGACTTCTTAAGAAACATCCAATTTTCATAGTACTACCTACACTTCTTACACACATCAGGGAAAGTTTGCTCAGATTATCAAATTTTTAAAATGTAAAAAAAGTGAAATCATGGAAAAGATCCATACTATGAGAATGCAAAAAAAAAAACGCACATTGAATTTCACATTGGCCATACGAGACTGACCCATGGACAATTAATTTGTAACTGGCCGCCCCCAGAGAGTCAAAAATGCAAAGTAAGATTAACAACCAAACATATTATCCCCAAATGCAGATTATTTTCAGTGTAAAGGACAAATTTGGTATACCTACAGACAAGATTGCTCCTGAAGACAACACTGGCACTTCAAAGATCATAGTTTTTGAAAAACACAAAATTCTACAATGAAATATGAAAACAAACCAAACTATAACCTAGTTTCACTATCGTTTTCATTTAAATCCCTAATAAAACCAAAATATTTGTAATTCATCAATTAGTTTGCAGTAACCCAAGGGGATGGGAGTGGGCATTGGTTGACGGCTTGTCCCCGAGGGTTCGGTGGCGCTCGCCTGGGGTTGTCCCCAAGGGTTGTGGACTTTTTCCATAGGCGACACTGTACATATTTTTTTATCCACATCCCAGACAAAGACGTAATGTCTCAAAATATATCAAAAGTAAACGAGATGACTAGGGAAGACCCCGGGTCCCCCTTGTTCGGTGGCGGCATTGGGCATTTGGTGGCCACCCACCTTTTACTCAAAACTGTAATAAGGCATAAATAACATAATCTGAAGTGCTGTATGAAGCCAACAATGGCTCAGGGACAGTACTTGGAGAAGGTTTGATTTTTTTGTTTTTTTAATTGCTCGTTCTTTCTGCCCTCCCCTCAAGTTTAGCCACTTCTGTCTGTAATAAAAAAAGCTAGACAAAGTGCCTAAGAACCTGTAAAGAGGCGGCATCGGCTTAGTAACAGTGTACAAAGAAGGCCAAAACGGGGGTTTATAGCCATTAGCAAAAAAAAGTTTGTCCATAAATAATCTAAAATGTCAAAAAAAGATTTATTTTGTTATCTGAGAGATCATACGTTTAATTACGGTATAAATGCACGGTCAAGAACAAGCGTTATCCCACTGTTTCCAATGGTATTTTTATTGGCACAAGGGTTCAAGTAAAATAGTCATAAATGATGAACAAATGCTTGATTGTATGTAGTAGATATGCTATGTAGATATTTAGATCAATACTTGTATTTACAACAGAATAAAATTACTGAAAATGTACCTTAACTTAATTATAAGAAAGACTTTGTACATCATCATCATGTTTTTTTAAAAATATATAATACAGATTTTTTGAATCTTGTAGCAATGTGCTTGAGTTATTTCTTGTCAAAACAAGTAATCCATGCATATTTGATGTTTGCCAACTAATCAGTATGGCAAATTAATTTTTGAACTATTAACAAAAGGTTTTCATGCATGATGGAAAATAACAGTTTACTGTTTTTCTTTCCTTTTATCCCCTCCAAATAACATTTATTTTATTTTACAGTATCATTCTTATTTTATATGAAACTTTAATTGCACTTACTAATGAATTTATACCAATATCAAGTGAAATATCATTTTATGTTATGTTAAAAGGAAGAAATCGTTTACTTTATTTTGATTATTGTTCAGAAATCATGAGATGCAGGTCTGGTGTGATGTAGGTTTCAGAAAAACATTTTCTTTATCATGCTAATGTTTCTATCCTTATTCAGATATCGTGAGATGCGGTCTGGTGTGATGTAGGTATCAGAAAAACATTTTCTTTAACGTGCCGACATTTCGATCTTTATCGAGATCATCTTCAGGGCCTGGATTTACAAACATAGTGTACATTTAGAAAATACATACAGAGTTTGGAAAAGTGAATTTATACAATGCAAAATATATTTTATATTCCATCAAAGTATTTCTACTCACTCAAAGTGTTTGTCTTCTGTGTAAGTGTGCCATTATTGCATGTCGTGATGAGAGTGCCAGTGAGATTTTGTTGTTTAATGTTTATATATGTTGGATTTTGAAGGGGTGGGGAAGGAAGTGGGTATAGAGGAGACTATTTTGTATAAGTCATCAATAAAAGATCGAAACGTCGGTACGATAAAGAAAATGTTTTTCTGATACCTACATCACACCAGACCGCATCTCACGGTATCTGAATAATTATCCATTAATGGTCACTAATCTTTACATGTTTCGATCTTTATTGAGATCATTTTCTTACCCAACCGCTTCTCATAATTTCTGAGTAATCATCTACTGATGGTCACTAGTCACCACACATTTATTTTTATTTTGGATATATAGGATGAAGTTGAAAAGTCAGTACGAGAAGTAAATGCACTTTTGGGAGAAATACAGGGCGTTGGGCCAGTTCAGAGTTCCGATGCTCAAATCCCCAGCAGTGCCAGAAAAGGGGTACTCAGTGTTGACCATAGAATGCTAAATCCTAATAACGAACTCCGTCGTATTTTCGGCGCGAAAATCATTCAGAGTGAACAGATGTGAGTTTTAGTTCGTACATTTATCCCTTCACCCTGTCAAAATGTCTTGATGTACCAGCACATTTTCAGGAAGAAAAGGGGCCGTGGAAGTCGAGGTCATTTAAAGACGACATGGCTAGTCTCGCCTAAGGACTATTGGTATCAAATTGAAAAGCCAGGTAGTTTTTCCGTCCACTCTATCAGATGATTTTTCATTTTAACTAAATAAAAACATGTTATTTAGGCCTGTCCATGAAACTTGTCGAGACAAAAAACGGTGTTCAGTACTTTTCCTATGAGCACTCTCTAAGTTACCAGGAAGTCCAAATGAGATTCCTAGATGCTGTAGAGAGTTTAAATCCTGAATTTATTATGGTATGCAAGAGATGACATGAAAATAGACAAAGTTTAACGTACAATTTTTTCCAGAGGATTATCAATTCTCATCCGTATCATGTTGATGCACTGCTTCAACTGTCAGACATTTGCAAACTCAGTGAAGACCTTTCCATGGCGACAGAACTAGTTCAAAGAGCGCTTTACTGTTTAGAGTGTGCTTTCCATCCCTCTTTTTCAGTCGCATCAGGAAACTGCCGTTTGGATTATCGCAAACAAGAAAACAGGTAAAGCGACGCGTTGGTGTATAATTTTAAAAGTTGTGTTGATGTGTGGCAGTTGAGCAAATCCTCAGGTCATTGACTTGACTCCGTTCAGCCAACGCCTATCTTAAATTAAATTTATTTTCTATAGTTTCAAGTGTGTAAGTATATTTTTTAAAAGTTGTGCTAATATTTCTTCTGACTTCGTATTGTTGAAACTAATTAAACCCATTTTCAGGTCTTTGTACATAGCGTTGTTCAAACACATGATGTATATCGGGTCGAGAGCTTGTTACCGCACTTCGCTCGAGTTTTGCAAGCTGATTCTTTCCTTGGATCCAGAAGGCGACCCGCTCGCCGTTGTCCTTGTAATGGATTTCTACGCTCTCCGCTCCCAAGAATACAAGTGGCTTTTGAGGATAGCAAATGAGTGGGAAGCCACAAGAAATTTATCACAGGTAAATTATAATTTAAGCATTTTTTCCAATGAATGAAGGAATCTATTTTTAAAATTAAAAAACAAAACAATTATAGTGAAACTTAACAGTCATCCCACCATTGTGGGCTCGTCTCTTATGGACAATTTTTACATTCCTTAACAAAGAAAGATAGGATTTCTATATTTACATACAGATTTCAGTGAAGGAGCCATCGGAAAAATTTTTTCAACCGAAATTCAATTCTGTCTTTTGTATCAAAATCGTAGAATTTGATTATGCCACTTTATAAATATGTTTATGTACTTCTTCGGTTTTTTTTTTGCCTCTTCACATGTATTATTAAGGAAAAAATATATTTAAAGTGAGAGAAAGTGAAAAGATAACTGTGTGAGCTGTGGCTGTGAAATGTTTCGTCAGAGATGAAATTTTATAGAATAAAATAAATTTTACAAAGATGTAAATGACCAATCCTGCAGATTTTTTCCTAAAATGATGAAGATATTTTTTAATGGTTTCCTACACTTCACCCAGCCAACCCTCGAGCTCACGACACGAATTCAAGGTTTAATCAGCAAGCTAACTATATAAAGCTAAAAAATACACTGCTCACCTTTTTCTTATGTTCTCTATTTGTATATGGATATTTTACTGATTTGTTTCTCTTGTAAATTTTTAATTTATGATCTTTTCAATTATGCAGTTGCCAAACATTGCCTACTCTGTTGCTGTCGCCCATTTTCAACTAGGTGATTTAGAAACTGCCCACTTGCTACTACAGAAAGCTGTCATGATGTTTCCTGGCGTTGTACTTCCTTTGGCGGAAAAGTGTAGTGTACAAGTCGATACAAAAATAAGTTCTAGTCAGTTTTTTACTGGCGCAACTGAAAGGTAAATAATAACGTTTATCTTGTTTTTGTTTGTAACCGTTCATTGAATTTATGTAGGCAGAGCAAATCATTGACACAACTCGAGCTTCTGTACGTTGCGAGGAGTTACCATATATGGAAAGAGCCAGAACTGTTAGCATGGTTGGAACGTAACGTTCACCAAGTTATGGAAAGAGTGGAAGCAGACGATCCCTTCGTTCTAGAGTGGGAGCAAAACAGGCAAAAGAGATATCCTTCGACTCCTAGGAACGTTTTACGACATATCATTCTCTCCGACATAAAAGATTTGCCCTTATTGACCAACGAGGTATTAAAAATTTTTTCAGTTTTTTTTTTTTTATTGTATGACAGTAATGTTTATTGTTAAAATGTATTTTTTTAAGGACTTTCAAATTTCGATGTTCAACTTTGATCCACTTCCACCCACTGATTCTATAAATCTCTACACAAGACCGATGAGAACAAGGGCATACGAGAATGACAGCACATTGTCAATATTCCTCCGTTCACTGATGCCAAACTTCAATATAAATCAGGTCGCATCAGATGAGACGTAAGTTACGATTAAAAATAAAAATCAAATCAAAATTAATATTTAAACCGTTCTCAGAGGAGAGGATGGCGGAGAAGGATCCGGGGTCGATCTTAGAAGGAGTGTCACGTCGCTTTTGGACGCGATGCGTGATCTTCTTTCTAACATCCATTTACCCGATGTACCCGGGGACGGCGATGTTGAAGACGACCCAGACACAGACACTTAGCTTGTTTTAATTTACCTATAACAAGCTTTAATTGATGTAAGTTAAGTTTGTCAAAATATGCCATTCTCATAACGTATTTACAACCTTAAGTATATTTATTAGAAATTACCTAAATAAACGTGAATTATAGAGGATTGGGTTTCTTCCAATTTACCATATATCACATTTTGCTTTTTTTTTCATACTGCTTTAAATTATAATACTTATAGATGTTCCCATATTTTGGTGTGGGTTTGGAGCAGGCCAAACATTTTAATTGTTCATGTAAATATTTAAAATACGAATAAAATGGAAATTAAATAAGAAATCTGATGATATTCTTATACAAAAGTATAACAGAGTGTGTAAAAAGAAAATATAAGACTTTAAAAAGATAAAGATATTGTATTGTGGAAGTTTAAAAAGAGCAAATTTTTAAATAATTATGAATGTACCAATGTTATTACTAAATATACACTTAAAACTCGACAGTGTGATTTTTTTTTTTTTTTTACCTTATTAGCACATTCACGGTGGCGGGTCTCAAATGATACCCAGGACATTTTATTATTTTCCTCACTTTGAAGCACTTTTTCAATTTGGTGTGAAATCAGCTTTCAAACGATATTCGGCATTCTGGTAATAGATTGGTGGTTAAGAAAATTGGCTGTGAGATGTTTTCTAAGAAAACTTTTTTTTTACATTTTTTAGGTAACATTGACTTACTTGTACAATAAAAAACGAGATATGCCGGATTCAGGGTTTTGTCCTGAAAATTCTCCAAAAGTTTAACAATTCGTTGGTTCTCTTCATTCAAGTTGAAATTTTTAAATATATTTTTTCTGGAACATTACCATTCTATTTCATTGATGCGATATCGATTTCTGGCCACATTTAAAAACAATGTCGGTAGATTCAGATAAGGACACAATTAACTTTTGATTTTTTGCACATGAAAGGGTGATTATTTCATAAAAACCTGCATGTTTGAGGGATTCCATGTTGCCAGAAAAAAAAAAAAAATTATAATACATCGGAAAACAAGTTAAAAACTCCAGATATTAGTCAAGTATAAAAAAGCTCCAGAACATCCGTATCATGCTGCAATACTGAACTGCCTGCTTGACTGTAAAACAACCTTTTAATCACTAGAATGTGGTTACTGGTTGATGAGATAGTCATCTGTGATGGATGTGAGAGAGCTATAATGAATATAATAATCGCTAAACTCTACCTTCCAGAATGCAGATATTTTTCAATTTTGTTGATCAGATCAGTGTCAACAAGTTACATTACCATCATGATTAAAAAAAAAAAAAAAAAAATTGTAAACCTCACATTGACCTGAACAGACTGATTAGTTACTTTGTATCTCGACTCGAGCAGTGAAGGGAATCTCAAATCATGTGTTGGGCTTAATTCTGTGTTACAATGTATTCGCTCTACTGTGAACTTCAGTATTTCACTAATTTGCATTAGAAAATGGTTATTAATTCATTCAAAAGATATAATTTTTTAAAAAATAAAAGTAATTATTAATACAATTTATGGGGAAAAAATGCTTCACCATAGGGTCGACAGTGTTTCAAGCTTCTATATGTGACATGTTAATTAAGTGTTCACAACTTGGTAGCTCATCATTCTCTTGCACGCAGACAGAAGTAAAGGAAAAGAAGAAAATTTTTATACGAAATTAAATTTTTTGTTAAGTAATATATTCTGGTATATGTGTATATAAATGAAAGTATGAATGTATTAAAAAAAATTTTTTTTGCTTGAAATTTATGTGGATTGGCTGAAATGGCTTAGCTGTCCAGCGTGAGTTGCACTAGTTTAGGAATGGTCTGAATTGGATGGATCACAGATTAATGACATACAATTCACTGCGAGAAAAAAGATATCACAGTTCTTTACTTAAGTTTACATTACAAAAATCCATGGAAACTTTGTCACCGTTGGAAAAATACATAACTGTGGTAAATCAGTTCAGCGACTTAACTTTCATTAATCTTATTAATTAAGGCACTATCGAGTAAAAAAGGTATAAAACTTCTTGTCTTTTAAATTTTTTAAACTTTTTTTTTAAATCACAGAAAGATCAACAATTTAGACAGTGAGTCTAAGGCCATGGGAAACTTCACCCTATAACAAAATCTGCTATTAGTCATGGCAACATTTAAACAAACATAAATTACATTTACCTGACGCTTTCGTCTTTGGCGAATTCCAAAACGTCTTCAAATGAAAAGTCTTCTTCGCAATTTGCACCTCCGTATTTTGCAAGAATTGCATATACTTCTCGTATCCCTTTGGTTTCTTCTGTCACATTCTGTATAGGAACTTCGGAAATACTGGAAAAATATCGGTAATACAAAAAGTAATGAAAATAACTTGTGATAACCAAGGGGGTGCCTCATTTAACCTTGTCCTACATTTCCTAGGCCCAGTGACGAGAACAAATGATGATTTGGTGTAGTAATAAATGGCATGCTTGCTTGAGCAAAGAAAAAAAAATCACCATACTTTGCCTCGTGGAAATGATTAACCTAAAGACTATTTGTGAGTGATTCTTGAAGCAAAGTACTGAACCAAGAGTTCAAATCCGTGGCATTGACTTCTTTTAATCTCAAATAAATGATCAAATGTTCAAAAATTGGTACATTTCAGATAGAACCAAAGCTAATATAAAAAATAATATTAAATAATAGTAATAGTAAAAAATAAATAATTAATATTAAATAAACAAATAAATAAAAGTAATAATACAAAAATTAAAAACTTAAAATAAAATAAATAAATTAAAATAACATTAATTGCTGAAAAATAATATAAAAAATTTCTTTTTTATTATGTTATATTTATCTAAGTGATATAAATATATGATGAAACAGTTGCTTCTTCACAGCAATAAGTAAATGCAGTATGTAGTTGAACAAAATATTTCAACTTTCTACAATAATTTTTCCTTTATTTTAAGTAATCATATAAAATGTGAAAATAATTAAATATATTCACCAAAAAGCAAATTGTGATTTTTGTAGAATAAATAAATTTAAAAAACTTCCGGGCGGAAAAAAAGAAATAAATAAGTTAAAAAGTTTAAAAAAAACTAAAATGCCAACCATAGCCAGAGATCCTTTTGCCTTTCTGAGAGGCTGCCCTAGGAATTTCTTACGGAATTTTGAAGTGGAGGGAGGGTTTGAAAAATGTAAACAAAAGGACGCAAACTATGCGTCCTCTGCACCTAGAAGGAGAACGTTACACAGTTGTTGATTTTGCAGTCAACTTGTTAAAACGAGACACCCTGAAAATTTTCAGTTTGGTAACATACCTCTTTAGAGAATGTATAAGTTGGGAAACGTAATTTTTATGCACGCTTCTTTCTTCTATCGTGAAATTTTCTACATATTGCAAGGAAGACGGTTGATTGGTCGGTATGAATGGCACTCTTATCACATTTGACAACCAGCAACTTTGTGGAAACAAAGAAAAATTGTAGAACAATATTTATTTTAATATTGATATTATTTTACTTGCCAATAAAGAGTCAATTTATCATGGAAAAGGTCAAAATGTCTCATGGTAGTTTTACAGCATTCAAGTCGGTATGTGCTGTCTGGTTCAGGGCCTGCTGGATTTTTACATTTGTAAAAGGCCTAAAAAAATCCTTTACGTAAAATCTTTCAAATTGAATATTTAAGCAAAAATACTCACAGTTCGCCTGTCATATTCATTGACTTCGTCTTTAAAACCAAATGACAAAGAAGTTATTAGCTTGTAGCAAAATTTTCCAAATTGTTCACTTTCGTAAACAGAAAACCACAAATCTAAAACAAATGAACAGAACATCAACAAAAAAAATAACACTGAATGTAACTTTGATTACCATTATCATGCTTTTGCAGAATATTTTCAATTGATGTCGAATTAAGACTAATCTGCCTGCTTAAATCTTGAGGAAAGAAATTTGACATTTCTCTGACCTTCTTAAGAAGTTGTATAATACCCAAAGGTAATTTTTGGGGTAAATACCAGGTCCAAATATCACCATATTTATCTTTTAAATATTTTTCAATAACCTATAATTAAATTGAATCTCATCAACATTCAAGGAAATGTTAGGTAAAAGATTTCAAATATTTTACCATAGATAAGAATTCCTTGAAAATATTTGCAAGCACGAACATTTTTAAGATAAATGGTCTTTGTACACTACCGATTTCAGGTTGTTTTTCAATAGGATGTGTTTGATCTAAAATTTCTTCTGGCGCATGAAAAATAAAATATTTAATTTCTGAATTTCATTACCACAAAGTGGACAAAGACCTATTTTTCTTACAAACCTGGAGCTGAAGAGCTGTGTATTTTAATCACTTCAGTGAGCTGTGTAGCATTCATAACACAAACACCATGCACCAAAGATTTCACAGCAAGATTTTTATCATTAGTCAATAACATCTGAATGCGAAAAAAGGAGCACCGTGAACAGTGAATGTATTATTTCAATTCTGATGAATTTCACTTACGACATTTTGATTTTCACATTTTAACTGCAGGCAACACTTGATCAAGTGGTCGTCTGCCACTTCAACTTCAAAACCAGGAAATGTCGAATTTGCATTTTGCAATGTTTGCCCTAATATACCCGGGTCTGATGCAGAGAACGCATTGAAAAGGTATGTTATAGCAGTTCTAGCATTGTAAGAGACAGCAGATTTATCTTTCTTCAAGTAATCAAGTTCTTTCAACACTTGCCAGGGTACAAATGTCACTATATTTTTACCTTAAAAGGGGAAAAAATATTTTTATATTATTGTTCTTAAACAGTTTTCAATAAAATACCTTGAATTTTAACATTTCCAATTTTTTGAATTAGTCTTATAGCTGATAAAAACACATTTGTGTCCACAACCACATAAACATTCGTTTTGAGCATCTCAAAGTTTACAGTTAAATCGTTGGCAAATGATATTTCCCAATCCATTTCTTCAGAATCATTCGAGTTCACTAAATTTCTAACATTTTGTAACTGAAATAATATTTAGCTAATAAGAAATCCAAGGATATAAATGCGACAATTAATAATATAAATTATTTTTTAAAAAATCAGGCACATTTTCTTAAAACACTTACATGTAAAATTAAAGGTTTCTCAAGATCAATCATTTGGTTATAATTTTTGTCTATATTACTGGAAGTTGAACAGGCAATGTTCTCCTTCGGATTCGCCCAGTTGACCAGTGTTTTAAATGAACTAGTAATTTTTTCCTGTAAATTACTATAATATTTGGAAAAAGTATTCATCTTTTTCTTTTGAGATGCATCACCAGAGGTATCATAAGTATGTTTTCTCTTGTATAAATTGCTTTTTCCTGTAGCTGTTACAACTTTCCCTTTTTCTTGCTTAGGCATATTGTCAGGTATTGTGGTTTCTCTTAGTGCTTTTGTAGGACTTGTAGATTTGTTGCACATGTTTAAGTCTGAACATGACTCAACAGGAGGTGTCTTTTTAAATTGCTCTGTCGAGTAAGTCTTAGACTTTTCAAGAGTAGGTTGAGGTTGTTGGTTTATGTTTAATCTCATGTTGGATTTTTCATTTGTTGTCATTTTTTGACTAGATGTAGGACATTTTTTCATATCATATTTATCTTTTATTCTAACTGATGTTTCTTCCTGAAATCTTGAAACCAACAGTTTTTTACATGGTGATGGTGTGCGTGAGGTTTTGAAATTACAACCATCAGATTTTGTATTTAGAGATTGTGTTGACAGGTGTATTTTCGCCTTTCTTTTCCTAGACAATGCTCCCGAACTATTTTGAGAGCCACTCACACATTTGAAATCATCTTTTTCTACTAAAAATCCCACGTTATTTATTAACTAAAGTTACATGTTATTTATATATAAAATTCATATTCACATACCAATGCGTTTCTTTTTTGCAGGT
Source organism: Cimex hemipterus (assembly GCA_039619505.1). NCBI lineage: Eukaryota > Metazoa > Arthropoda > Insecta > Hemiptera > Cimicidae > Cimex > Cimex hemipterus. The sequence continues at coordinate 1,897,021 of CM077112.1, read as the reverse complement.
TTTAAGGTTTCGGTATCAACTTTGTTTTCATTGGATACTTTCTTTTTTGGACTACCTTCTTGAGATTTCTCTAACAACTCTACAAATTAAATTGTGCATTAAAATTTCAAAAAAATGAACTGAATTATTATCTTTATTTTTTAGTACTCTTCTTGCCAATCAGTCGTAAAATACAAAGTGCCAGTAAAAGTGTCTATTTTTGACAAAATGAAAAAAAAAAACTTTATTCATCAAATTAAGCACCATTCTTGTCTATCATCATAAAACAAGCATATCTATTACAACAATATAAACAATTAGCTGTCAAAAATACAAAGAATTCTTAGATAGTGAACTTGAATTTAAATTTTAAGTTCTTAAAAAGTTGAAGTAAGCTTTTTTTAAAAGTTAAAATGAAGAGTGTGCATGGATTTTCATTCCAAGCAATTACATTTTGGACTGTCTCATGAAGCTAGGCTATTTAAATGTACGAGAGTAGATCTTTTTTCCCATAAAGGTATGCAATTCTTGGCAATAACTACTACAAGTTACAAGGCTGGCAAAAAAGAATGGTGGATAAAACCAGCCTTACTAACTATTATGTTTTGTGGGTAAAGGCTTATTTTGAGTATATGTTTGGATTTCTGAGCTCTACTCAATCAATGTCCAGGGTGGTAATGAAGGAAAAACAGAGAGCAGTGAGCATCAAGCTTCCTTAACTAGAAATATGCCCTTTGCTCATATACTCTCAACCTCACCATGTATCTATCTTTTTGTTTTTCCAAGCTCCCAGAATGTCTCTGGAATCAGACATGACAATTTCCCAAGGCTTGCTCTAGATTCTGGCTTTGAGTTAAGAGCAAAGAAAATCCTCTAATTTTAAATTCTCAGTTAGTAGTTTTAAGTTTAAAGTTAACCTTGAGTACATAGTTTTTAAGGTCGAAATCACTAGATTGAATGTTTTTAAACTAACAGCACACAATTAGTTCGTTTTACAGTGGATAGGCCAATTTTTAAAATCATCTTACTTAAACATAAGCTAAGGGGAGATAATGTTTAAGAAAAATTACATTTCATGCATTATACTCTTATAAATTTAAAAATAAAATAAAATTACCAACCCAGGGTTTGCATGATTTTTATGGTTTGCTGCACATTTTTCGCTTTTTTGTCCTTTTCCTTAAATTTAACTTTTCTGGAACCGATTGAATCATTTTCTTCTACATATGAAATTTAAAAAAATTAATTTACCAATAACACTTTTAAACTTAATCAAGTTTACATTAGTAATCAGCTTCCTTTACCTTTTTTTTTAGCTTCCTCTTTTAACATTTTCCGCAGATTTTCAAGTCTGTTTTGGGCACTACCGCCAATTTTTTTGCCTGTAGGAAAGAAAAATATCACTAAATGTATAAAAAAATACTGTAAAAATGGTTATGATGGAGTGAGTATCAATTCTCTTTTTTTTTCTTTAGGAACTAGAAAACCATCAAAGTTTGCTGGTTGTCCAGTTCTTGAAAAGAAACCAAAGTAACCTTTTTTATTCATTTAATGTAAGTCTAGCCATTAGCTATCTTTCAACCAGTTATTATAGCTTTTTTGAACCTTATATGATGAAATGCAGGGTCGTCCAAGTTGACCTTGCATGTTAAGAGCACATCCTGTAGATGTCCCTCCAAATAAAGAATTGTCCTTACCCAAATAAGAATAGGTTGTATGCTGATGACAAATAGGCACCTGCTCATGAGCCAAAGCTCACTCAAGTCCTCCTTGTAGAGTAAGATTGCTCAATGTGTTCTACATAACAGAAGCTTATCATGCCTTGGCTCCTTACAGAGAGTGTGTAGCTGTGCCACCAGATTTAAAAAAGGTACTTGGGCACAGTGGTGTGTTTCTGCATCTTCTGTTCTTTTTTATATTTATTTTTTAAAATTGTATTATAGATCTGTTTTATATATTTTTTATGGGTGTAGGGCAGTGGTCGGCAAACCGTGGTTCTTTGTCTTCTTAGCTGCGACTCTTTCACTAAATGTTTAGTGCAGACACGAGGCGAAAAGTATTTCAGGTGTAAGGATTATCGCTATTTTTAAAGAAAAAAATTAATTACAAGATACTTGATTGTATTATTATTAAGAAGAAGGATTTTTGTACTCAGACATTTCCTTAAGAAGTTTGGTTATCAGGTTCAAAGACTTTAGGAAAAACAAAGTGACGCTAGCCTTTGTTTAAAAAAAAACACCTCTGAATGCTACGTTAACATAAATTAATTTTTTGACATTTAATATTGATATTGGTAGCTTTGAAATGCAGTTGTTGAATTGTCCAAAATTCGACTGTCTTTATACCAATTTACGGCTATTGGCTAAAAATAAATGTGAATTAAGTTTACAGCACAATTGTCTTCTTTGAAAGATCTGTTGATTTTTAACACCTGGATGTTGATGATCAACTGAAAAAAATAGAATTTGCTCTTCTTTCTGTATTTCGGTTTACATATTTATGTGAACAATAATTTTCAATCATGAACTTCATCAAGAGTAGATTAAGAAATCGGCTTATCAATGGCAACTTGGAAACGTGCCTAAAATTAAAAACAACATACTGACTTAGCCCTACTTCCAGGGAAATGCAGGGCCATTGATCACATTAGTGTAATATTTGTAATGTTTTTAAGGATACCTTTTATATTAACTTGTTATATTTTTAAATAAATATTATCTTTATACAAGAATGATACCAAGTTTTATTTAATGTACCATTAATTAAACTAAGACATATTCAGCAAAGGCAAGCTCGAGAGTGAACTTTTAATTCCATTAATTGCTATAAAAATGTTTACTAAAACAAAGCTTAAAAAATTGCTTTGAATAAACTTCAATTTTGTATTTATGTTTGTATTTGACTCTGAACAAGTACGAAAGCAATGAATAAATTAAACTTATTTGTGCAATTGTATTATAGTTACTGTTAGGTTAGATTATATTTTGCTTGTGTTGGAGGCTGACATGACCTAGCTGTCGGCTGACCCTGGGGTCCCTATTGCCTGAGAAGCGATGGCATCATGAGCATTTGGCACATGAGGTATAGACACTAAGGCAAAGCACCTAAGGGTGTGACAACCCTTCTTGCTAAAAGTCTATATAAGATATTTTACGATTACGAGCAAATCATAAATAAATGAGTGACATGCTTAAAATTTATTTTATGTTTGAAAAATCTACTTTTTGAATGAAACTTTCACTTGTGTTCATAGGAGACTTGTCCTGGTGATGTATAACACTGGCTAACCCTTGACAGTCATGTATTAAGTATGATAAGAAGATAAAATTACTCGAGAACTACTGATTACCACTTGCTCATAACATTATGACAAATAAGTAAAATAATTACCGGAAGCATTTGACATTTTTGGTGGATACGTTGTTAAGAAATAACTCTATACGCTGTTATCAGCTCAATATTAAACTGACATCAACAACCTTGAGCACAGGAATCATCAGAACTAAGTAAATATTAAAATTATTGCTAAGCTGCATTTGTTAACAATTAAAAAAATAAACTTTGCACAAAAAAACCTTTCTACACAAACAGAAAGGCCTCACGAACTCATTACAAACGATGATAACAGTTGAAAGGTTGCAACATTAAGCTCCAAGGGATTTGGAATTAGATCACAAGTTCAAAGTGCAAAAAAGAGTAGTTGAACAATAAAAAATAAACAAATGTTATTATTAAAGGTAATACGTATTACATGGATTAAAAGTTTTTTAGTAAGTTAATACATAATGCAATACATACATTAAGAACAAAAGTAAGCACAAGGTAAAATGGCCGTTTACTTCCTAGTGGCAGAGGACTATAAATAAATTTAAAATAATTAGTAATTGAGCCTAAATAAATAAAAAGTGGAGAAAAACTATTAAAGTTATATAAAAAAAGGAAAGAGCATCCAGCTCACTTAAATATAAACATGCTTTTTGCACACAGCTCTCAACTGAGCCATGGTTAATTTAGACTGCCTTTATGTAAGTTATAAATTTCGTTGCGGATCTAACAAGTATCTATCTTTTTTGTTTTTCCAAGCTTCCAGAATGTCTCTGGAAACAGACATGACAATTTTCCAAGGTTTGCTCTTAATCCTGGCATTGTTTAGTTAAGACCCATAAAAATCCTCTAATTTTAAATACTAAGTTAGTAGTTTTCAATTTAAAGTTAACCTTAAGTGCAAGGGCTTTTGTACGTAATTTTGGCTTTTAAGGCCAAAATCAATAGATCGCAATTTTGGAAACCAACAGTAGACAATTAGTCGGTTTTATAGCAGATCATTGAATATTTTACATTGTTTAATTTTTTTAACCAATCAGTATAAAATAAGCTAATTATTAAGGGAAAATAATGTTTTAGAAAAATGACATTTCCTGCATTACTGCCTGATTTAATAAAAATAAAAAATAAAATAAATACCAAAATAAAATTAAATTAAAATAATAACATTATACCCACCCAGAGTCTTCTTTTCTAGAACTGAATGAATCATTTTCCTCTGCATGTGAAATATAAAAAAAATTATTAATTTACCAATACCAATTTTGAACTTAACCAAGTTGACATTAGTAATCAGTTTCTTCCATGGTATCTTGTAAACCAGTAATTACCTTTCTTTTTTAGCTGCCTCTTTTAACATTTTCAACCTATTGCCTATTTTTTGTCTATATGAAAATTTAAATTTAAATGTAAAAACTGCTGTCAAAATGTTTATGATAGAGTGAGTATACCAATTCACTCATAGAAAATATTGTTTGTCATTGTGTGACTAACATTTTTATTTTTTACTCTTCTTTTTAGGTTTTTGACTTTTTATATTTCTTGGGTTTGTTTTCAGGAATTAGACAACCATTGAAGAAATTAAGAAGATAGTGTTAAGAAAATAAGTTGAGTCGTCTAATTCCCGAAAAGAAAGCCAAGAAATATTTTATTGTTTTAATGTAAGTCCAGCCATTTGCCATCTTTCAACTTGCTCATCTTTCAGTTGCTCAACTCCACCCCCCCTCAAAGAAAAAACATTTTAAAAAATCGGAAATCTTTCATGAATGGTTGAAACCGCATTGTTACCATTATTATTCATTGTTACTCATTATTGGGTTATTATTCATACTATTTGCAATTTTTGTTCATTATTGTAATTCAGGTATGGCAGTATGTGTTATTTTAGATGTATCAATTTAATTTATTTATCATATTTACCAATAACAACTTTGAACTTAATCAAGTGGACCTTAGTAATCAGTTTCTCCCATGGTATCGTATAAACCAGCAATTGCCTTTCTGTTTTTTTACCTTCCTCTTCAAGTCTGTTTTCTGCACTGCCACCAATTTTTTGCCTGTATGAAAGAAAAATATCATTATTTAAATGTAAAAAGTACTCTAAAAATGTTTATGATAGAGTGAGTATATCAATTCACTTGTAGAAAATATTGTCATTGTATGAAAGTAACATTTTTATTTTTTACTCTTCTTTCTCAGTTGGTAATCTTTTATATTTCTTGGGTTTAGATGCATTATGAATGAATGTGTGCAATCCTTTTTTTTTACAAAAGATAGTTTTTATTCACATTATGCCTCATTTTTATTTCTCTACCGCTTTGTTCTATATATTCAATAATACAATCATTACAATTAAGTTGGTAAACCCTGCTTTTTGTCAAGTTGTCTACCTTGTCTTTAGGTTTTGAGAGGATGCTTTTGAATGAACCTGTACTTCTAAAAGCTATCCTAAAAATTTCTTGTTTAATATTTTTACTAACTTTTACGATAATTCACCAACTTAATGTGAGTAAGAACTATCTTTTTAAAAAAAGGACTTCTTGGGTATGTTTTCTATTGAAGGAATTGGAAAGAAAATGAGTTTGATGGTCGCCTAGCTCCTGAAAAGAAAGCCAAGAAACACTTCTATTGTTTTAATGTAAGTCCAGTAATTTGCCATCTATCAACAATGTGATATAGTACAAAATCTATAGCATATAGCACACTCACACACACACACACACACACACACAAAATGATGTGTGATATAGGTTTCAGAAAAACATTTTCTTAATTGTGCCAATGTTTTCGATACCCTCTCGACACGACACACAAGAATGGCAAAATTACACAGAAGACAAACACTTTGAGACCTGAATAAAGATTGAAAGGTTGGCACGATAAAGAAAACGTTTTTCTGAAACCTACATCACACCAGACCACATCCCACGATTTCTAAATACATTATATTTATTGTTACTCATTATTGGGTTATTATTTTTCATACTATTCGCCATTTTTGTTTATTATTGTAATTCAGTTATGGCTATTTATGTACGTGTTTAAAATAACGTGTATAATTTTTTTTTCTGAAAGTCTTATAATTAGTTGTCAGATTTGTTAAAAATTTGGAAAAATAACAACCAGCATAAATCCTTTTTTTAAAGGTGGTTCCTACTCACATTAAGACCACTTAATATGAATAGAAACCATCTTTTAAAAAAACTCCATCATAATTTCTACCAGCATAAATTTTGAACAAAAGGTATTCAAATTTTAGCCGTGCGGCGGGGGACGGAGCTGCGCGCGCTTTCTCCCCCCCCGTTCGGTGGACGAACGACTCTCCCATCAACTCTCGTCCTCCCTGATCCCTCCTCAGTTGTAAACAGTCGCTCGTAGGTTTTCGTGCTCTTTTTCCGTTCGCATCCTCGATTTTTTTATGCTGTGTTTGTTTGTTTGTTTGTTGAGTTTCTTGTGTTCCGTCGGACGACAAGCGTGCCAGTGAGACGCCGCCGAGGGACAAAAACCAATTCAGCCGGTAAGGAAAACAATCCGATTGATTACATTTATCATCCGGACGTAAACACAATAATGAACCGTTTAAAACAATCTTTTGTCATTTATCGGATCAATAAATCCACAGGTTGTTCACATCAAAAATGTCTTATAACGTAGATATAAAACAAATCGTAAATATTAACAGCAGTCTGTTGAAAATCTTCCCATCTTCGCAGATGTCATCTCGGTCGATTTGAAATATTGTCAGAGCGGGCCGCCTTCCCCATCTCAGAAAAATATCTTCTTTTTAACCTACAAAAAATGAGATTATTGTCCATCCAATTTTATAATTGCGAAAAGGATTTTTTTAAAGCAAATGTCGTGATTTTGCAGTTGCAAATGCAACATATAACATTTAAAATTCCAGTTCATAATATAGCTGACATCTTAAAACTTACAATTTCTCATTGTCATAAATTTATTAGGTATCATTTGATAGCGAAAACGCTCTTTTCAATGATAATTGAATTATTATCGCTCCATACCATTAATTTTTTAAATTATCATTTGTCGTAGTGTGCCACCCTGTTTGTTACATTTGTGCTTTGAGGTTTGAAATACAGATACAGAATTTCTTCATACTAAAACATAACTAGTACAAACCCTAGCGCATGGCTGGTAGATTTTTGTATGGGTCACCCCTACCTGACTGCCATGACCTACCCCAGGGTGTCACAATCCCAATCGTTTTGAAATAAATAAACTTTTCCACGACTTCACCTTAGAAATGTAAAAAAAACGCGTGTTGTACCACCGTCCTTTCCTGTTCAGACTGCCAAGGTCAATAAGTAGATAAAGAAATAAACAAAAAACAGATTTAAATCATAATTGTTATCCCTTTGGTACTTATTTGCTTTTTGCTCTCTTCCTTCTTTACAATTTAGAATTAATTATTGTGTAGGTTTTTATTGTCGCTTATTTCTTTTGTGTCATACTCTTTCTATATTTACTAGTCACTACTAATAGAAAGCATGCTAATCATATTCTGTATAAACATCATTGATCACTTTCTTTTTACACCCTACAATAACACAGTTTCACGATTCCTAGGTTTATTTTCAATTTTAGGAATTTTAAAACATTTTTAAATCTAAAACCACAATTTGTACCAAATTGAACGTTTTTCAAGGAAAAAAAATCTTCCGGCCTTTGTAATTAAAATGATGGGAGTACTCAAATTAGTTATTACATATATTTTTTTCTAATAACAGATGAATGAATAAATTAATCGAAAAGTTGGCAGAAATGGAACAGAAATATAATTCATTTTATACCACGTTCCTGGATCCTTTGATAATATGATCATTATTTAAACTCACAAGGAGAAATCAAATTGTAACAACATGAATAATTGTGAGATTTCATCCTGTGGTCGGTCTGCGGGCTGGTGAGCATAGTTTGATACATACCTGTCATCTTGGTTTGCCTTCCTCGCTGATTTTGCCAGTGAGGAACGTTTCAGCATTTCGCCATATTCAGGGTTGATTTTAGGTGTTTTCTTATTAATAACTAAGCTTGACTTGCTATGGAAAATTGTATGATTTCTTCCTGTGGTCAGTGGTGTGATGAACCTATAGGTGGACAGTTGCCTGTCGTCTGGGTTTGTCTATACTAGCAGATTTTGTCGTTTCAGTATTTCGCCATCTTCAGCATTGAGTTTGGGTGATTTTTGTGCGATCAAATTACATGAAATATTATTATTGGTTAATAAACTTTCACATATTAATTCACAATGTCATGATTTTAGCGTAGGCCCATGTCTTGAATAAAATCATCGATTCAATTGATAAAGGATAAAACTATCAACTATAACTAGTCTCTTCATATTTTTGCCTAGATCTCTTCAATGGGTCGTATTTAACCTTGGCGCGATTATGGATTATGTGAGATAGGAGATGTTCAAGCTACAAGCACGTAAACGCTTTCCCAAGCTGGCCACCCATCCAAAAAAAGAAGCTGTTATTGTTCGATGGAATGTTGTTGGAATCGACCATCACATTTTAAACCGCAGGTGAAACTGTCATTGGGTAAAAAAAAGACCAGGGACCGATAAAACGCACTGTCATTAAACCCGGATTTGTTGGCTAGGGCAGGTATTCTATACCGCTTGTATAGATTAAATGAAAAACGAAATATTTAATGTTAGTTAAATACTATAAACATTACATAACTGTTATATTATCTATGATAACATTTTATAAAATTATTAAATGATTTATGATAATTGTTATTTAGTGAATCATTGATTCTTATTCGTGATATATGATCAGTGTAGGTCTGACAGCGAAAAAGCGAGTTATAATTAGCTTTAATTGAGAAAAAGAGATGAGAAGTTTAGAAGGAAAATTAGGTAGTTGAATACTGTAAAAATGGTTTTGGTAGTTTTTCGAGATATGTATTGAGCATATGTATGAAAAAGATGGTGCGGATACCAAGGGTAGAGAGGCTCAGTTCACCAACTATTTTGTGGATTGTCGTCCCCTTGGTAATAGGATCAAACATTACAAAAAAAATCTCACTGGAAAAATGAGGTGAAATGCGTGGGCTGTTTTTCTTAAATGTAAATGTTATAAATCTGGACATGAAAGTTTAAAAATGGGAAAGTAAAATCTTTACAAGCAACACACAAAGTGGTACGGTGTTACTGTTTTTAGATAATCTTACCTTTTTTTCCTGATCATCAAACACTGATGATTTCGAAATGCTGAAACGCGAATGACCAGAGCAAAAAAATGTTGAAATTACGTGGTTTGAGTGATATTGGCAAGGTTTTACAACGTTAATATATTTTTTTAAAGTGAATTGAGAATCATTCCTCCTCTCAGCGATATTGATTTGAGCCTAAACTGATGACTGACAGTACCCTCCAGGGTCGTCTGTAGATGCTCAAATAAATGTATTGAGGAGGAGGCTATTGAATGCCTCGAAATGTGCAAGAAAAGAAAAGACGAACATTTATATAAACTGTTCTATCGTAATCAAGAAATTAAGTAGAAAGAATAATTAATTGGAAGAAGTAACTTCGTCTGTTGACCATGTTGATTGATTATACAAATGTTGGAATAGCTTATGAATACGTACACGTTCGAGGATAGGCGGACCGGCGTGATCGGTAATGGCCAAATTACAGGTTCATCACCTGGCAGACTACACAGAGTAGTCTCACATTTTAGTTTTTAGACCCTTTAGAAAAATTAAAAAAAAAGAAAAATATCTATAAATAAAATTAATGTTTATTAAAAACAGTTTGTAAACTAATTATAAGTTTTTAATTGCAACTTTGAACCTTTAAAGGAATTATTTTAGTATGTTCACAATTTCTCATAATGTACAAAAACCCTTAAACATCATGAATTCATGAAAAACTTCGTTGTTTTAAAAATCTGTAGACTTTAAATTGATTCTACCAGTTGCGTAACAGTTTTCTGATTATGTGAAACAACGTTCGCATCAAGGCCTTGTCAGACATTGAGGAAAACAACAAAATCATTTGTTTTTGGGTGCCAGGGCGTATAAGGAATGTTTGATGTGGACTCTTATTGGTATTGAAATTTTTTGTGGCACGCCAAATTGCTAAAAACCTAGTTCTATTAATGCGTTAAGAATAAGTCTTAAGTTCAGTGGGAATTTTAGCCCAGAACAGAAGGGATAAAGTTCATCAAAGGTCCATTGCAGAAAGAAACGGCAGACATACTAAATCTAGGACGTGTTAGAATGATTATAGGACTTGCAGACTCCGGTGTAGTATGTATAGTCTTGGATCAGAAGAAACAAACCTGTACATTGCTAGGAAGAACAAGAAACAGCGGAATATATCCTGCTGGTGTGAAGGCCCATGCAAAGCAGATTCTTTCTCCTAGGATCCCATGTTTTTTAAAATTAATCATAAATTGTTCAAAAATGAATAGGGATATTGCCAATTTTGTCGTATTTACTTTCCCTAGCATTTCCATTTTTATTACAAAATGAATTAAAAATTATTATGTTTTTACTGAAGGAAAATTTAATTAAGGGATTTTGAAAAATAACAAAATACAAAGTTTTAATTCCATAATTTTGTTTATTGGACGCAATACTTTTTTATTATTTAATACCGTGTATTATGCTCGCTAAGACCTCTGTGCACATGTTAGGCATATTGTTAATAAGGTTGTCACTACTTTCATAATGAATTTCACCCCATAGACGCTGCAACGTTGCACTCAGTTGTTGCCGGCCAACTGGCTGCGGATTGTGAAAAGCCTTCTGGGCAACGGACCCACATGTGCTCAATGGGATTAACATCTGGAAACAATGGGGGATGGGGCAGATGGGAATTCCTAGGTTTTCTAGATTCTGCTTCTGTGAGGGTTGTCATTTTCATATAGAAATCAAAAATCCCTGCCAATACCCCTGTTTTGAGGGGTGCATTCCTCGGGAATACCTTGGACATAACGGTCGTGGTGAGGTTGCCTTCAACAATATGGAGACCAGTTCGTCTTCCAGTGTAATCCTAGCCCAGATATACGCCTTCTCCTCCAGGGAAGAAGGGGATTGTACGTAGCCCTTGCTATCGTACTCTTCAGCGCCGCGAATTGGTGTTCTCTTCTAGGCGTTTGCTGCACCACATTCTCGTAATTTGCTGGTGGCGGGCTGTTGCTGCAGGTCGTCTCAAAGGGGCATATGATTTAAGGTCAACTTCCCACAAACGATTCGTAATATCCTTGCCAAAACATCTTGTACTTCAGTTAGGATCTGGGGCATTGGAAAGAGTTCCGTCTTGCAGCTTTGTCCTCTCTTAGTGTGCTAATGCGATGAGTTCCACTACCAGTTATTGGCACTTCTGTCTCTCGGAATCGCTAAAGCACGGAGACCACGCTCTGAGAAATGCCATCTGCGTCTGGGATATTTCACTTACCTGTGACCTCGATGGCTCATTCTCTCAATAATAATGTGAACTTCTGGTTCATGATGATGTCTTTCCAGGGTTAAAGGGAGTACAACTGGATTAAAATATAGAAAATTCGAGAATTGGCGTTTGTTTACAAAATGAGTAATCTTCGTGTTTACTATTGTTGTGTAAATCTGTTATGAAAATAAGGATTAACATTTGTTTGTTTTTGGTTTGTACTTTCTATTTTGTTTTATCCAACTAATGAGAATGTATCGGTTAACTTAGTTAAAATTAACAGAATAGGAATAAATTACAGATATCCCTATTCATTTTTGGCAGTTTATTCGTTAGTAGGAAAACGTATAGCATAGTGGTTTGAACCCTCTCCGGTACTTGGACGTTAAGCAATTACTTAAAAAATCATTCATTACTTAAAAGATCATTAGCTATTACATTAATGACACAAACATTTAGTTAATTTGTGTGGTCGAAAATTCGGTAGAAATAAAAATACAAAGTTTTTTTTGAGGTGTTTTAAAAAAAGAGAAAAAATATAAATCAATCTTCTTAATAAAGGTAAATCTTAATCCGCGATAAAGTTGTTTCGCAACGTGCTTTCATTCTCGATTGTCGTGTTTTGAGTCTCGATTGCTAATACATGTAATAATTTTCTACCTAGATTGAACATTTTGAAAACGTGATCTCATTTGTGCAACTTGTGGCTATAAGGGTCATGAATTGCTGATTCGATTTAATGAAATATAAACTTTCATGGTAAATGGTAAAAGTATAAACTAAGCCGTGTAAAGAGTTTTACTTGAAACTTGATAAAATATGTATTTACCTTATATGAGCTATTTTCATAAGTACAGGCGTGAAGATTAGTAATTGATTATTTGATTGTGTGTCCAGGAGGCGATGACGGATTTTATGTACCAACCTTCAAGTCCCGGAGGGCACAGCGACAGCTTCAGGCTAGGCTTGCGGGAGGGGTGTAGAAGCCCTGTGATCGGTCGTTACACAGGCGTCGAAGACAGGCCCGGTGGCCTGGGACTTTGTGATCTGAAGCATAGCAAAAGCGACGACCTCATGCTTCAAAGTGCGCCGATAAATCCGCCCGAGATACAACACGGTATTAGCGAAGCTTCACTGCAGATCCAGAGGGAAGCGTGCGTTGTATACGAAGACGACCTGGCGCCTTCTAGCCTACCGGTGTATTTCAGCGACAGTGAAACTTTGAAGTCACCACCTCCGACTGTCATGGATAAACCACCTTTGAAAATCACTGGTGATTTCGGTTCTGAAGTCCAATCGAAAAGGACGAGCCAGTACATCCACGACAGAATAGATCCTGAGGACAGCATCAAAGACATTATTTCTGAAAACGATTTCTACAGGTAAACACTTTAAATATTATTTATTTTTAATTTCTTCTGAAATTTCCATGATACTTTCGTTTCAAACAGCAAATTGCTGATTTTTTAATTTTTTTCAATCGTATTTTTAAGTTATATCGAACATTTACATTAACCTTCTCCCTGTACGATGTAAGATAACCAAAAGAATAAAAAATACTCCACAAAAAAAGGCGCAATTTGAAATTATGATTTCTTTTTTAATTTGACAATGTATCTTTTGTTTTACTTCCTTAAAAAGGATTTAATAATTATAACGGAAAGTATTTGTTTTTGCCCCAGATAGTGAGACAAAACCGCTTAATTCATAGTTTGATATAAAATCTAAACAATATAAATCATCACCAAGGGCATTTGATCCTTTAAAAAGCCTTTGTTCACGATTAAGTTGGTGGCACAAAACAAAACTTTTACAAAAATGCTAATAATAGCCTTGTACAGGAAAGAAATGGCTGTTACGCTGCAAGAGTTTTAGATTTACCTAAAACTACGGTAGCCGTGCATTCAGTAGTACCAGGAAATCGCAAGGTGTACTCAAAGACCAGGATCGAGAAGCCCAAGGACAAAGGGACCAGCTGACGAGTTATCAGAGTTTACACTTGGAGACATGGCCTTCCCATTGTTTCTATCTCTCAGACTTCCAACTGTGCAGGATGTGTCCGTTAGAGCTGAAACAAGAAGATTTGTAGAAGTGAGGCTACAACCTATAAGGCCAGCAACGGGTCCAACGCTAATCAGAGACCATCGTCGGGACTGCTTGCTCTGCATCCACCAGATGGACGTCTTCGAGTTTATAGAGCTCAACAACGAACGCTACATTGCCGCAAGAGGGTCGTTCGGAGATGGTTCAGATATGGTGTGGAATTTTTTTGTATGCACAAACGTAGTTACACATTTTAATAGAACGGCACTTCATGCAGAAATCTACGTGACAGAAATTCTTAAGGAATACATGGCGCCATATTGGTTTATTGGCGAAAAACGTTTCTTTGTTCAAGAATGCAAGACCAACTGTTGCCACCAGTGTTATGCAGTACATTTGATATTCAACATTTACACCTTAAGACGCCCAACCCCTATTCCTGATTTCAACCCCTTCGGTACTTTTGGGATGAGCTCGGACGTTGAGTAAAACGAAAAAATATAACCCTCCTACAACAGCCTTAGTTGAGCTGAAAGTTACATTAGTTGAGATTTGGGATGAAATTCCTTAAGTAATGGTAAAAAGATTGCTGAGAAGTTAACAGTGTATAATAAGAGGAAGAGAAGGTAATTCACCCTATTAAATACGGTTAAGTTTGTTTTATGCTCAGACACAAAAGTGATATTTTCTTTAATTTTTGTTTTTGTTTTTGGGAGATATTTCTCCACTAAACAAATCTTTTAATAAATACCTGAAATGTGCGCCATTTTTTTGTGGAGAGTGTACATCTATGTTATAAAAATGTGCCTTATTTTATATAAATTTGATCAGTCTTAACACTTTTGGGTTCAGTTGGGAAAAAGTGAAGATTGTTTATTCTAATAAAATAAGAAAATTGATTTTTTTTTGAAAATGTAAATTGTGGCTGAGACGAAAAATTATCGTCACGAGCTGGACTACAACCCACGACATCCGGATCCTATACGCAGGTACTCTGACCACTTGAGCTAGCGTGACTTCGGCCCCCGAGATGTCAACTCATCTCAACCTACTTTCTTCAAATTTCCCTACTTTTAGGCAAATGTTCAAATTTCGTGTCATCGCATTAGATTATCAACGACAAATGAAATGACAAGCTTAAACATACAGATTAATGTAATATGCACTTCACTAGCAGCTCCGTTTTAGGCACCGAAGTCACGAGAGCTAAAGTGGTTAGAGATCCGGATCTCGTGGGTTCGAGTCGCGCTCGTGGCGATAATTTTTCGTCTCAACCGCGCTTTGAATTCATATAATATATTTAATCATCTTATTATCCTTATCATCTCTTCGTATAATATATTCATCTAATTGAATATGTATTCAATTCAGTTCAAATTATTGTAATACAAAAATGTCAACCTATATTTTTATGATTGAATGTTTCAGATTCGTATTGTTCAAGAGGCATTATGAAAAGTATTTGGACATTTCGAAAAAGTACGAGGAGGCTAGAAATATAGCCTATTATCTAGAAGAAAAGTACCACGAAATTAAGGTGAGCCTTCTGTTTTTGCTTGAACTTGCGCGAAAAATACCTTCCTTGAAAATCTGGGACAGCGATTGCTGGTTTGAGTCGAAAGGCAGCAGACCACTGTGTGATGTTATGTAATTTAATTGACTTTCTCCTCCTCCTGTGCTTCTTGAAATTTTTTTACAATTTAAATTTGAGTTTTTCCGTCGACTACTGGCAGGGGTCATTATTACGGTTTTAATTCCTACCGGTATTATGTAATTTAAACGGTTTGAAAACGTATAATTTTGAGTTTAGTGTAAAGGAGAATGTTTTTGCTTTTATTCCAGACCAGAAAATCGACAGTCGAGCGTGTTGTACCTTGAATATGTGAAGTATGTTAAGAGGAAGGCACGTTAGCAGGGTAGTTAGCGTAGATTAGAACATCGTGATGATTTACATAAAAAAAACTAGTCAGACGTAAAAACTCCAGTCGTATGTCCAACTACTCCTACTTGTAATTATTACTTGATTTGTAAAGATGCAAGTGATCATATTTCTTCGGAATGTGGATTTTTCCTTTCCATCTGATTTTGCTAAACTTCACATGCTCCATCACACCCTCCTGGATATAAAACCACCCTTCCCCAATTCTATCATTGCAACCCCTCCATTTCGTACATTCTAAGTATTAATTATAATCCTCTCGTGGCAAAGCAATTTAGATTTATAGTTTAATCGATAAGAAGCGAACTTCTGTGTCATATAATTGTTGAAGTTACGTTTAGCTTATAGTTTTTCTCTTAATACGCTGGAAGGATGCCCTAAAAACTACATAAAATAATATTTAGACATTAATGTTTAGCAACTTGTCAACCAGGTCGTTAAATAATGCTATCATAATAAATTATAAATGTTTCATAAAAAAATATTTTAAAAATTATCTGTTCGGAGAGTTTTCGTAACCTTTAGAACTTGGTAGAGTTGCTCGGTAGATAAACCCTTGACAGCAGTTTGATCGGAAGGTGTCACCTTCAGTGTACGAATTTTCTTTTTTACAAGAGAATACGAAGCAAGTATGAACAACGTCACAGAAACTTACGCTAAATTTGTTTGGCAATCTCATTTTCATTATTTATTATTTTTATTAGGCGATGTAGTTCTTAAACATTTTAAACGTAACATTTTGTTGTTAATCTTACGTGATTAAAACAATCTATACTCGTTAAAGTTTCACTCTATTAAAACTTAAAATTAGGAACATCAAAGTAAATCACATTGGGTAGAGGAAATAGGTTAAAATAAATCGTGTAGGGTTGAATCCGAACTAAAGAAGGTCTGTCTACAACGCTTTTTAAGATAAAAGGATGTCAGGTGATGTTAAATGAGCTAGACATCTCTAAAATAGAACAATAAGTTTTTAGTCATTAAACCCTCGGGTGCAACACGTGTAGCCACGTAATAATGTGTCATGTTCTCTTTCCTTTTTACTTTGACACATTGTCGTTCCGTTTCAAACAATAAAACAGACGAACTACAGTTTTAATTGCATGTATCGAATTTAGATTTGTCTATTGTTTAGAGTTTTGTAATTTTACACGCGATTTCATAATATTTTATCAATTGTATACTGGTTTATAACTCATTCAGCGGGTTCTAATTTTTATGTTCAAACAAATCAACGGTTAGGAAGGATCTGCTGACACCTGGCACTAATTCTTCGGCGAATCGGTTACAACACCAACTTTCTCTTCCTCGCTCTTGAGACTGCTCCAACATAATCGCTCCTGTTTTGATGTATTATGGACAAGTTGATTTCTAAACGCGTTAATATTTTAGCATGTTAATTTTTGCCACTTCCTGAAGTAATTTTCCTATAAACGTCCTTTCAGTTCATTTCTTAGCACTTAAACCGACTAAATGTTTCAATGGTTTAAGACTAAATGGAAGTAAATGATGAAATTACCCTGGTCTTTTTTGCGAGTCGAGGAACTGTAATATGTCATTTGTTGATTTAAACCTCTAATCGGTCATTCTTTACAATTTGTTTATTTGGTAAGATGTTCAGTTGGTGAAGTGGACTGCGATATCGTCACAAAACAAAAGAAGTTAATAGGATGTCTTTTTGGTACTTTGTGAGAAGAAAAACGTTGCTCTGTTTGATTGTCCAATACCAACGGCCGACATCGGAAAACATAACAGGTGACTCACGGGGAGCATGAAGATAAGCTTAAACGTCGAATGTTTTGTACATTTTATCTGCGGCTCCCCAAGTAGGTCCCACATGATCGACCTGTCCACGGGCTTGAAGGGGTTTTACCCTTCCTAACGAAAGCTATACTTCGTTAGCTTCTTCCTCTAGTAATGATGCTTTCCAATTATTCTCCCTACATATATGCTCTTCTTACTTTCACACTCTTTGTATATCCGTCAAACTTGCTCCAACCCTTCTGACTTCTAACCCACTAAACATTAAATGCGTTTAGTCGTTCCATAATCATCTGTTCCTCCAATCAATAGAATTTCCGTACTCTATCAACCGAGCCCCATTTCTTTCCCCCTTTCTTTCATTATCTCTTACCTGATTATAAATTGGCACTATTATTAATCTTATAAGTCTTTTAGTTTAATTTCCATTTTTGGATAGCCTTGTCAGGCTGGGATCTCTGTAAAATATGCCGTACACCTATTTAATTTTTAATTTAAGGACCTAATAAAGTTTACTTTTGAATACATTTCAACATACATCTTAAATTATAATTTATCTAGTAAACGAAATTAAGAAAACGGACCATTAAAATGAGTGTAAGACAGAGTTACAGTTTTATTGTTACAGAATACTTCTTGGTGGACGAAAATTGAAAAAGTATGTGTTTAGGTGCTTCGTTTAACTGCCAGTCATAAGAAGTTCGTATTCGTCTTCGAGCGTTAGTATGTTGTCTTGGGCTTCGTGAAATTCTGTCATTTCCATGCCTTCGCCGGTGTACCAGTGGGTGAAGGCTTTCTTTTTTAACATGACGTGATATTTCGCGTTGAGGCGGGACCAAGCTTCCTTTATCGCCGTCGTGTTGCAGATCATGCATGCCGCCCTTTGGACGTTGGCCATATCGGCCGTGTCGAGTGAGCAGGGCGGAGAGCCGTTTATGCCGACTTTAAAACCGGTCGGCGACCAATCGACGAAATTGACGCCTTTTTTGTTCTTTATGTTTGAGATAGCGGCGTTAACGTCTTTAGACGCGACATCGCCTCTGTATAGCAGACAACAGGACATGTAGTGCCCGGCCTCGTTGTCGCACTTGACCAGCCTGTTAGCGTTATCGAAGCATTTGCTCGTTATGTCTGCAACGGAAAGCGTCTGGTGAGTACATCTGTTCTTGCTCACTATCGGCGCATAGCTGACGACGGGGAAATGGATTCTCGGGAAAGGAACTAGATTCGTTTGGAAGTCTGTGAAATCCGCGTTGAGTGTCCCTTGAAATCGGAGACTCGCCGTGATCGAGCTCACCGTCTGTGCCAAGAGTTGGTTCAGATTCGAATAAGAAGGGCTGTCGATGTCTAATTTCGACTTGCAAATGTTGTACATAGCTTCGTTATCGGCGAGAAAGACACAATCTGTGTGTTCTAAAGTGAAACTGGTCGCAAGGACTGCGTTGTATGGCTCTACGACTGCAGTGGATAACTAGAAATTTAAGAAAAAATTAGAGTAATTATGTAAAATAACGAAGAGGTGAGTTTTACCGTCGGTGAGGGGAAAATGGCAATTTCCAGTTTACTTTTTTTGAGAAATTCTTTATTAAATATTTCAGTAAGGAGAGCTCCGAACCCTGAGCCAGTCCCACCTCCGAAAGAATGGAAAATCATAAAACCTTGGAGTTTATCGCAGGCTTCTGCCATTTTTCTAACTGGCTCCATAACAGCTTCCTTCATCTGTCCCCCAGCAGTATAATGGCCCCGGGCATAGTTATTAGCTGCATCTTCCACTCCGTTAACAAGGGAACTAGGAGCAAATAAATGTTTTAAAGGTCCCGTTCTCAATTCATCTAAAAAATACATAGTGCTTAAAAAAGTGGTCAACTATTTTAATTTTATGCTTGTTTACCGATCACCGTCGGCTCCAAATCGACCATGACTGCCCTCGGTGAATAATTGCCTTCTGACATCTCGACGAAAAACGATGGGAATCCGGCGGCTGTTCTGGACTTCCTTGAACTCGAGCTCGTCGAAGATAGAGTGTGATTCACTCCTTCGTCCATAGACTTGGTCCTCTCACCGCTTTCGTGAAGGTTGCTGTTTGTTTTCATCATTCTCGACCTCAGATCGTCCTCGTTGCCGAGACGGCCGTAGAGATCCAGACCATGCTCCAGGCAGTATAACTCCCAGCATATCCCGCCCAACTGTACACCCGCTTGCCCGACGTGGACCGATATGACTTCCCTCTGTATAAAACAAAAACGTTTTTGTGATTATGTCCAAGTTTCTTTGTTTTATACTATTTCCCGTCTGAACAACGATGTGTGCAAAGATATATTTAAATGAAAGCAATTATAGGAACCAATATTGTTCAAGATGTACTTATACATGAAGTATAACCTCTCATACTATACTATAAGTGAAACGATAAGAATTTGATTAAGAAAATACTTTCTCTTATCAGTCTTGTGTCAGTCTGCAAGCATGGTTCTTAATGTTGGCAGTTGTGATTTTCATATACAACAGCTATTGGACTTACCATTGTGTCACTGTGTAGAATTGTTTGTGCTGAGAGTGAAGTGTAGATTGTAAAGTAATTTAAACGGAAATTTTCTGGTGTGTTGAACCGAAATAAAAGTCTTTATATTTGTTTACATATGTTGTGCATCATGTGCTTTACTTTCTTCGGGTTGGGAATAACCTAAGTTTTTGTTTTTTCATCGTCATTTTATTCAAGGTTTGAATAGTTATGTTATGTTGGAATGGATTAAGCATTATTTTCAGCAGTTACACCCGCTAAAAGTTTCTATGGCCTGTATTTTTCTGAAAGGTTCAGGGGTACTGCGAGGACGGTGGGAAACAAGTCAACTAAGTGTTTTTCTGTTCTTAAAAATTAACAAAATATTGGCAGGAATAATAAACGATTTTTTCTATAGGACATTTATGAATTTTTCTCGTCAGTTTCAAGTTTCATTGGAAATGAGGATGCAACATATATTCAGTAAAAATACTGGAATGTTTTCATTCGGGACCAAATTAACTTCATAGCAAATTTTACGACAGTTCACTATAGTTAAACCTGTTGATCTTTCTAAAAATGGTTATGGATGCATTAGTCACAATAAAATTGAGAATTAGAATAGTCTCTTAATTTACGTATCATTATCACATACCTGTTTATCTACGATTAATATATAATATGTTGGTTATATCAAAAGGACACTATATGTCACACTATGTGTTTATATAACCTTTCAATGATATGGTGAAATGGCGAAACGTGTCTGATGTACTAATTCAGGGAGGGTAGACAGACTGGAATGATCGTAAACTACCAATCCTCAGGTCCATTGCACTGACATCCACAAAACATTTCACAATTGATATAGTTAACATAAAAGTCGTGGATATTGTTTATTTTGATAGACAGTGTACGCCGTGTTCTCCGATCCTTTAATAAGACATTATAATTTAAAAAAATTCAACACCCCTAGTTTTATTCATATCGAGTGGGATTCTTTTTAGGAAAACCCACATCCAGATTTATAAGGATAAGTGTGTCGACGGGACATTCTGTTGCAGGTGGTATTGTTCTATTCTTTGCCACAGCTTTTGTCCTCGTAGGATTGAGACTCCTGTTACGTGTCTTATAGCGGGTCTGGCAATTTCCCAATTCTTGTAACGAAGGGTTATCCAGGGCAAAGAAGTGCTTGAACTGGAAAAAAATGAGTCATTAGATCATGCTTGTTTTTACTAGTTCAGTGTGTGAGAGCAGATGGAACCTTTAATAGAACAGATTTGCAACATTTATAAATGAGCAATAAATTAATCGTGATTTTCATGACTAAAAATTAATAATTTTTGTAGTTAAACACTACTCTTTAAATAGGAGCCTTTGTTTGGAATGAAAAGAAGTCGCTTACGCTAGATTATATATCTCTACTATTTTTCGACCTCCTTTGACTCATAACTGCCGCTGAAGGTTGCGAGAAGCCAAAAAACGCCTCTGTCAGACTAAATTATGAAAAATATATGTTAGAATTTTTTTTTACTTTCAATATGCATACAGTTATTTTTTCTGATCAATAAATACGTATGAAAATATAAGGGAACAAGTCGAGTACTGTGTAATCGGAAGAAAGTTTTATTTAAATAACAGATTATTTGGAGGTCATGAGATAACGGTCGGGTGTGACGTAGGTTTTAGAAAAATATTTCTTTTTCATGCCTACGTTTCGATCTTTATTGAGATCATCTTCAGGGCTCAGAGCCGTGTTGAGAGTGCCCACAACAGACAAGAATGACTCATCTACACGGGAAACAAACGCTTTGAGCCCTGATGATGATCTCAATAAAGATCGAAACGTAGGCACGATAACGAAAATGTTTTTCTAAAACCGACGTCACACCAGACCGCATCTTACGACCTCCAAGTAATCATTAAGTAACTGTCACTAAACACTACACACTTAAATCATAGTTAATGAAGCAAGCTATGACCGTAAAGGAAAGTAAATGATGTTCTTCATTTCTGTGTCTATGATTTATTAGCTATTTATTTTAGTAAATATTAATTAACTGATTATTTAATAACTAGTTAATACATGTTTTTATAATGGTCTTTCCGATAAAATAATTATTTTTATTCACCTTCGCTTCTTATTATTAGCCAATGCACAGTTATGCTATCGTTAAATAATTTTATTTAGATCTAAAGCATTATCATAGGTGTATGTTAATTATTTTTTTCTCCTTTTTAGGTAAGTCGGAGTTGCATCACTTTGTACCATTCCCATAGCAGGGAATAATCCGACTATCACGAGTTCCGGTAAAGGTGAGATAGGTATAGTTCCTTCTAATTGACATGCAAATCTATGTAGACCTAGTTATATGTGTGTGTGTGTGGGCAGTCAGAACGATTCAAAATGAGTGTTATCAGATATTATTTTTTATTTGTTATTTTAAATGGAATTTATTAGTTTTCTGTCATTAAAAATTCAACAATTTCTTATCCTTACTACTGTTCATTTACAATCATGGTTGAACGCTTGGTTTTTATCATCATTAACATAGGAAATAGGTAAAAGTACATTATTACAACTTATTATTATTTGAGGATCGTGAGATGTGGTCTGGTATGACGTAGGTTTTAGAAAACATTTTCTTTATCCTGCCAACGTTTCAATCTTTATTGAGATCATTTTCATGGCTCAAATTTTTTGTTTTCTGTGTAGATGTGTTATTCAAGTGTGTCGTGCTGAGAGTGCCCACATGACGCACAATGAATTATACATCTACACAGAAAACTAACACTTTGAACCCTGAAGATGATCTCAATAAAGATCGAAACCTTGGCAGAATAAAGAAAATGTTTTTCTAAAACCTACGTCATACTAGACCGTATCTAACGATCACCAAAAATCATAGGCTAACGGTCACTAAACACCACACATTACAAGTTCAATCAATTTCAGCTTTATAGTCATTCATTAAAAAAAGTTATCACCCATTTAATTGCCTAATTATGATATGATTGTCCACTTACTAGCAGTAGTAAAAGAGTATTTCTAGAATCTCTTAACGCTGGAAATATGAAAATATCGAAGCCATAAGTGCGTTTACTTTTTATATTGGATTGTTTGACGATTGGAGCGATATTTACCATACGATTATAAAAAAAATATATTCATGCGACCAAAATACCGCAGACAGTTATATTCAGACGTATGTCGACCCTTGGCCACTCTCGTACTGTAATTATTGAAATAAGGACTTTCACTCGTGACAGTTTTAAGAAACCGCAAAATACAGTTCTTTTAAGGTTGTAAAGAAATAAAATATCCCAATAACTTTATATAACCGGAAACTCCGACCTGTAAATGGGTTCAGCTATCAAATCGAGATGGTTACTTTGAACTTTGAAAGTATTACAACCAGTAGTTGGATATGAATTTAATTGGCAGGTTCCCAACGTGGACACTTGAAAATTTATTGTTGATGGATTTGATTAACTGTCAGTTTGAAATTTGGTCGTTACTTATCTACCTTAGTCTATTGCGTTTATCATTCTGTAGACCTCACAGACAAATCTCATAATTGACGTATGTCAGTGCTTTACATTTCTTCTGGATGAAATAAGTGCTATTATTATCAAATATATTAAAATAACTAACTTTCGTTGAAAGATTTAAATTCAGAAAACCTCTCTGTTTGTTATTAGTTAATGATAGCGTGTTTAAAAACCATTAAAAAATGGATGACGTGAATGTGCATAGCGTCCGTTCTGCTGCAATATTTGAAACAAGTTAGCGTGTGCAGGAATATGTGTATGGATTGATAAATGTATCCTGTTGTGATAATCGATTCTGTTTCTGCGTAGTATTGTGATGAGCTGAGCTTCTTGACAACAGATCTCATCATTTGATAAGAAGCTTACATTTTCTGCCTGAATGAATCGTCCGGAATTTACGCTTGTCAGTATCTTCACATTAATCGTTCATCGGTGTTGAAATAGCTATATTTGAACTATAGAACAAGTTTAATTCAGTTATACAGTAAAGCCATAAATGCAGAATAGGTGTGACAATTTTGAATATCCGCCGTGTCCTACATTCCTGGCAGGCCGGTCGCGTGCTTTGCTTCTAATCCTCTAATTGTCATATGACCGTTAACTGGGTCCGTTCCCGGCGGTGGAACGAATTACACTCGTCAGAGGACGTATTCCCAGGCCGTCGGAGAACGGTTGTTAACTGCAGTTGTTTATTTTAGATACGACTGACCGCCAATTTCACGTTTTTTTAAGGACGCCTCGTGGGATTGTAATGACTTCCGACCAGAACTAATATAAAACTGTCCAAGACAGTAGCTATCGGCCGCAAATATGGATACCTAAGATTAAAATTGTGATTACATTCTAATATTTTTAACGAGGAAACATTAAAGGTTTTGAAACGTCGGATGACCGCACGGCTTACACATGTTAATCGGGCCTACTTTCGTAACGATCTCGTCGAAGGTCTGAAAGCCACGATATCGAAGAGTGCTAGTGGTTTTGGTTGAATTAAGTTCATAACGGCGGCGGTCGAACATCCTTTTAAATGTATTTAGGGTATGATGCAAACAAACGGGAAATTAGATAATTGACCAAGCCATAGAAGATCAGTGTATCCCCTTATTTTTTACATTCTGTGAACGTTGGTTTATTCAGCCAAGTTTGGTAGTGTATTTTGCCTAATACGGGCTAGGTAGTGAAAGTCTCTGGACTGACGAATCGCGCAAGATTATTTTTTATGGTACATTGTCAATTCCTCGGGAGTGTCATGGTGCGTTTTGGAAATCAGCTGGTGTTTCTTAATTTTAACCACGGGTTTTCCACCAAAGAAAAATCACCTCATTGCAGAAAGCGCGGCGCTGCCTTTAAAATGCTCAAAATACTTTTTTAAGCATCGAACTTGATATATCATAGGCTGTGTGTGAACATATGAACATTCAGGAGGGTTTCGCGGGCTAAGATTATATAGCGCGTGACAAAAGAGAAATGCATTAAATTAATTTTTACCACCGTTACTGGTGCATTAAAACATTTGAACATATCCATAAAGCAATTTTTATTTGCTATTTGATTTCTTCGTTATTATATTAGTAATAAATCATGAAAATGTTAGTCTCAATTGACTAACCTTTTTTTTATCATAGTGTGATTCAGTATTGTGCCTGATTAAACATCATTTCTTAGAGTTGATGCAGGGTGTTGGTCTGCGAGTGTGTACCCCGGCTTAGGGTGATTTATTGGGTCCGTCTACCCTCCCGGGACCTAATTGGTCAGGACCAAGAATCAACACAGCCAGACAGGCTACGTTACTTAAAAAGTATATTCGTAAAACTAACAAACTATTGCTACGCCAGGGAAGACGGGCGGTGAAGACAGTCCAGGATAAACAATCTCTTAGATAAACACAAGGCGTCATCATCAGGTTTAATTATAGTAGAAATTTGCATATCTTGAAGATAGACGGTCGGTTGTGATAAGTTGCGTTAATGCAGTTAAAAAGGATAGATAAGAAATCAGATGTGAGCCTACAGTTTGCAGTAGGAGGACTCTTTCATTTGCTCCCTCTTCTCACTTTTAAATCTCGCGACGGCTTTCAGGGGCAGTCTTTAAAAGGCGAATGGAGTCACCGTTTAACCTTCAGCAAATACGTGACACCAAAGAGAGATTTGTTGTATAATTGTTTTCGTTTGGATACAGGAAGTAATTGCCGCGTCGGGGCTCGGAGGAGTTAAATGCGGAGCCAGTATCGATTCCGGTGGGGTTGCCTCTACCCTCGCCACACAGTCCTCAGATGTATATAAACCCATTTCAAAAGTTGGTTTTTCTCTCGTCACAATTCTTTTACACTCATGGACGAACAAATGAGTTAGCTGTTAACAAACTGTTAAAGCTTTTATTTAGGCTTTTCATAAAACTTTCTCCATTGTCTTGTGTCTATGTCAGTAAAATAGGCATGCAATTTGAAACAATAAATCCTTTCACGAAATTATTTCCCAAATTCGAGACTTATTTTTATACATTTAGGTGGGGTTTGTTTTTCTTGTGTTTACTCAACCTATTTTATACAAATTTTTAATTTGAAAAGGGCTGCAATCCGAAATGCATTTCGGGTCTATCCGTATGTGGTGTGAGCACCGGACAGATTTTTCTCTGAAACTTTTTTGGCATCTACTCTACGTAATTACAGAAGTTACTACGATTAACAAAAATGATGGCTTAAAGAAAAAAAAGAAAAGCCTGATGGGGATGAACAGAGGCCTGAAATACATAGCGGTCTTTTTTAAGTAAAGAATTAACATAAAACATTTTGGGTAATATACAAGATAAAGTCAGCTTACATATATAAAAGAAAAACCTATAACGCTTTATTTTTAAATTTATTGACTATTTGTTCTAAAAATGTTACTTGTTTTTTCCGATCATTTTGATCTGTCTATTGTCACTGTCTCGGTTCGTCAGACGCGTTTCAGCTTTTCGCCATATTGAGCGGTATGTTTGTTTGTTATAAATTGCATTAGTGTCGTTTTGTATGTACGAATATATTAAGTTATTTCTTTATTCCATTTTAGTCTCAGCATTTCACTGTTCATACCTTGCCTGGACATTCGTATTTATGCTATGTTTATGTGCGCTATGTTCCGTACTTTATTAATTTGGTCATTTATGATCAAATTTGTATTCAGTTAGAGTGCGACCAATATTATATTAGACGTGTACAATAGTATAGTGTACAATAATGAAATCTATAACTATAAACATGGTAGTGGTATTGGACTGGGCCAATTTATAGGCCCGCCTCCATTCGCTCTTTTTGTTACTCCAGTTTCCACTGTGCGTTATATTCAGTGAAGAACTTTGGACACACTGTTCAGATTTCGGTGGCGAAAAGCCAAACGCGTTTTCTGAAATTGATCCGTTCGATACAATTATGCAGTTGGTTATTTAAATTTAGCTAAGAATCGTCATTTTAAATATAAATTATAATTGATTTAAAAAAGCTTACGAGGAAAAAAGGCGTTGTGAATCTTTCAGCACTTTTATGAATAGGGACACACATAAAATCGGAACCTGCTTCGCTGCCTTCAATGCCAGGACGAAATCGTCAAAAATATAACCCAAATCTATCACACTAGGTTCGGTCCCAGAAATGTCTAAAATTGATCCAGAAGTTAAAAAAGCACTAGATTTTGCCTTCAGATCGGACTAAAACGAAAGATTCCTTGCGCTGAAAAGAGGCGTTCCGTTCCAGCTGATCTCCACTTTCCAGAAGAATCCGTACTTAAAAATGAGCCTAGTGAACAGACTCCTTTATCTAGACCATCCGGACGCCAATCTGGCCAGAAATTGGTTTCGGGAAAGTGGAAACTTGTAGCAAAATAAATAAATTTGGTAAAGAAACGTATGTAACAGTATTCTTGGGATGATCTCGGTTGGCTGACAATTTTATGGCGCAAAAAAGAGATTAGGTGACCGGAATCAACCATGTTACAGGTTCATCAGCTCGCAGCCCTCAAGAATAAATCTCTCAATTTTTATTCGTCAATCTGAAAAGAAAAAACCGGAAACATTTTGTGCCCTGAAAGGTTTTTGAATTTTTTTAAACTGTGTCCATGAATGAATTAAGCTTTTCAAAGATTCATCCGACAGTTTAGTCGTGATTACAGATGCCTAGATACAGACTGCCTATTGAGCACTGTTTGTTGTGTACTACAATTAAATCAATTAGTTTCAATAAAATTTTAAAGAGTGCCATGGTGAAATAAAAACTATAATATTTAATTAAAAAGCAAGACGAGGAAACAAAAAAACAATAGGTAATTAATAAACATTAAATAATGTGTATAACAATGGGGACTGCGGTAGCTGGGTTAGTGCTCCCGAATTTTATTTGTCATGCATAGATTCTGGGTTCGCATCCCGGCACATCCTAATCAATTCTGATTGGTTATATGTTAAAAATACCGGAAAGTTGTTTGGTCCCTCTTCCGAGACCCTCAGAAAGTATTGTATATTGCTACTTTTTAAATAAGTTAAATTTATTCGGCTATGGAGGAAGAAGATCTCTTCTCAATATGTAATAGTAAAAATCTAGTTTGTCCAGACTCTCGGGGCTTTGAAGCTTGTCAATAACCCCTGCCGAAATCAAACTTTTGGGCAACTATCTTTGGCCCGAAAGGTAGCGGAGACGATAAAAATGTATTCCCTTCCAAAGGCCTAGTTTGTATTGTTTTTTTTTTCTTTTCCATCCCTATATGAATTACGTGGCGGATTGTTCTATGCACATTGATATTACAGTAATGATAGTTCAATGGTAAATTAGTTGAGCAATCTTTGAGATAATTTTTGAATCAAGGCGTGTTTTCATTTCATAGCTCTTTAGAAAAAAACAAAACAGGTTTCTTGTTCTTACATTCTCTATTAATGTTTTTGTTTTTATTACCTTAAATTTGATTTGACATTATTTTGATTCTAAATAAAAATATATAATTCTGTATTTTAAAGTCCAAAGCTGAATTGTAAAAAGCGATTTGGTTTTTACACGTCCGGCAAGGTTTTAAGCCCGATTTCAATTTTGACAAACAATAAGTCGAAATATTATAATTACCGGACAGCAGCAGGTTGAAATTAAGTTACCTTGAGTACGAACAAGGTCAAAACGTTCTTAGGAGTTTTACACAATCTTAGATTTAAGTTTACAGCTGTTTCGCTAGCCTCAGCTTCAACCGATAAATGATGGAGAGGAAATATTTCCTAATTAATCGGCCACTAATTAATAGCGTAGCCCAAGATGCGGGATTGCTAATTACAATGCAAGTCTCTAGACTGAAAACGTTCGCATGAATTATATAAAGTTTCTCTTAGTGATACATATAAAGTTAACCGATAAGGCCAGACATTTTTCACTTTCTTTCTAAGAACCGTTAAAGTTATTTTCATTGTGGTTAAAAATATAATGTGGTAGACAATACTTGTCCTGTTTTTAAATTATAACTTTTTGTACAATTTTTTTAAATGAACAATACTAGAAAAATTCTCTTTCCCGTCAATAATTTGCTATTTTATGACAAGATTTTTTGTCATTTGCGATCGCGTTAGCACTTCAAAATTTTATTCACTTAGGAAACTGAGGAAAACAGTTTTTCAAAACAGTGAAGTCATGAAAGTCTACAAGATTCAACCTTGCCGGCCCGCATTCAAGTGATTATGAGGCAGGTGAAGGCCAGGCTGTTCGTAATGACAAAACAAATTTAAAATTCAAAAGAGATAAGATAATCTCTTGCGTGGAAGATAAGAGGGTACGTTTTTTCATGCAGTGAAAATGTCCCTAGAAGACATGTATAATTAATTTAAAATTACTCGGACGTTTATTATTTTTATTTAAATAAACGATTATTAATATTGGAATGTTCAATTTTTACCAGAAAAAGCCTAAACACCCGTAAAAGTAATGCAAAAATTAAAATTGGAGCGAAGTAGAAATCCGCTAGATCGTGGCTGGGCTACTTTTGCTCCGGGACCAATCAACCCGTAGCTAAGTACCGCAAGTTGGGATTGCTAATTGGAGCGATCAAAGATCGCGTCCGGATCAAATAACCAAAACAATTCCAAGAGATTGAATTATCCTTGTCATCGGAGTTTTGTCACACATGTTTAACGGCTAGTCTAATGGATGTGTGGCTGATGATGTGGTTGTCCTGTACTAGATGCTTCAAAAACGTTTAATCTTATTGAGCAATAAAAAATGGTAGAAGCTACGATTCTCGAAAAACTGCGATTACTCACATCGTAAATTCTTATTCGTCTTGATATTTCCTGCTGTGGCAACAAGATTGTTTACATCCTGTTGTGTTATAATATGTTCCAGATAATATTTTCTTTTTTTATATTCTTAGGCACTAGTCTTTTGCATTTTGATACTCTAGAGATATAAAAAAGATAACTGCCGATAGAGTTCTCAGTTTTAATGTAATAGAAATAATGTTTGCTATGTATTAACTTTGATGATCTATGATTAACTTTTAAACATTTTCTTTATAGTTCAAATTGTGTGATAGTTTGAATATTTGTAGAAATCGTGTTGAAATTTCCCAGAAATTAAGTTTATTAAGTATATAGGGTGAATCAACTTGTTTATTTTATATGAGAAGCACATATTTTTATCGTACAGTTCGATTCTAGAGCTTAGAACTGGCCCACTTTTACTGAAAGGAAAATTTTGTTAGGATTCACCATTTCCACCAGACAGTCCAAGCATGCCCGACGGAAGACTCGGAGGGGTATGCTTTTTGTAACAAGATGGCCCACCCCATTCATTATGAAATCGATTTAATTTTGGAAAAATTGGTCTTATAAAAACCTCCCACGTTAATTTTTGTTACGAAAAAATAAGCTATTGAATCGAATATGGAATAATAAAAATATGGGACTCTCATTTAAAATAACCAAGTTAACTTAATTTCCCTGCTAGATGGGATCCGCTATGCGATTCCCATACAAAATTAACATGAGGTTTGTATAGACTATTTTTTTTTGCTAAAGTTAATCATTTCCGAATTAAATGGGTGGACTAGAGAAGTTGATACACATTGTCTAAAGCTAAAGACGTGTAAAGATTACGAAGAAGCTTTATAGATATATTTATTTTATGCTTAGAAATATTATGAAACAATTCACATATAATATTTCCTGATCGATTTAAATAAACTGTCAACAGTCTGCGCTTTGCCTTGTTGTGCCTGTGATTTTGGTGAAGCTAAGGTTCTTTCATCCGATCGTGAGAGGTTGGATGTGTGTGTGTGTGTGTGTGTGTGTGTGTGTGTTGGGGTTGTCTTTGTTTGTCGGGGCCTTTGCTGATTTATTTTTTTTTCCGGTTGATGTCAATTCGCAGCATAACTCACTCAGAATAATTCCTTAAACCAAACGTTCTTCATAGTTATAATATATTATATTAAATTATGATTAATGTTCTCAATAAAGATCGAAACGTTAGCACGATAAAGAAAATGTTTTTCTGAAACGTACATCACACCA
Source organism: Cimex hemipterus (assembly GCA_039619505.1). Taxonomy (NCBI): domain Eukaryota; kingdom Metazoa; phylum Arthropoda; class Insecta; order Hemiptera; family Cimicidae; genus Cimex; species Cimex hemipterus. The sequence goes on along the minus strand of CM077112.1, from coordinate 1,865,986 downwards.
GACCGCATCTCACGATATCTGAATAATTATCGATTAACGGTCATTAATCTCCTCCCATTCTAATAAATATTTTTTAAGGGGGGGATCGTGTGTGAGTAAACACTTTATTTACATAGCGAATGTGAAGCCGGAAGGTGTAATAAAAAGAGAGGGAGTCGATCTGTTTCCATATAAACTATGTAATCAGGCGTACATCTGGGAAGAGAGAGCAGAGCAGCCTATTTATAAAATATTTCTGTAATTTCTCTACTTCCCTGTAGCATATATCTGCTCTGCTCACAGAATCAAAAACATTATATTTTGCGTTTAAAGGTCATCACGATCATATTTTACGTAGGCATTCCAGGTTGAAGCTATGCCTACTTTTGCATGCACTCAAATTTACACGGAAATGAAATTTGTCCGAGATTTGAGGGTTATGGACAGACCCCCTTATATTGCGACACTAGCTTTATTTTTTAATCATAAAACACGCTGGTAGCCCTTCTTTTTTTAAATAAAAAACAAACAGTATTTTTGACTTTTGATCAAAGTTTACTGCAGGTTCATCAGCTGACAATAATCGTATAGGTACTTCCTTAATCATGTTTTGAAGTGTACGCTGTTCGCAATGTTAATTTGGGTGTTTATGGGTTTTTTCACGTTACATTATGTGATGTTTGTATGTTTCGAAGTTATATTATTTTTTTCCTTTTTTACGTCTTGTAGCAGTTTTATGGTTGTAATTTTGAGGTTCGTGATGGCAGTTGCGTAGTTTGATTTTCTGTCATTGTACCCAAATGATATTGTATGTTCTTTGCGCCTGTTATTATATTTTTGCCTTGCCTGTCTCATATATATATATATATATATACACAAATGTATTTGTCTCCGTTTATGTCATTTTTATCAAGTTGATTTAATTTTGTCCATGTTTTATCTTAGTATTATTGCGATTTTTTCCCGCGATCTTCTGTGCTGTTTTAATTCATAATTTGTTAAATATATTTGTTATTTTGCACACTTTTCCCTATGCATGCGAATGTCTATTTAGTGCTTTTATGGTGTCGGTAATGTAAATTTACTGTTTTTAGTTCGTTTCTGTATTACTCTTTTTCCACCGGTACTATGTTTTATCTCTCTGAAATGCATTTTAATCTTGCCATATTTTATATCCATTGGGATGGCTTGGGTCTACTTTTTTAATTCCGCTGTTTTCTGTGTACGTCAATTCATAGTTTATCTTAGGTTTTAGTAATTAGGAGTAGGAAATTTATGCTGTGATCGTATTCCCTTACTTTTAGAATTTTCCCGTAATGTAATATTTGCTTTTTTCAGTAAACCATTGTTAAAAGTTCAGGTTTGAGCAATGTAATGTGAAGTTAATGTCCCCGATTGTTCTACTATTCATAATTTTGTTGCTTAAATTCTTTTATAATGTTCCTGCTTACACTTAGGTTGTCTGAAGTTAAACGACCACAGTCCTCATCAAATTATTTTTTAAATATATATTTCGTATTTATTATTTGTTTATTGTCCAGGACTAAAATTAGTCGAAGGTATACGTAAATGTTTTTGACACGCCTCTATGTAGAGGAACACGAGTAACTTTTTCTGGATATAGATACCCAAAATTGTTGTGATAAAGTATAACGTGTTATTAATTATTTTAACGTATTTAAGAAGTAAAGGTCGATTAATCGTCATCGTTCAGAAGGGATAAAGTATACTTCTGCATGTTCTACAAGATTGTGCATGGGTTAATATTGTGCTGTCGATACTTAATGGTCTTACAGCATCTGCAGCTTAAACCAAATCTGATGTACATTATTGATTGTTTTCACATGATTTCTCCAATTTGGTTGTGTTAAAGGTCAACTTGGAGAAACTATTTTATTGTTACTTTGAATCTGCGCGAAACCTTTTGTCTCGAGAAGAGTAATTTGCTGCTCGCAAGTGCCACGCCTTTTATGCTTGTAGTAATATCGAGGAAAGTGTTTTCCTTTCTGTCATGTCGACAATGTATTTTTGAATAAATACGAGTAATTTTTTTTTGACGAACGAAAAATCTATGAAACTATGGGGAAATTCTCAGATTTCGCTTTTCTCCGGTTGAGGTCAAATTGGTATTAGCGTTTGTGGTTTGAAGAATCGGTTCGTAAAGTGCATTGAAAAAGAACAGGTCAGGTATGGTGGGCAGAAAACAGTGAAATTAAGTGGGCATCTGCGGACATGGATCCAGGTCGCGTGATTCTCCTTTCACTATCAGTTGGGAATAGGACAGGCGCGGATGACCGACCGACGGACCTACCACCTAATGCGTGCATTGAGCAACCGCATGTGCTGAATTTCTCATCTCATCAGGATGCGAACCATGTTTCATTCTTTCGTGTTTATAACAACGGATTAGATTTGTTGGAGTCGGCTCAAAACGTCTTATGTACTGCATCCGTAGCATGACATAGCACTTCAACAGTTATAACACCCTACTTAGCTTTCATAGCCTTGACAGTATCATGGTGTTGATGATGGAATGCTGCTAGGAATCAGGGATTTCTAGTCACCAAGCAGAGTTTTTCTACCTTATTGTACTTTTCGTAGTATCTTAGTTCAGGACAATTGAATCGATCCTTCTGTTAAGAAGTAAGGCCATGGTCATTGGCGTAATTCCTTTCACCTGGTCTTCTTAATATCATAAGTTGCGTTTCTATTCTCAATCGAAGATAATGTGGGTGGCAGTTTCTTCCCCTGGTCGCCTACAAATGTTTTTTAGGTGTTTGTTTTATGTGTACTCCTGTTTCATTTTCTTCTTGGCAGAATATACACGACTATCTTTTGCCTCTGAATATTTGCAAATATCAATTGAGTAGACGAAGTGATCTTGGGGTTCGTCCGGATTTGCTGCAGTAGGTCTATAGTCGGTTTAGGTTATTTTGACGAAGTCTTGACGTTTCGTCATGATGTATATTAGGTTTGATCGTTTAACTACTTCTATTCGGTAATTCTTCTTATTTATGACAGTTTAAATTTTGATCCTAATATTGACTCTGGCAAATAATCAAAAGTACAAGGCTGCTTTCTTTGAACCTAAATCAATTACATATCAGCTGTTTCATAGTTTCTCTTTCTTTGAGATAGAAGGTAAAGACATTATATACCTTATTGGGAATGGTAGGCATACGGAAGTAAAAAATGAAATTGGTTGGCGTCAAGAAGTACATAGTATTCTTTCGCAGCTAGCGCAATGAAAAACAAAAAGAAACACCTTAAATTAATTCAATATTATACGCAAAAAATAAGAAATTGAAAAAATGTTCTAAGTACCGTGGAAAATAGAACATGGTAAACCTAAATAATTTAATATATGAAATTAACGTTTGAAGGTAAATTTTTAACTAAGTTAAGTTTTAACTATTTAGAAAGTATTGAGTCCAACATGGTAAAAAATTTTTCTTCTTGCCTTCCGACAGGAATGGATTCTGAATCAATGACATACAAATTTATCTTTTTAATATCAACAGTTTTAGCCACTTTTTAGTACATTAACACGTTTCGACAAGTCTTTGTCATAGAGTGTGGACTTATGACTTATGATAACACCTGGATCATGTTTTCAAACTTTTATTGTAGTGCATATGTAATTGGAAAATTTACTTTTAATATAGAGCCACAGGCGTATTTTAACTCTAGAAAGTACGAATGTTCCATGTTAACTAATTTAGCAGATCCACAACATTGACGAATGGCCAAATAATGGCGAAGTTTTGATCACATGATAAAAGCTATTGCCGCTTATTAGAAGTTTCTGAGCAATCTCTTCAGAACGTCCGAATTGTACCAAAGACGTCATAAAAATAAGGGTGCGGTTTTTATTGAGCCTGCACAATTATCTGCCCACATAACCAGTTTCTTTCTGCCGAAAATGTCATATGAATTCACTAGACGTAAAATGCAGGCTCCAACTTCTGAATCTCCAACTGGCTGATACGCCATGGCACATCGAACATTTGGAAAAATCATATGTCCCGTATTTAGACCAGTGCCACCTATGATGAACGCAACAGACCACTTATAAAGAGGCTTGGCACTTAGAATGTTATTAGGTTTATTGGCGATGGCCATTGAACAAATTAAGAAAAAATCTCAGTTTTGAGGAAATTGTTACTTAGAAAGTTTGTAATTTCCACTCTTCACACATTCTCAGTATATAACTTTAACAAATTCTATGATTTTAGCTTTTTAAAAAGGAAATTCGCGCGTCAGGATATTCCACCATCATTTGTGATAAAACAAAGAAGTCTGATAATGTAAAATATCTCCAGTAACGTTCGATAAACGCAGAGTTCCGGGTCTGTGTCGTGCGAAATGTTTTTAAAATAGTTCATCTATCGGAACAGCTTTTATAAAAAGGTACAGTCGCGATTGATAGAGGTTCAAAATGAGGTCTCAAAGACTTTCACTACCCACTTATCGTTTAATAAATTTCCCCTTGAAATCTTTACTATCTTTCGATACGATTTAAATTTGGCCACGGCCGAGCATTGTTACGTGTCAAAGGACGGCCTTAGACTCAATGTAAGATAATAAATCATTTGGACAAGAAGTGGATGCAATATTCTCTTGTGTACTATTTGGGGGAAGAGACACATGGCATCCGAATGTCGGGGTCGGTTGCCCATCTGCCTCAGTCCTTTTCGTGTGTTTATATCAAATCTAAATCACCTACCTTACCCAAACATTTCCTACTTCAATATGTATATATCATTTTATATGCATTCTCTCTCATTCTTGAACTTAATAATATTCAATTTAATATTTTGAAATATTGAACAAATACGAATCTTAAATATTGGAAAATTATCATGTTTTTTATTGTAACTTCGTGTATAGAAAATTATAAAGCTCATATCCCTCAGATTTGCTTTATTTACTGATAGAACAGGGTTATAAGCAGAAATTGTTAAGAATTATTACAGTTTAACCTACAGGTTTAATGAACTTTTAAATGGCGTCCTTTTTTTAGCGGAAAAAATATATTTAATGGTGGTAAAAGCTTGGGACATCGTTAGGCCGACGGATGGCGATGGAAAAAACATGGCTCACATCCTCCATAAGCAGAACTGTAACAATTACCTCCATTGTCCTTCGCTGTGACGATAAAATGTGACGGTTTCTCTTTGTTTCCCACGTCGAGGAAATCCGGAATATTCTCTACAGATCGTGGTCGGCGGGATATTCAATATTTCCTAGGTGTTGCGAATAGGAATTAGAAGTTTAGAAATTTCCTGAGGATCAGGATCCGTTAAGGTCCCTATTTCTATATTAAACAAAACATTTCCTTTAATAGTCATAAAATTAAAATTATGAGCGAAATTGAATATTTGTTTTGCCTGGCTACACGTACAACCTATCTTTCTATTAATACTAACCTTGTTTAGGTTTTGTTCTACATGTTTAATATCAACATGCATGCATGTAATAACCTCAGTACATTCCAGTGGTTGTTGTCTTGTATTATAACGTATAACCATTGACTACATTCCCATCGAACTCTACATCAAATTAACGTAAAATTAAATTCATCAATTAACTATTGAAAGCAATAGAATGGGTTTACAGGACACCATTTTAACATTCGAGAGGTCGTAATTCCAATTTTTTAATAGTATAGATGCCACTGTTAAGTCCCTCAAATCTTGAGCGGGAATAACACAGGGCTTCAGTTTTGTCTTTTTTGTAAACTCAAGAGAATGGGCTTTTAGAAGATAGTCTTACATTAGTCAGAGGTCATATTTCACATTTCAAAAATATAGATGCCCCAACTATCAAGTGCTTCGAATCTTGCACAGGACAAGAATGCCTGGGGTTCCGATTTGTTCCTTTTGTAAAGGTAATAAACTTTTTCAAGACAATAGAGTGACCAGTCAGAAGATCAGCCTTCCATTAGTAGCCACGCTACTAAGTCCGCCGATTCTTGCACAATACAGTACTATTACTCCACGTTTGCCCCCTTTTTTTTTAATTAGTAATGAACTTTTGACAAGTAATGAAAGTAGTCAAGAGTGGACTCTCATAAGATCTTACATTTGTCAAAAGGTGTTAGTTCTCTTTTCACGCCAAAGTCAACAAATTGTTCCAGTTTTGTCCCTTTTATAATATGAACAAACTTTTCAATGACAGTAGAGAGTGTTTTCAGAAGATCAGCCTTACAAAAGTCGGACGGTATATTTCACTTAAAAAAAAATTCTGTCGACATCCAACGAGGTCGTACGGCGCGGAATATTGTTGTTTGCTACTCTCCTCTTTCTGAGTAATAGTAGTAGAATCTAATTGTACAAAAAAAAAAAAAAAAAAAAAAGGCGATACTCATTTAAAGTAACTAAGTGTCATTCCCAAAAAACATTTTTGCTAAAGATGGAGGGCCATCGACTTTCAAAAGGCAAACACTCCTCACGCGTCTTCCGTCGGGCATAAGATGTGATAGATCTTATCAAGATTTTCCTTTCAGTAAAAGTGGCATAAAATAAGTCCTAGAATCGAATTGTACAATAAAAATATGGGATTGTCATGTAAAATAACAAAGTTAGTGTCGCTTCCTAACTAGAAGAGAGTTTTGTTAAATCTTTTACCGTCATACGATTCCTAGTCAAAATTAACATGAGGTTTATGTAAGACTATTTTTTGTTAAAGTTTATTGTTTCCGAATTAAATGGGTGTACTATAGAAGTTGATACACCCTGTATAGAATAGTCGCGTTACTCCTAGCTGCTTCTCTAGTTAATTTGGCAGCTTCTTCATTTTCCATCCCGCAGTTCCTTAACTGAACTGAACAACAGTTCTCCAACTTTTGCAACGGCTTCCTTTTATGGTCTTAAATGTCGAAAGTTTAGTGTTAAAAAAATGTTTAATACTGCCCCATAATGATATTATAGATTATTCTGCCATCCTCAAGTTTTTTCAGATGATAATTATTTCAAAGATGAAAATATAATATTAAATAAATAGATTGCACTATTTTTCTTTCTGCTGAATCCAACGCCGCTTTATTTCCAGATAGTGTATGCAATGGTTATCATTTATCCTTCACGGCTGTTTATTTTTGTGTAATTATTGCGGGTATGAAGAAAGAGTGTAATGTGCTAACTCGAGCGTCAATTTTGAAACGGTGCCTCATATATGGTATCATTCCATTGCGAGTAGACATGGAACGACGCTTTTTTTCAACCGGGCCCCCGCCGGATTAGACGAAGCCACTATGGATGGATTGGTCGAAATTCAGACGTAATCAATCAATTTATATGACTTGCGATTATACACGTTTGGCCCTTTCCGATCATCCTGGAGGATTGCTCACCTCGCTGGTCTGTCAGTCGCGTTTCGCCATTTCGCCAACTTCGATTTATCTTATTAGGAAATAGACAATATATTTTTATATTGAACAATTTCGAAGTTGAACTTTTTTTTTTCAAAAGCACACCCCAAAAGACCTCAAAATTTGTTTTTGTACACAATTGTAAAAGCCAAATATACTGTACGTTGATGCTAAACAAAGAAATGCTTGCCAAGAACGCTTACTATTCCCGTAGCAATGGAATATAGAGGGCCAAAAAAGCGAGAAGCATTTTCTAGTTTGGCAATGATGTAACGGGGCACCTGCTTTTGACGCAACCTTGATAATTAAGGTTTTTTTATAATTTCACTTAAAATGCCATTCTGTTCGTGAACTTTGGTTGCATACATAATATGCAAATATGTGTGTATTATTATGACAACAGAAACATGGATTGCTGAGAAATGGAAAGTTAAACCATCGTCTCAACGATAAAATACTTGAATATTTCAGATATAAATAAAAAATGTCATAATCAACATTTATCAGGGCTTTGATTGATTGTAATTTTTCTGTTTTCACGTTGTTGTACTTTGCACTTGGCAAACAGTAGTCAAATATTAAAATTAAACCAAAACGATCATCAACTTTTCTCCAACCTGAAGCCTATGGGGTCGATATTAAATATTGGTATAATAAAATTTAATTGAATAAGGCATTTTAAATTTGAATTAGTTAACTCGCGTTGTCGTAAATATATGCTAATTTTAAAATTAATTTTGTTAAAAAATTACTTCGAGAATCACCCACCAAGGTCTTGTCCGATTAGCCACCAAATCCATACTAAATCCATACTCACACTCGCATTTTTATACACATTCTTTCGTATTTACATGTCATTTACTAACAGTGATTGAATACTTGATATTATTCCATTAGCCTCTATTTAACCAATTCAATTGAGGGTCGATAGGTTCATGATATTCCGCCTTCGTCCCTTTCATATTCACGCTAATAAGTATGTTCGGTCTCAAGAAATACAAAGCGAGATATCTGTAAAGTACTGTATAAAGTTCTCTCAATAACTCAATAAATAAACCTCAGAAAATCAGAACAGGGGATACAATATTCGTACCGAGTGGCATCCCTACAAGCTTTCTAAGTTAAAAGTATAAATACTATTTCCATTCATACAGGAGAGCTTAACCTCCATTTACCCGTTGGGGTGTCGCGGCATGTGATAACCTCTTTACAATACTTTTGCCGTATTGTTCACGATTAAATCTCCATGAGGTATGCCTAGATTCGAACCCAGGATTCCTAGGGTAAATACTAGTCGGACGGCTTAACCACTCAATTTAATTAATTTTTATGTACGATATTGGATGAAATGAAAAATGGCAAAAATTTAATTTAATTAATTAATTTTTTTACCTAAGGTTTTTTTTGGTTTGATGAAAAACTAGTACCACGAGCGGGATTCGAACCCACGACCTTTGAACCAGTATAGACAATTTTTCATCTCAACCAAAAAAACCTTAGAAAAAAGAATAATTAATATGGTCAATTATGACCATAAGCAAATTTAATTATAAATAATATTTATTTTCGATTGAATTGGGACCCGTTACAAGTTGAACCCAGGAACATTAGTACGGGAATCCTTTGTATTCCTGCATAAAACAGTCGTAGGAACAGTCGACGGTGGTCAAGTTTGAGCTTAAATTATGCAAGGCGCACCTTTCGCTTAATGGCCAATGCGCTCACCGCTATAAATGAATGTCTTTGGACTAGTGCGGAATTAATAATATTTCTTACCTCCCATAAATCATTTGTTCGTGTACTATTCATCTCGCGAAACGACAAAAGACGATCATTTGACTCTCTTGCGTCATGCCTAATTTTGAAAATGTACCATGCCTTCAATTAATCTTTTTCTCAGCTTTCGTTTTCGGAACGATCGTATTCATGACGTCTTTCTAATTTCGCCTTTTACGTTTACTATTCCTCAAGTGTTCTTTTCGTTCTGAGATTCTGCCTTATGATACTGTACTGACATGCGTCAATCATTGACACCTTGGAAAATTTTAGGTGTCGTGACGGGCAGGTAGTCGCTAATACTATGGATTAAGAGATGGAAATTATGCTCTGTTCTTTCATAAACATCCATTTCGCGTGACGACGCGGATTAGACGGCAATTAGAATTTCACTAAAGCAAATTGCCTAAATATGCTCCGCTTATAAACACCACGTTTTAAAGTTCGTTATAAATATATTTGTATCAATTATATATAAAATTTATTTACTCAATTCATTAATTTTTTCGTCGCTTTTCTATATGATAAAATATATGGAATTATATAGCAAAAAACATATGAATATTACGCATTCTAGATTAAATTGATTTTCATTATCTTTAAGGAATTGTTTCAAAGATTAATATTATTTAAAGGAAATTGAGTAAAAATTTGTGTTTAAATTTAAATTATTAATTAATTAATTATTAGCCCGAAGGTCGTGGGTTCGAATGCCGCTCGTGACACTAGCTTATTCATCTCAATCAAGACCTGAGATAAAAGAGTAATTAATGGAAATAATTAATTACGGTTTTTAGTTGAGATGAAAAAAAGTTAATGGCACGAGAGGGATTCGAACCCACGACCTTCGGCTAGATACGCCGCTGCTCTACCACCTGAGCTATCGTGACCTCGATTCGAATCCCTCTCGTGCCATTAACTTTTTTTCATCTCAACTAAAAACCGTAATTAATTGTGTTATATTAATTGGTCGAACGGACCACGAAACCAGTGAATTAATAATTAATATGGTCTAATATGAATAGTTTGTAGGGTTGCTCTAGGAAAGATATATCAAATATTTCAATTAATTATTATTTTTATGCATGGTCTTGGTTGAGATGAAAAAGTTAGCGGGATCCCGCTGGTGACACTAACTTTTTCATCTCAACCAAGACCTTAGATAAAAAGAATAACTAATTAAAATAAATAATTTAGTTAATTAAACTACTAAACACAAATGGATTAATATATCAACAAAGTTTATTCATCATTGGAAATGATTTTAAAAGGCTGAAAATTGGGGTCATTGTTGAATGTGTCACTGTTGCGTAGGTGTTTTCTCCGATCTAGTAACCGGTATGCAGTGTTCTCTATTTCAATGCTACACCTACTTTACTGGAAAATGAAGTGTTAGTTTTTCTCCAGGATCTATATTAAAGGATCTAAATATTTCTTTAGTACCGAATTGAGGATCAGATTAATTATTTCTATTACATTTTCAAAGAGTAGATTTTTTTAAAATATGAAAATGAAGAACAATTAGATTTGTTGAATATTTCCGGACATATAGCAACTCAAAGAATATTTCATATTTTCAATGTTGTTGAATGATCTACTGGCATTGTTACTCACATTTTTGTTTTTGAAAATGTATCAGAACTTGGTAGCCGTAGTATAAAAAGTAAACTTGATACTCAATTATCTAGCAATGGATAGGGGATAGGGATAAAAGAGGCGGCCACAAGGCCTACTGCATCTCGACCTGAATAGATCTATTGTGCTTTTTTTTATAACTCACTGGCCAGCTTCTGGTTATTAATTAACCTCCATGGCTTTGCCAGCGGCTCCTTAGTGTAGAATCTTGCTTCTGGTTTTACCTGTCCTATTTGCAAGCACTTGTACATATATAGATATTCACAGAAACAAAAAATGTGTTCTGCGGTCTCCTCCTGGTCGTATCTGCGTAGTGTTTCTTCCGTCTGTATCCGGTGCATGTCTTTCGTATGTGGCAGTGCCCTGCTAGGAGTCCAACCAGAATCCTGGTTCGGTTTGTTGCGGTTGGTCCTTCTATTAATCTCTTCGCGTGCCTCATAACTAAGTGGTTCTTCCACCAGGTTCATTACAAGGATGCACTTTAAAATATATCCTATTTCGTAGCAGGATGCTAAGCCTCAGTTGTGTTCAGAACCCAGAGAGTCCATATTGGCCCCCCTTTTGGCCAACATATCAATTTTTGCGTTGGTTCTATGCCCCGAGTGTCCAGGGATCCATGCCAGGGTCCGGTCATTGGTGTCGTTGACTTCAGTCAGGGCCTCCGTTCAGTTCCAAACATTCTTTGTCTTCGCCTCATAAAAGGCTAGAGCCCTATATGTTACCTGCCAGAGAAAAGGGCTATCTTCCGGGAATGTATCCCTTTTTAAATCTATTACAGGAAGATTATTAAAAAAACAAATCTTTAGACCACTTATTTTCGATCCTTGGGAAAAATTATGGAGGTTACCATTTAAAATATTTTTCTGTAACTTTTTTGTATTCGAGAAAAGTGGGTATTGAAATGTAATGGATACACCACGAGTTATCATATCACTCCTCTGAGTTTTATCCTATCTGGGTTCGCCTATTTTGGTGAATGTTCTCGAATTAATTTACTATGTATAACTCCTCTAGGGTTCGACCGTTTAACCTTTTGCTTTGTATGGATCTTGAGATGGAGGTGTCTATTTAATCTTGTCATCTCAATTACGGATTCTCGTCCTTTAGGTAGTCTTGCAAATCCTTCTCCGGCCAGTTTGTTAGGTTCCTTTGAGTCCTGATATGAAAGATATTGTTAGGTTGTTATGCTTTCCCAATTCACTTACATATGCTTGGCATTTTTACGATTTTTTTCCGACCCGCTTGACCGTTTGTTCTTATGTCAATTGGAAGGCTGAGGTGTACTTTCCTAATAAGTTCGATAATCTTGATAATTTGTGCGTGCATAGAACTCGACCCAGTTCAAAGCTTTTGGAGTTAATCTTTACCATTTATATATGATTTTCTTCCGATTTCTTGTGGAATTTTCTTCCATTTTGTTGCCTGCTGAGACATAGAATGGTTTTCTGATATTTATTTGTTAATGCTGTAATAATAATAATCTATGGCGTAGTATCTTATAAAAACGTATCTTTCGCTTTACCCTTAAGCTTTAAAAGGTACTGTACTAATTATTCTTTTTATGTAAAGTCTTGAGTGAGATAAAAAAGTTAGGGTCTCCAGCGGGATTCGAACCTAACAGCCGAAGGTCATGGTTCGAATCTCGCTCGTGACGCTAACGTTTTCATCTCAACCAAAACCTTACGAAAAAAAGAATAATTAATTGAAAGAAGCAATTTTGTCGATTAGACCACTAAATGTTATGGATTTAGTAGTGTAGTAATGTTCAGAAAAAAATTCATTCAGCCTAGGATTTTTTTAACCTAAAGTCGTGGGTTCGAATCCCGCTCCTGTCGCTAACTTAATTGAAAAAAAAAAGTCATTTTGTCAATTCGACCCCCAAACAATATGGATTTAGTAGTGTATTAATGTTCAGGGAAAAATAATTAAGCCTAGGATTTTTTTAACCTTAGGTCTCCATTTTTGTTAGGTTCTGTAAAACGTCGAAGTTGTGCGGGGTAATTGTGTCATAGGGTGTGATTGTTTTTGGTATATTTTGTTTATAGGTAAAATTGTAATTTGTTTATCAGCACGTATACAGAGATAAGAAGTTTTTCATTACATCATGGTCACATGACTGTTTAGATATCATGTATATTTCTTGTTGGTAGCAATGATAGTTCCACCTCATTCCCTAAATATTGATATAGTTTAAATAGTTATTATTTGATATAAAATATTGTTATACTACTAAGTCAGTTTCTTTATTGAAATAAAATTCTTTTTAAATAATCCATTTTTTTGTGCGATTACTTTTTATGAAGGCTATGAAAGAAATTTACATAAAATCCTTGAAGTTGAGGAAGGTGATTGGTATTTGGTATGAAAAAAATATTCATTTTTGTTCATCATTTTCTGAACGTAAGCGCATAATTTTGTAAAAAATAATTAGCTGGCATATCCAGGTCGATCGTCTTTTGTCCACGTTAGGCTTTTTGTCCGTCGGCCTCTGGAATAAGCCAAGCCGATAGACAATTACGATTCTTCGGATTAATATGTTTATTTGTAACCTTCAGATCTGTTGCTAAGGAGGCGCTCTTGGATTATGGGTTCCTTGCAGGGATTTAATACCAGAGTACTTTCAATCGGACCATTAGCACTGTTGGGCAATTTCGTGATTATATCTCGGAGAAAATGCTACCTTAACGACCGAATTGATAGCAGAGCTGGCCAAAACCACGCGCTAAATTGTTTTTAGCCAGAGGGGTCTCCATGGAACGGCCCTTAATTAAAGTGCCTGTGGATAATTAAGCGGATCTCAGTATCCCGATGTCTCTGTAATATTGTAAATCAGAATGTATGACTCAGTGTGGTTTAGAAATTTTTAATTCTCAATTGATTATTCACTTTAAAAATGTTTATGAAAAAATTTTTTTTATACTCTAGTTAACGGAGTGACAAAATTAAGAGCAAGAAGAGTGGGTCTTGGAACAGTCCCGTTTTATTTTGTGTAGGTGTCGCCCCATTTTCACGTCCGTTTCACTTTGCTAATTTTCAAAGAGAAAAAGAATCTTCCGTTTTCCGCGGATATTCGGCTCGGTCATTGGAATAATTTATTTAATTCGTTTTCTTGAATGATTTACAAATTCACGATTTTGTCCATTAACGCTGTCAACGAAATTTAACTAGATATCGGAACCTTTGGTTATACAGTAGGCTTTCGTTACAAGCAACACCGCGGATAATAGGAATTACGAATTTTAGGATTCGAAGATATTTTCATCTATCTGCATATCAGTCAGACGAGGGTACCGTCAACGTCATGTATGAACTTCAACAACACAAAGTATATTACACGCAGGAAACAATATGTACATTGTATGTGCCTATCTATACCTCACAGGGAAACAAATGAGAAAAAATTATGAAGGGCTAGAAAATATAAAATTTATAAGAAAGGATCAATTAAATTTCACAGTTAGAAGTAGTCGGTTTTGAATCTGCGAAGGTTGCGCTTTCAGCTTTCTCAAAGAACAGTCATAGGATGCTGTATTGCCTGGTTTTTCAACTGCTTGAAATTTGGTTTGACAGGGTCCGTTGCTTGAGTTGTAACATTGTGCTTCGGCCCACTATTGGATCATATTCTATGATTTTGTTTTTCAACTTTTGAGCAAATTGAATCTAGAACTTAACTAGGGAAGCAAACGCGGATGACTCAAAGCTCGGATAACGAGAGTACTGTACTTGCACTTATTTTTGAAAGCTTTTTATTTCTTATTCTACGTGAGTAAACACTATAAAATTATTTTAAATCTTAATCTTCCTCGAAGTCGGAATTCGTCATAATTCTGTAACCCGTTATTGCGTCCGTAATAAAAACTGGCTTTCATAAGGTTAGCGAGGTCGTCACCTTTCCTTTTATTACTTTTCTCTTTCCAGAAGAGAGGTCATCGTGAACCACGGATTACCAGGTGAACTTGCGGCACGGTAGGAAAGCCCTCGGTTCCATTAACGAAATATTTTTATTTTCATCGTCTTAACTGAAATCGGGAACGTTGAAAAATTCTGAAGAGTTCATTTCGAAAGTGGACGGGCAAATTCCTGCACGTCGACATTTGACGAATTTCCTTCCCCGAGGGGCCAAATGGGGCAATCCGATACGGTCAAACGCGATTCTAAACCTAGCTGTTTTCAGCGATTAAACTAAAACATGATAAGCACTTTGAATGTAAACTTTGCTAATTATGTTCAGGACTAGAGTTGAATAACGTTTTTACGAGTGTACTTCTTTTCTTAACAATCATTAATCAAAAATGAATATTAGATAGCCTTCTATATGGGTACGTGAAATGATATAATTGAGATTTACCAGAATCCAAGTAGTTTTTTCAATTCGAACTTAGATTAAATCGGTTTTTAAGCACGAAGATGACCTGATACCACCCAGCTGTTGGGCATACATTAATTACACTACAAGAATAATCTAATAATAACAAGCTATTAGTTTTTTGAAACTGAGTAACCAGAGACATTGGCTCATATTATTTGTGTTTGCGAAGCATTAGCCCCAGTTTGGTAAGGCAATTCACACATAAAAGAAGTGCGAAAAGGCACTGAGGAAAGTGCTTAGTCTTATAGGAAAAAGTGGCGTGTTTATGAACTTAGATGTGATAGACAGCAAATGTTGTCCGAACAGAGCATTCGTACCATATAGTACAGGTCACTATGTGACTGCCCACAGGGAAAACTTCCTTATGGGCCCAGACAAAGTTCGACCATTAACCCTCACGCCTGGGTGTAAACAATGATGGAGGCAATTTCCTCCCTTTCTTTTCTAATTTTCTTTTTTCCTTTCTTTTTTTCTTTCCTTACCTCCTTTGCTTTGGAGAGGCTTTCTGAATTACTGAACTGCATCTATAGAGGGTTCGTACGAACTACCGGGTGGGCGATCACCTTAAAAATAATACTGAACCACGGGAATTGAGTATCCAAGTGGTTCTAAATGAAGTTGGACTCATGGTCGTCGTGTTTTGCAAACAAATTGTACCTTACTTGGAGGGTACCGGCCAACCGGAGCCGGATATAGAGTGCTCCCAGAGGCTGTGCCAGAAACCACAAAATTGCTTTTTTCAGGGCACTTTTGAATTTGGTTAGCGTTGTACCACCCCGCTAGCTAAGGAATGTGACATGACATGCACGCAAAGTCATCCTGGCGTCTGGACATGAAAGATCCTCATGATGTCTCAACACTCATGAGTAAAGATGGGAACTTCTAATCAGTAGGGGACTATTAACTTTACGTTTTCTGGACTAATGAATATCATAGGCATCAAGAAATCCGAGATACTAAGTTTTTGTGTTCAGAGCAATATCTTCCAATAAGAGATGGAGGAGCGTATGGCATTTTTTAGATAAGTGAACTTACAGGTTGTGATTTGATGTACTAACCTCCATTCTCTAACGAGAGCAATAATTCAAAAAGTGCATTAAATTAGTGCAGACATATCATTAGTAAAATGCGATGGCTTTAACGAGTACTTATAATAAAACAAAAACAAAACTCAGTACGTTGCCCAAATGTCCTCGAGCTCTGTATCTATGTACAACTGAGATACCGCTCTGTTTTGTTTTATTGAGGTTTCCTGTGAACATGACATCAAAACTCTAGGTATGAGTTTCTTCTTGGTCATTAAGTGCCATATTCGAGCCAATACTTCCCCTCACCTATAAATAAATAAATAAGTGTTTTCATATAAAATTCATCATATAATTCCATTCTGCTATACGGGAACTGAGCTCTTCGACCCTGTAGGTTGTCAGAATTAAAGGTTCGGCTTGCCGATCGGATCTCTATATTACTTTAAGTTGGAAGGAAGTAAACCACCTCAGTTAATGAAATAACCAGTTTTGTAATTTTACAGGACTAATACAAGTTTGCCTAATTTCACCGGTCCGAGATGGTAATTATAATTCACTGCGGGAGATCTTCCGTTTCGCCATTGTCTATTAACCGGTAATTGCCCTTTTGACATTTACAACTTTCGCTGTGTGCGGTTAGGGATGGTGTAAGGGCCGGGCCCGTTAGTAAATGCTGTCTGTACTACAGTCGAATACGCTTTACGCCCCTGTGACCGGTTAAAATTTATTGAGAAAATTTGTACATTTCAAGTATTATATTTCTTTATTTAATCCACTGAGTGAAAGCCGAGGCATCTTAGGAATGGATATTAATTCAGATTTATCTTTTTGACCCAGGAAGTAAAGATAGTTTGTTAATTGGACTGCTGTTTCAGTTTGTATATATAACTTAAGTAGGTTCTTACAAGAAAAAGGGAAAATAGTAGTGTGTATCTTATGCTATGTAAAAGCCTATCAGAGAAGTCTTCTCCAACTCAATCCAGCAAACAATATCGTGAAACTAACCAAGGCTAAAGAGCTAGATAATCGACTTATTTCCTGAGGACGCAGTGCAAAAGGCTCTTTAGCCACCTGTATGTACAATCTAATCTAATCTATGATGGTTTATTGATGGTCATAACACACTGGCAGGCAAAAAATCCCACGTACTTTTAATATAACGTGATTATTTATACAATATGTGTAGTGTTTAGTGACCGTTGATTAATGAAGATTTGGAGATCGTGAGAAGCGGATTAGAAAAACATTTTCTTTATTGTGCCAATGTTTCGATCTTTATTGAGATCATCTTCAGGGCCTGGCATTACCAAACATTATTTAATTTAATTGTATAATTTAAACAATGTTCGCAAATATTTATATAATAATGAAAGTTTCCCGGTTTTTAACAGTTAATAATTTAGTCTTTACCTACAAAAGTAAAAAAAAAAAAAAAAAGTAAATTGATAAGGAAAACAAAAGTTGGATAGATATAATTTGTTTTAGATTTTTAATTAATATTTCAATATCACGTATTTCCTCATCTTGCCTTAATTCCATGTCGAAGACGCCTCGGCATACTTTCTACCTGTCTGAAAATGTCTCTTTATTGGAGGTTAGTCAATTCTTCACGAATAATACTTTCAAGATGGTGGAGTTTATTGGGAAGTGATGCCTCTTATTCGTCTTTTGGGGTCATCCCATAAATATTCGCTGGGATCTGGAGAACGGGCTGGCCAGGCTAAGTCCATGATGTTTTGCTGTTTCAAGTTACGTACTATGCTAGCGGTATGTGGACGGCCATTATCGTGCATTAGAATACGATTGTAACTGATTTCATTGAGGATAGTCAACGCATGTTGTTCCAAAATTTCATCCATCGTCAAAGATCCTCCATGAACAATAACTAACTCTGTGCTACTCTCCATTGAAATTCCCCCTCGTGCCATCGCCGAGCTATGTGGAAAAGGTTGGTTCTAAGAAAAATTACAAGCTTCGTACATTTCACTCCACCTTCTCTTTATTCTTTCACTCCCATCTTGAGATCGTACAGTAAATTTACACTCATCTGTAAAACTACAGCACACCAATCGTCCAAATACCAATAGCTGTGTTGTCGATCAAGTGCGAGCCGCGCAACTCTGTGTTCTGCCCAATTCTGCTCCTCTCACGAGGCAAAACGCCATCAGTCACACTGTATTTCTTTGAGCAGTGTGTTCAGAAATTTTGAACCTCGAACCTCCTGGAGCTGGTGAACCTCTTGACCAACAGTAAGGTGCCGGTTTCGTAAATTCTCAAAGTCAAAAACTGTGATCCTGTGCTCTCTTATCCTAGTGCTACGGCGACCAGAACCACCGGCCTTTTTAGCTAGGGCCCACTTTTTCGAAAACATCTTGCAGTGTCTCGTAGGGAACTCTTGTCTATAGTCGCATATCTCATGAAACCTCAATCATCAATAAGTGCAAGTTAATAAGTAATAATAAACAGTTTATTGCCTCAGAATTCAAATGAGACTGAATAATCATTTTAAATTCCGTAAAAATAAACATTGAAAAATCCTTTATCCTCGTTTTAGATTAAGGATTTCGTGAGTTTACCTCCAATTGATATTTCCAATTTAATACATAGCCTAAACAAATATTTATTGATAAAAACAATAAGACAAATTAAGGGCAGAATTTTCTTTTATCGAGAAAATGAAAAAAAAAATTGGTGGAATTTTTTGTCTGTCAGTGTATACTTTGTTGGGTATCTTAAACACAGTAGTTGTGGATAATTACTAATTTATTACATACAACAATGTGAAATGGTAAATCGATAAAGACAAAGAATTAAACAAAATTAAGAGAAAAGCTTTTTATTGCTACTTCCCTTAGAATGTTTTCATTTGTTGCGAATTTGACAACCGACGGCGACAAAACAAAGAACAGTTCAACAGGTAAACCCGGGTAGGTGAACTCTAGTCGCGACATGCAACCCCTGGGCATAGCTAAATCAAATAGAAAATACTCTTCTGACGCGGCGGTTCTATCTCAATTACACAGAATTTGCGAAAAACTAATCAACGTTTGCTAATTTGTGCCAAATTAAATTGTTTTGAAATATAATTGAAAACGTGGATTGAATATTGTGTAAAAATAGTCATTAGGGTATGAAGTGTAGGCAATGAAATCGGTTTTAGTTGAAAACAATTCCACCTTAAACGTAGCGTTAAAACCGTTAATGAAGATTGGCATACATATTCATTTTCCACGTGTTGCCCTTGAAATCAAGAGTAATAACAAAAATAATTCAATATAGACATTTAATATCATTAAATAGTGTGTTGAAAAAATTTAGGGAAAGTCACTTTATCACTTCATTACATTTTGCATCGCTACGGTTTCAATTTAGCTTTGCGTTCTACCACATTTGGCAGAACAGAAAGCGAAGGTGAACCTAGTGCCTTAAACGGTTCAATTATGCCCTATGTTCAGTGAATTTCTTTTGTTTATAAATCTAATAAAACTTGAAAGACGAATCATTCTTGTCTTATGCTTCAGCAGTTCAATGCTTTTCCATTGCATGTCTGTGGGGAAATGATTTAGAGAAGAAATTTAGGTTTGACGACTGACTATAATACGATAATGCTGCTTGAAATTTATAGTATCTGAAGACGTACTGTACAAGAAGATGCTAATATATAGGAGATGTAAGTTGGTAGCGAGATGTCTTTTGAAAGTATCGGTAGTAGTATTTTTTAAAAATTAATTTGCTGTTTAAGTTTTTTTTTTTTTTTAATTTTCTGGATAATACTGGAATATCTGTAATGTAATAATTCAGCGTGATGAACCTTAGTTTGGTTTATGATTATTTCGGCCTGTCTAGCACTCAGTAAGGAAATTTGTGGAATAAATACTTTTTTAACGTTTAATGAAAATAATAGTTCAATCAATTAAGGTTTTTAGTTGAGATAAAAATGTCAGTGTAACGAGCGGGATTCGAACCCAGCACCAACTTCATCTCTCAATCTCACCTTTTGAATTTTCCCTCCTTTTTGCCAGTTTTCAAGGGGAAATTGATGCTCGAGCGGATCGAAGTCATGATAATTCAAGTGGTGGAGTAGCGGCGTATCAAGCCGAAGGGCGTGGGTTTAAATCCCGCTTGTGACACTGACTTTTTATCTCAACTAAAAGCCTTAATTAATTGAATGGTAAGAATGGTCAAGCGGACCACGAAAAATAGTGAATATAATAGTTTAAGTCCTGCGAGTTAAGGGCACGACTGAACGATGGCCCCATGAGAATCTGAAACGTAATGAAAGGATCGTGTTGACTCGGTTGAGGATTGGTCATACCCGTTTGACACACGGACATCTGATTCTGGGTCAAAACACGCGCAGATGTCCCGCTTGTAGAGAAAGGTTGCTCAGTGTGTCCCATCTCATCGAGGAGTGTCGTGCCTTGGCCCCCTACAGGGAGCGAGTAGGCATGGACTCTGACATAAAAACAGTACTCGGGCGAGCAGGTCAGATGTTGGACCCCCTGTTCCGGTTTTTGAAAGAGACGGGGGTGTTTCCACACCTGTAAATGGTGTATGTGTGAAGTAGCTTTGTAAATAAGTATATCTGTGTTGTGTGTTATTGTGTTGTGTATTTATTTGTACATAGTAAATTATTTATTCGTATTCGTCAGTTGTAAGTGGCCGATGGCGGAATATTGAGTGCCCCATTGGCCACAACAGTACAGTAAGAGGGGGCTGAAATGACTTCATTGTTGAAAGCCCCGGAAAAAAAATAGATTAAGTTGGTTTTATTTTTTTGATTGCTAGTCACTCTCGATTGTGATTACTAGGCCGAGAAAGGAGCGAAACCACTGAGACCTTGCATCCTATCATATCTGAATATCAATTAAAATTTACAACATCACGTTTATTTCGGTTCGTGTGAGATAAAATTTATCTGTTTGATTCGCCCTACTTTTCTTCTCTCACTAAACATTTCTGATGCTTATTGACATCCATTACTTATTTTGTAGTGGTGCTTTAAAACATGGGTTCATTTCTGATCGTTATGAGATAGAAGACTTATGCTTGATTTTGTCCTAAATTAAACTATTGGCTGAACGTTATTCAAAGGCTTTAACCAATTTATGTGGCGTATGCTTTCAGAACTTTATGATCTACCTAATCAAGTTTACTATTATCGCTCTATTTGTGTCTATTATACAAATACAATTAGTTATGAAAAATGTATCTGTGGTTGAAGTTCGAGATTTAGGCAAGAAGTTTTTATTACTGATAAGGATTCCTAGAAGAACGTTGTAATTTTCAACTTTGATTTATTACGTGTATGCGATTTTTAGTTGATAAAAAATTTCTTAGGAGTATTGGATGGTTTCTATAACAAAGCATATATTCATCTTACCGATTGTATGCCAATCTCAGATTAATTGGGTAGTTGTTTTTGTAATAGTTTAAATAGTTTTTATTGGTTGTTTATCTTTTCCAAATATAGCAGATTTTCCCCCGTTAAATTATCCCTTTTTAATTTCAAGTTGGCCCTGTTTAATTTCATATTAACCGTTTTAAATTTCAAAGAAACCATTTTTATGTTCAAATTAAGCCACATTTATTTCTAATTACCCTTTTTAATTTCAAATTAATTGTTTTAAATTTCATATCAACTATTTTTAATTTCAAATTACTTCATATTAATTCTTAATTATCCTTTCTAATTTGAAATTAACTGTTTTTAATTTGAAATTAACTGTTTTTAATTTCATATCAACCCATATTAATTTCTAATTAACTATTTTTAATTTCAAATTAACCATTTTTAATTTCATATTAACCCTTATTAATTTCTAATTAACCGTTTTTTATTTCAAATTAATCTTTTTAATGTTCCAATTCTGATTTTCTTAAATTTCAAATTACCCCTTTTTAATTAAAAAATGACTACAAACCTTCACCTAAAGCATTGAGAAATCAAAGAGTCTGAATATCAGCATGTAAAATAAATTTCCTCTTTATTTGATGTGCAGTGTTTGTTTTTTTGATGAATTAATCCAACCTTTCTGTTTATATGTTTTTATTTATGCATTTCATGGCTGTATCCTGTCTCCTCTTCAGACAACTCTATCGAGTTTACGACCTTACTTCAAATGCATAAATGTATGCTCCGAAATGCATAACTAAAACTTACACAACAAAAAGGTTGGATTGCTTTATGAAAAAGCAAAAATGTACAAATAAAAGATAAAACCAACCAACAAAGAAGTGCTGGAGAATAATTCATTTTTATTTGCGAATTATTATTAAACATAAAATAATTGGGCTTTTAGAAGGCTATGGTAATTTAAAAAAATTTAAATTACAAATTAATAAAAAAATGATACTTCTAATTAATTAGAGTTTTTAAAATATTAAATAATTATATAATATCGAAAATAATTCGCAAATATACAGCAATTTTATTTGACATAATTATATATCATGCCATCTCCGAATTTTTATTAATGCTTTGAAGAGAGGGTTAGTATGGAATGAAAAATGGTTAATTTGGTTGGAAACGATATTTCTACTTACAAACTGGTTTTTTTTTTCGCAGCAATTTGGATTTCGAGCACTAAGTACTCAGCGTCAAGCTGAAATCCACAAACACGCTAGAATTAATTTATGCTAATTTAAAAGTAATTCGTGTTAAAAAAGTTAATTTGGTATTATAACAGGTTTATTTGAAGTTAAAAAGGGTTAATTTGACTGGCAAAAGCTATAATAATAATAATTGACGTTCATAATTTTCAAGAGAAACTGCATAATATAAGCATAACAGAGCATAAAGGATATTTCAACTATTCGGTTCCAAGAGGTTTCGTAAGATTAATATGTCAGTGTGACAACAACATTGCACGTGTGTGTAGTTTTGACTCATCGTGAAAAAATGTGCGCCCGTATGACTTTCACCTACTCGTATCAGGTCCGCTTTTCCTATGGCGAATCGTACACATTCAACCTGAGAAATGCGTGGGCTTTGCATTGTGAAAATGGATTCGAAAACAGGGTATCGTAAATGTACAGATCTTCACGATTTCTCCGCCTTCTCGTGTATTCTTTGCACAAGGCGAATGGGGTTTTTATTACTAATTGTATCGATATTGAGAAAATATTAGAGAGAAAATATTTCCTTATAAAAATAACTAAATGGAAAGTACTTTAGCAAACAATTGACACAGCCTTTGTATGACTACAAAAAGTATAAATTTTACGCGTAAGTTCTATTTTCTAGCTCAATTGAAAAGACTGGAAGTGAGGTTGAATTATGGTCACATTATGGAAGGACCGCGCAGTCAGTGCCAGGTCGCATCCATTTGCTAAAGGGAATTTTTCTACTTGTCTACTTTTCATATATTTTATTTTTATTTTGCAACATTTGCCTTTCATACGTGATACGGGTGGTAGTGAATAAATACGAACTTCCTAGTTTTCGCGGAGAAATATTAATGAAGATATTTTCCATTCCAGGAAGAAATCTTGTTTAAAATGGACGAGCAGTGTTGAATTCGTTCATTCATGGTTTGATCCCCCCCCCTTTTTTTTTACATTTTTCTAATTCGATGAACCTAGCTAATTTAAAACATTTTTTTAACGAGGGTTTGCAATATCAAAGGTTATATAAATCCTCGGGTTGCCGGTGTTTTTGAAAAAAAAAAAAAAAAAAAAAAAACATTTGTACGTATCTCGTGTTCGAATGCAGGGCCGCTGGATTCGAACCTCGAACCATTACCTTACAATGATGAGCGGCGTGTCAACGACTAAACCGGCCCATTATTTTGTTATTGGTCTTACACAATTACTTAATAAATTTTAACTTTAAACCTAACGAATACAAATATATTTTTACCAACGGAAGGAAAACTAGTGTCGTATATTCGAATGTAATGTAGCTATGTTATGTATGTTATATGCTGTTGTTGTTATGTTCAAACTTCTGGACCTTTGGAATGAAAACGGATGGATCTACTATTTAGTATCTTTTCTTACTAGTTTCACTTTAGCCAACCGTGACATTTATATTAATGTATTCAATGTTCACATTCAAGTAGTTTCAACGGCATTAGAAACTGCCTGAAATAGCTGAAATACAAATACACTTTCGTATTGAATAAGTTCATTCGTATTCTTGGATTTTCCTTTGTCGTTCTAAAAGTTTTCAGAGGAAAATAACATCGTGTGTGGTTAGAATTTTTTTACGAGGGTTTGCAACTGCAGAGATTATACCAACCCTCGGGGTGCCGGTGCTTTTGAAAAAAAAAGAAAAAAGAAATTGTATCTCGGATTCGAATGCAGGGCCACTGGAATCGAACCTGGGTCCATTACGGCCACCGACGCCCCAATAGCTGTTATGTAAATAATTACACTGACGACACGTAATTTGAGAAAATTCCATTTCAGTGTTATGTACATTAATGCTCAGTGCTCTAGCTGTATGCTTTTTCACACTCTTTGCCCAATCACGTGAAATTAAGACAGTTGAGTATTCTTCTGGCCGAGTTTTTACTTTCAAATTAGTCATTTGCCATTATTTTTCGGTTATATTTCACAAGTTTATTTAATAAGTAGGCTTTTTCCGAACGGGAGATATGTAGATGGTCAATAGGCGTGGTAATTTTGTGAAGGCCTGTTAGATGGTCTTTGATGAACTGTCCCTGTAAGGTCTGCATTCTTTGGAGTTGAACCGAAACCAGGGTTATAATTAGAGTTAGACTTGTGCAACTAAGGGATAATGAAACCTTTAATAACAAGTGCTTCTAACAATTCGTTAAGTCAACCCTCCTGTATGACGAGAACTACCTTACTTCCATCAAAAAAAGCCCAGGGAACGATTTTAAAACTATAACCCGAAAATTAATTATAAACGTGTCAATTGCTGTAATAAAGTCATCATAAAAATGATCTCGTATTGGCCAAGATATCTCTTCCTACCAATTTATCTTATCATACTTTATTTTTGTAATTTAACAAGACGTATCAACTCAAAAATTGGAAAGTTGGAAGAATTAAATAATTTAGGTTATTGTGATTGATTAATTCTACACAAAAATGTGTTTGAGAGATAATTTTTGTTCTGGGTATTGTAGTTTTTCACCTGCTCATTCTGTTGATTCGTTTAGTCTGATCATCCAGTAGATTTTTCGCATTGAAGTTAATTTTAGATTCTGCAGAAGAATCCATTTTGTCCTAAGATTACATAAACGTAATCTTTTCGTCTTATGATTCCTTCCGTATATAGGAGGCAAGTGTTTAATCCTATTGGTATATTCGTTACATAATATATATCTTCGGCATAAGATATTTCGTAGTTGGTTGGGATAATGAACTAAAATGGCAACAAGGATTATTACCCATTAAGGAGTACACTTCTGGCTTTCAAGCAGAAATTCATGCCTTCAACGCCTAGAAAATGTTAAAGTTACACAAGCAAAAAAATCCTCATATTATCGTATAGCCAAGCAGCTATTAAAACATTAGGGGGTATAAAATTCATGTCAAAATTAGTCAGCGAATGCACCAAATATATTCAAAACCAGGAGAAACACAACAACCAGATCTTGGGTGCCAGGGCACAAAGAAATTTTGGGTAACGACAAAGCAGACACACTGGCCAGAAGAGGGTAGGCCTCGAATCAATCTTGGGATTACAGGATCCTCCATCGCAGAATGTATCCAAATAAAACAAAAGGGCAAGCGGTGAAACTCTAGCGGCGCTGATTCACTAAACTTACGTTTAAACAACCCTCACCAAGACTGGCAAACTCACTGCTGAAGTAGGAGTGATAGGACTATTAACCGATCACTGGCATTTCAGAAAACATCTACAAATGGGCATATACCACGATGATCCCATCTGCAGATTATGCAAAGAGGGGGGGTAATAGCAACTCGTATCATCCTCGAATCCGAAGCAACGGCTCAATGGAAATATAACCTAACATACAGAGAAAACCTAGAGAATGAAATGAAAAGCAGCCACCATCAGTGACGTATTACTTCTGAGAATAAGGGTTGAAGAGGCGTCGGTGGCCGCATCGGTCTAGGCGTTGACACAGCGCTCATAACTGTAAAGTAAAAGTGCCCCGGGTTCGAATCCAGCGGTCCCGACATACAAATCGGCTTTTTTCAAACGCACCGGCTCTCCGAGGGTTGATTCAACCTCTACTGTTGCGAACCCTCGTAAAAACAGGATTGAGTAATTTTTCTGTATTAGGAAGGTACAATAAGCCCGAAGGCTGCAATGCCAGGGCAGCACAAACCCCGCTTCCGTGGATTATTGGAAATCAGTGACGGTGAAGCATCAAAAATCTCAAAGACGCTCTCTTGCCTGAAAAAGTGTTCGTGTACTAACAGGTTTTAAGTTTGCTCAGGTCGTGTCCAAGAAGAAGAAGCGTCAACGGATAGTGGAAGTCATTTATACCTTTTCTTTTTCTTCTTGTGCGTTTCCGTTTTCCTTAAATTATAGCCCTTGGGGTCGTTCCGGGTGGCAATTACGAGAAAAGAAACACTTTTCTTTTCAAGTAATTAACCAAGTTGGAACAATGGACCTGCTAACAGAGGTGGTCAAAAGGGGGAAAGTCGCTCGTAAATTTTCAAAATGAGAGTTAATCTATGCCTAATCTTTATCTGTATACGATCTACAGAAGGATCTACCCACCCGTACATTGATTTAAGACTTACCAGCCAGAGGAAAATTTAATATTTAAGAACAGATTGAATGCACGACGATTCGTTGTTTAGGATTAAAATAGATATTTAAGAAGGAGGAACAACCGGTCCAATCAAAAGCATCTCAACTTTGTCCATTCTCTCGCTGCCCACCATAGATTTGCAACGCACAAGTTCCGCCATAGTTTAGATTAATTCAAATAGACTGAAATTTGTACTATTTCTTTATTAAAATGCTCTATTCAAGGGAAATAATCAAAACTCTTTAATTGAAACTTTTGAATTTAGTAATCATATTGTCACCACCTAGGCGGACGACACCGCCATAATTCGAATCCTGTCCAAGCTACCTTCAACATCTATGAACACCTTGACCTTATCGAAGACTGCTATAAAAATGGAGGGCAAGACTGAACGAAGAAAAATGCACTCAGTGTACTTTTACGCTGAGAAAGCAGTCTTGCCCTCCATTGTACATCAACAACTAAGAGATACCAGTTTCCACTCGTCAAACACCTGGGACTCTCGACAGCAAACTGACGTGGGATCCCCAGACAACAGCTTAATATAAGACTTGAACTAGTACGAAGACTTTGACAAGATAAAAGTTCCTAAACAATATGGACATACGGAGTGGAACTGTGGGGTACTGCCAAGCCTTCCAAGAGCCAGCGCATTCTGTACTTCCAATTGAAAGTCGTTAGACAAATTGTCAAAGCACCTTTATGATGTTACTAACTTCTCTCTCCAGCTGCCATGGCACGAATAAGACGTCGGAGGAACTATTGCACAGTTGGGATGAAACTCCATGACATCGTTCATTCACTGCAGCCGATGTCGAGTGAGACGAGTGTTGTCTGTTGGCCGCATTCCTGATCGATTTGATCAGCAGGTTCTCCTGGGATTATTGGGCTGGAAAGTAATGGAGCTTCCATTGGACATCGGTTGGAAGGCAACCTGGCACTTGATTGCTTGTTAATTAAAGTAACTGTGTTACATCACTGGAGCAAGCTGATGGATCATTCTGAGAATCTCTTGTGAATGGTCATACATTTATAACCCTAATCACATCATGAAACGACATGCACAATTGCAGCCACGTTATGCTTTTGCGACGTTATATTAACCTGTCTACAAAGAACTCAACATTTGTCGACGAACTTATGCGGCCCAGATTTCAAACTTTCCACACCTACCTTTCTAACCATCCTGACCATACTGCTCGAGCCCTCTCCACTCATTCCCATCCTGATAACCCATGTTGCCTCTACCGACGATGGCCTCGGGTCCTCTTTGACACCTAGGCATTAGTGCTAGCTTTGTGATATATCAATATAGTGTACATATTTGTATACTATACTATTGTATAGGTACCAAATATATAATAATCATATTTTGTTTGTTTCAGGTTTGTCTTTGAATGACATCTATGATCCTTGAGTAGTAAGTAGATATAATAAGTGCAATTTATTATTTTTTTGTGTTGAGAATTATACAGTGGATTAACTTGCTCTACAAAGGTTTAATTTAGAAAATGCATCATTTATGTAACAATTTCAACCTGTTTCCACTACTTTCATGTTACCCAATGTTGAAAGTGGAAAGATTCGGAGAAAGACGGTAACTTTTAACGACTAGTTGAAAACGGAGTAATGTCCATTTCGACCGGAATTCTACAGATAAGGTTGTTTAAAAGAGAAAATTAGTTGAAATTTATTTCGGTTGGGATCGGTTGTTTTTATTTTCAGCCTTATCAGCGGAACGTTTCTCCTTTTGGACATTGCTGTTTGTTAACCTTAAATGGATTATAAAACAAGTCGTTTTGGAAATGTTCTGTCCCCGTTTAGCCCATTACCATGTCTGGAATGTTTATTTGGGATAATCGGGCTAGGGAAATATTTAAAAAAATGCAAATGGAAAACGGTAAGAAATTAAGGGTTCTAGGTTGATCGATGGTCTTAGCCAATCTTCAATCTGACACACATGTGCACACGCAATCGCGCTCAAACAACCCGATGAAACGAAAATACGTTTTGACTACACCTGATCTAGAAGATTGTATCTTCTCGGAGATTATTTTCTTTGGTATTGTCGTTGTAATTTCAGTGACGTTTTAATCTTTTTATATGATAATTGCGCCTGTTCAGCTCCGAAACGTGTAGGTTTCCACAATTCAGAATAACCTTTTGAAAATGCTTTGTTTTTGCTTTTGGTCGAGGGAAGAGGAGTGATTTGGACACGGTCTCTGGCTTTTTTCAAGGGCGTCTCCAGCTCTTTCCTACAAAAATGTGTGTGGGTCCTGCATAAGAAATGTTCATCCGGTCTGACGTTAAAATGTAAATTAAGCTGATAAATTTACTGGTAGATTTCTTGTCCGAGTCGTTGAAATCTCTTACGGTTATTTCCAGTTTTGTAAAAATAAAAGTGATAACTTTGTTTTCACTACAATACAATACAGTACAATAAGGCAATATGAACGATAATAACCGTGTTCATAAATACATTTTGTTCAAAGTGGACAAAATCAAATTATTTGAAATTACATGATCCTTTGTTTATTTGTGATACCCGACTATTGTAATACATTTTTTATAGAATGAACAATCAATTTTTGAAAGGAAACATCACGTCCTGAAATTTTCAATGAGCCAATGGACTCCACCAAGGACGCAGCTAACGTCAAAGCATCTGAAAAATTACAGTATTAACTGGTCCTTGAGTGGATGGGGTTTTCTGAAGGTTTAGGAATTTTTCTTTCAATTATTATATTTCAATCAAATTAATTGGGTTTCTTTGTGTACATCATATAAAGCATGACCATATACACAATCTATAATTATCAATTTGCATTGATTCACATTAATTAATTTATTTTTATTTTTACTCTCTGTGATAATTGTACAAATTAGTTTAGTCAGTTGAAAAGGCGAAGAACAAAGTGAAAAGGTTTTCAGTGTTAACATGAAAATAAAGAAAATCAAGTTTATATACATTTGACTAAAAATTATCAAGTAAAAAATATGTGCCTTGTTTTTATATACAATGTGTTCGGCTAATCGTGTTACAAACTTTACAAGTAGATTCTATATTCAAAATTGAACCAAAAAGTCCTAATTAACTTTAATCTCAACGGTTTCGGAGTCATTCCACTTTTTCTGATGTTTTAAATTACACGACTTTGCATCAAATAATCAGTGGTAACTTCAAAAGTAAAGGGTTTCGAACAATTCCGTTCATACCATTGAAAACTACGTTAATACCGTGATAAATACTAAACTTGCAAACTTGGTGAAATAAGCGTTTTAATAGATACAACTTTTTGAATTTTTTTTTTAAGTTGAAAACTTACTGTCGTGATTCTAAACTAATATTTCCAAACCTAAAGTTAAGCAAATTTCAAAAAACGTTCATTTAATATTCTTTTCAGTGGTGCAATTAGTTTTATTTTTATTTATTTATTGTTTAGTTTGTCACCTTACCATTTCATATCATTTTTGGTGGGAAATTTTTTTCTGTTGATGGAAGATGAATAAATTGATAAAGGAAAAGAACGAACCGAACCGCGATAGAAGGATTGGTAAGGTGGGAAGATTAAAAAATTAAGGAAAATTTTGAATGAATGTATTATTAAACGTTTTTTTAATTTGGTTTCGAAGCCTAAATAGAGAAAGTGTTTACTTATTTGCCAACACGACTGCAACTTTAATTAAAGGATTATTGTATTATGTATTCCTCGGAAAAGAGTTTTATGATTCAAAAGTTTTTAACTCGTTTATTCAGTTTCTTCTTTGAAAAAAATAATTAAACACTCAATTACACTACTAAAAAGTAAATTAGGAGTAATTTTTTTGGAATTGATTGGTCGCTAGGCTATGAAATAGTAGCTTAGTTAAGTTTTATCTACTTACTGAATCAACTATGGTGATTCTAAACTATTTCCAAACCTAGAGATCAATAAATTTAAAAAACGCACTCTATTTAATATCTTTTTCAGTGGTGCAATTGCTTTTATTTTTAATTTGTCACCTTACCATTCCGCCAGCCACGGTTTTTTCTTTCATCCATCAATTTCTTAATTTTTGAAAAAAGGAATTGAAAAAGCTATTACACCACTAAAAAGCATAATAAATGGAGTGGGTTTCCTAACATTTATTGTCCTCTAGGCTAGGAAATAGTAGTATAGAATCACCATAATAATTTTATCAACTTTGAAAAGAAAACAACTATTTTTCACAGTTCTTATTACTAAAACGCTTATTTCCTCAAAATTTGCAAGTTTAGTATTTATCACGTTATTAGATTTTTTTAAACATTTTATTTGTTTTTTACAACTGCATTCTTCGACGCAACAAGTAGAACAGATAGTATTTACATGTAAACTCATTAAAGGTGGCGTGACAGCTTGAACAATTACCATCCAGTGATGGTAGCCGTTAGTACTTCAATACGATGAGTGAGATGTATTCCTTCGTCGATGTCAATCACAAAGGTTGTCGCGGGGCCACCGACGCCTCAGTCTTCTATTGGGATTATTGGGTAATGTGGTGGATGACAGGTTTTTGACGAAAGGGTTCGGATGATGGAGTAGTTTGGAATGGAACGTTTTGTAGCGATGTTGGGCTAGCTCGGTAACAAAAAGGACATATAAGTCAGTATGGATGGTGTGATTGGATACATAGAAAGGGGCTTGTACTATTGTTCGGAGGATTTTAGATTGAAGGTATTGGATTCGATTGAGGTTGGAACGCTTAGCAGTACCATAAAGTTCAAGTCCGTATGTCCAAATGGGGGCCAGGAGGGCAAAGTAAAGTTTTCTCTTGTTTGTTAATGATAGTTTTGATCGTCTGTCCATTAGTCGTTTAATCATGAAAAATCATATATTAAGTCTGCGTTTAAGTCGTTATGGGGGTTCCACGTCAGTCGTTTGCCCAGGTAGAGTCCGAGGTATCGTACATGGTTCGCAACTGGGATGAGAATGTTGTTGAGGTATAATGGTGGGAGTGTTTTCTTGTTTAGTGTAAACATTATGTTCGTTGATTTGGTTTCGTTGATCTTGATTCTCCACCGACGGAGCCAGCATTCTAGGATGTTTAGGTGATTTTGAAGATTACGACAAGCAATGACAGGATCTTCATCAGGAGAAAGGATTGCGGTATCATCGACAAAGGTGAAGGTAATAGTGTTTGGTTGCGTAGGTAGGTCGGATGTATAAATTAGATATTTAACGTAGTTTTCAATGGTATGAACGGAATTGTTCAAAACCTTTTACTTTTGTAGTTATCATTGTTTAATTATAATAAATTCGTGAAATCTTAACAAATCGGACAAAGTGGAACTCCGAAACTGTTGAGATTCGAACCATATAGTTAAATATGACTTTTTGGTTAAATTTTGAATTTAGAATCTATTTGCAAAGTTTGTAACGTGAGTATTCGAACACCCTGTACATTTGATAATAAATTGACTAAAATTGAAATTTATAAAGTACATCCTCTTGTAGAACTCTGAAGAAGGTACAATGAAGTTCCGAAAGCTAGGCGAAAATTTAAGATTAAAAATATCTCTCTTTGACCCCATCCCTTATAACAGCCAAGATAACATTAAGGCTTATTTAATTAAAAGTCTCAACGACAGTAAATATAATTCTCATTAATTTTAATCGGACAAAAATAGTCAAAAATGCGTGTATCCAAAATAAATGTTCGTTCGTTAAACTATCATAGTAAGCCCGGCTTCTTTCTCTATTTACAACTTTGTCCTATTTGAATTTTCCCAATCCCTCTGGCATAATAAACAGTGCAAAACAGTATTAAATTTCTCAGTATCTGCTGGTATATGTACATTCTTTGAGGTAGAATGGAGGTAACTAGGTTTTAAACGTTATTATTTCTTCAAGCATATACCTTTTTAAATCTATATCATCTTCATTATCGGTAGCCTTTGCTAAAAATTGATCTTTAATGTTAATTTTAGAAAATAACACGTCATTTCGAATTGAAAAGGGATTTAAAAATCAAGTTTGTCTGGAAGAGGCAAGATCGTAGGTGTCTCGTCATTCCAATTGTGTTCCTGGATCGTGAACAAAGTTCAAGGCGACAATCCATTTTGGATAAAGCATCTCGAGATTCTAAAAACATCCGTCAACAACAAACGGATGTAGAACTTTTCATCACAACTTGTACGTTTGTCGTAAACGCGGACATTTCGCCGAAAGTAACGTTCCTCCTACGTCGAAAATGGAATTAACATCTATGAATGAAGAGCGAGGTCATTCTAATCCACAGGTCGTAAAACAGGGACAATTTGACGACTAGGCCTAACGTTTACTGACGATGTAGTAGGGCGCAAAGTCATCCCTGGTGAAACAGCACAGCCTCCATTCGGTTTTGACTGCGTTTCCGTCTTCGGTTTCAAAAAGAAGACATCCGGTAGATGCCATATGTTAAAATAATTGTCTAACTCTTTCAAATATGAAAAAAATATCATGAAAAGCTATTAATAATAATTATTTAAGGGTTTTAGTTGAGATAAAAAAGTCAATGGCACGAGCGGGATTCGAACCCAAGATATTCTGCTAGATACGCCGCTGCTCAACCACTTGAGCTATCAAATCATTCATTTGTCGCCGAGAGTCCAATCCGATTTCACGACATTTGAAAAATGGCAAAAAGGAGGGAAAATTCAGAAGGTGGAGTTGAGATGGGAAAATCGTGTCCGAGTGGCTCGAGATAACGATAGCTCAACTGGTACAGCAGCGGCCAAAGATCGTGGGTGCGAATCCCGCTCGTGCCATTGACTTTTTTTAATCTTAACTAAAAAGGATAATTATCTGTAATATATTAATTGGCCAAGCGGACGACGAAATTAGTGAAGCTATTAATAGTTAAGACATTAGATCTTTTAGTCTTATCTTTTCTAGGATTAAGACGAACGGACAAATAATTAGTAAGGATAGATTTTTGCATTGGACAGAATTTTGTGTCAAAATTTTAGCCGCATATATTTAGCGTCAACGGGTACAAGTGGGTTAGGTTTAGTGTGGTTATGATTTAGGTTACGATTCAGGTTTAGTCGGAGTTAGAGTCACTGTATAGCTTAGGTAGTATGTAATCTAGGAACAAGAACCTGTTCTGCACGGGTACAAGTGGGTTAGGTTAGGTTTAGGTTATGATTCAGATTTGGTTAGAGTTAATGTCACTGTATTGCCTTGGTAGTTTGTACAGAGGAACAAGAACCAGTTCTCCATTATCTACTGCAATGTTGGACATGATGGTAAAGTCTCAGGAAACAAGAGTTGTGGACAGTTTTAACATTGTAGGTTACCAATTTCTTACCAGCAGATAGAGTTCTAGGACTCAAAGAATTGAAAATAACATCAAATAATTTGGTTGTTCATTAATAGTTGAAAGTTTTTAATCGGTGAACTTACTCTACGACTAAAAGGAATATAGTGTTCAGCCCGATGTAAAACTACAGTGCTTTAATTTTTCAAACTCATCACCACACGACTTCCGAAAGAAATTGCAACGTCCCACCAACGCTTAGAATGTTTTAGGGGCACTTTCGTTTCAAGCGACGTGGTTGATTATCAGGTAGGGGATAAGTGGATAGCTATTGGATTAGAGCGGTTGTTAAGTGATTTATGAAATTTGATATAACGGGTTTCGATTAGTTCAAGTAGAAACGAGATGTGAAGGTCTTTGTGAATAATGTCAAAGGACTTAAAAGTGAGTCTTGGATTTCACTGAACGTTTACGACTGAAGACTTAGTAGGCGGTGAATTTTTTCTTCTTGTATAATTTGTCTATTATGAGGATTGAAGTTTCACTGTAGTATATTTGGTGCTAATAAAGGTTTACCCTAATCCATTATATTTAGTGGTCTGTTGACCAAATTACTTTTTTCAATTAACCTTTTTTTGTAAGGTTTTTGTTGAAAGGAAGAAGTTAGTGCTACGAGCGGAATTCGAACCTACGACCTTCTGCTAAGTACGCCGCTGCTCCACGACTTGACCTATTGTGTCTTCGATCTTTCAGACATCGAGTTACCTTCGAATCCTACAAACGTTCGGATTTTTCCTGTTTTGACCATTTTTCAGACCATCATTGTAATCGGGATTCGATCCTTTTTGTTTCTATTCACAATAAGTTGTTTTCCAACTATCCGGATTTCGAGCTTTTAGCTCATCATCAGATTGTAGAACTCCTTCAACCTGATGATAAGCTAAAAGTTCGAAATCCGGAGCGTTGGAAAACAACTTACTGTGAATAAGGACTGTCTTAATCAAACGGATCGAACACTGCACTCATTCTGCCATCCATTGATTCTCGGCGAGATAAGTGGCCACGGAGAGCTGTTCGCTTAGCTTCGTTTTACTCATTAAATTCATCATATTTAGTGGTGTTTTGGTTGAAACGAAAAAATTAGTATCACTAGCGGGATTCGAACCCACGACCTTCGGCTAAATACGCCGGTACTCTAATAAAAGAACAGAGAACATTAGAAATGGAATTGTCACCCAAAAAAACGAAAACAAATGTCCTTAGAATGCTTCCTTCAGGAACACCGCCCCTCTGATAAAATCTTGCGGTAGAATTTGCAATTTCAGTATATTTAGAAGGGTGGATGTTCTTGACCTTGTACAGCAAGTTTCCCAACAGTAGGTTAATTGATAATGATTACTAAATTAATTGAAAAAGATACTTTAAAACATATTCGGCATGAATAATAATAATAATAATAACAATAGTTCGAATTGGGTTAGTCTTTTACACCTGGGACTGCCAATTATTTCAAAAGGCACGACCTAGACTCTACACCAAGCCCCGATGGTTTGCCACGGTTTTATCGCGCTGGCCGGAACCCTAATCCGACCGTAAAATATGGCTTGGGGTCCTGTTCGGAGGAGAGGGCTTTTATAAAAGTGTTTTAGCAGTCCAAATAAAATAAGAGGAAAGACGTTTTCTGAGTAAACTATATAAATTTTATTACTGAACATTATTCTGGGTATAGTTTTCATTGAAATTTATGGATTATTTATAGGCGCGTCGGTTTTAAAAGGGACACGATTTAATTTTGCATTTTAATTTAACTAATTTTTTGGCTTTATTTCTTTAATATCTTGCCATTATATAAGACTAAGCGCACCACTACTACACTATCTACGCTATAGTTTCTGCCAACTTTATATGTTTAAATTACATTTCTTTAAAATTTCAAAATTAAAATTCTTCTATAGTTTACTTTCATATCTGCTTAATTATATTTTACCGTCTAAGATGACTTAAGCAATGGAAAATGATACAAATAAATTTGATCAAAAAAGACATGGTACTATATAAAATTGGCCTAATTGCAATATTTTTTCTTATTTTGAAGCCACTTAATTGATAGTTTTTTCCCGTATTGTGGTTTTCCATTCACTGAATTCGTCGTGATTCCCTCCTATTTGAAAATAACATAGATTGTTAGTTTTTTTGCGTTTTCTATGCAAGAGTGTAAGAACCAAATTGAAAAATGACAAATTAAGAGACACGTGGACGGAATTGAGCCGCCGTTTAATCCGAGTTAGCTAGCGAGGCTATTCGGAATAATTGCCGATTTGTTGTTAATCGCCTGTTACCCACTTCAAGTGGTTGTTAACCGTTTAAACTTGATGTTAAACGTCTTAAGACTTAGGTGACCGCCCTATTTTAATGAAACCTGTCGTGTCAGTCAACGAACTGTTGTTTTAAAAACCTCCAAACCTTGACAATTTTGGTATATCGTTGAAATACGAGTAAAAGATCAGCAAAATAAAGACAAAACAATATATTGGCTTTCCGTGTGTATTTCGACTTTCTCTTTTTAAGTGACTTTAAATGCGACCCGAAATTTATGTGCAACCGGTCACATTTAGCATTGTT
The DNA here is from genome assembly GCA_039619505.1 of Cimex hemipterus. Classification (NCBI taxonomy): domain Eukaryota; kingdom Metazoa; phylum Arthropoda; class Insecta; order Hemiptera; family Cimicidae; genus Cimex; species Cimex hemipterus. The sequence continues at coordinate 1,829,242 of CM077112.1, read as the reverse complement.
CGCGGAGTCACGTATAGCCCAACCGTTATTTACATAACATGTGAAAGTTTAAATATCACAAGGAATTCGTGTTTTATCAGTAGTGGGAGCAGTACTGGTTAAACGGTCCCGGCCAAATCGGGAATATTAGCATTTAGCAATCCCACCGGATTTGGCTCAACTTGTCCGTCCTCCCTCGCTTGCTTCATCGGCTATATGCAAATAACTCTAAAACAACGCAAATAAATCACATTTTTGAACAAATTGGAAGCGAATATCTAGAAAAATTGGAGGCCTTATTGGACTTTTTTAGTTGCTTACATGTGTGCATCAATAAGCGAGAATTGACGAACCGCTGATGATAAGAATGGCTGTTTCTGGGCTGAATAAAAAATTTGCGTGCCAATTTTTGTCTAATCGATTTTGCGTTACTGGGGAATTCAGGTGGGTTAGGCTATATTTGGTTTATTGGGATAGTGTTAAGATTATGATTAGAGTTAGGTTAGGGACAGGTTAATTTAGGTTAAGTAGGGTTAGGATTTAGCTAGAGTTAAGGTTAGGATGGGCTAGGTTAGATTACATCGAATTACAGTAAGAATTACATTTAAGGTTAGAGTTAGGTTAGGGTTGGGCTAGTTCAGGTTAAGTATGGTTAGGGTTTGTGTAGAGTTAAGGTTAGGGATGGGCAAGGTTAGATTAGATCAGATTAGAGTAAGAATTACGTTTAAGATTACAGTTAAGGTTAGGGTCGGGTATCCGTATATCGTACATCCGAGAAAATATGCAAGTCAATATGAACGGCGAGTATTTTTTTTGTTTGTTTTTGTTTTTCCTTCAAAAGGTCTATTACATTTCTATTATTATGTAGCGAACGATCGATATGACAAAATTTTATCTATCACAAATTTGATAATTGTTGTTGCTCCTCTGATTCCAACAAGATGAACGGCAGATGATAGGATGATTTTGTTTTTGTGCGATATACACAAGTTTTTAGTTCGGTTAGAGTTGTCAGAGACGGGTTAGTTTTGGTTAGGGCTAGGTTAAGAACTAGGTTAGATTAATTGCGGTCGCATTATGAGTTACCCTTAGAGTTAGAATGGAGAGGAGGTTAGGTAGATGGTTACATATCCATAATTTAATGTTTTCTGTGTGACAGAGTTCGAAGGGCTAGTTTTATTTTTTGTTGCGATTTCCTGCATAAAGCCTCATATCTCTTCCATCAGACGATCGACGTTCACAAAATTTTTATCACACATTATTATTTATTCTATCACAAATTGGATCTTATTTGCTCTTCTGATTGCTCCTTCCATGCTGCGACTGGAAGGAAGAATAGACGATCGGCTGATGATTAGGATGGAATGTGATTTTGGGTGGACACAAATTTTGCGTGGCTTTTAATTTTGACATGGATATGTCTTACGGCTTGGGGTCAGTCCGAAAGTTTAACACGGAAGATGTTACCACGACCGGTGCGTGTGTGCACTGTTTACCAAGGATACGCGAGAACGAACTGGTGGTTTTTGAAGCCGCACCACGATTGATTCTTATGACGCAACACGATTGACGTTTTTGACGCATGTGACGCGACGCGATTGTCTTCTGTGACGCGACGGGGTTTTAATGTGCTTCCAAATAAAACGATCCTCCAATTAATAAATAAGCGATCCCTGATAATTTGTGAGTGTGTTTAAATAGCCATCATAAGACGTATCCATGTACAGATGTATCAGCATGCAGTGTAGATACTAGTTACATTTTGTTGTTATTTTCGTGACATATTTTGCTAAGCCGGGGCGGGGCGTACGCATGAGCTTTGTTAGGTTAGGTTTTGCCTGAATTAGAGTTAAGGTTACGATTAGCTTTAGGTTAGGGTTAAGGCATGGACGGTTTAGGTTAGACTAGGTATTATAAATTTTAGGTTCGGCTTGGATTCAAGTGTGAAGTGAAAATTTTATTTTTCATTGCGATTTCGTGCATAAATACTGTTTTCATATCTTGCGATCGATCGATATGCACACAATGTCAGATTTGATAAATTTGATCATTTTTTCCTCTCATGAGTCCGTCTACCATCTGTGTGACAACAAGCGAGAATAGACGATTGATGATTAGGATGCGTAGTTAATCAAAATTCCAAACCGGTTCATCACATCAACAGAAGTCATACAGAATAACAAATTAATTCCTTTCAATACACCGGGCCGAGCTTAAATCATTACTAATTATTTTCGAAAACTCTGAAATTTAGCGACCGTTGATCCGTCAAATTTCAGAAGCATCGCGGGATTTACGCAAAATAATCTCTTGCATTTTGATACTTGTTCCGTTATTCTCGTTAACAAAGAAGGTAAGAGAAATAAGTAGAGATGCCCCGGAAGTTTGTAAGGATGAAATTTAGTAAAGGTCCATCCACTCATGACAAAAGGTGCTTCAGAATGTAATCCATTTTCATCTCGTTCATTAAATACTTCTCTTTTAAGACCGTAAATTATTTACCGCACAGATATATTTCTAAAAATAAATAATATTGAATATAGTTGATCAAATCAGAAATACAAAGATGAAAAGAAAATTCAACAAACGATGCAAGGACGTGGAAGGAATCGCCACAGAATTTCAAAGAAGAAAAATGTTAAAACAGGCACATTTGTTAAATAATAATTAAACCCGGAAAGAAAACGGCGAGAATTAAAATTCTCGTTACATTGCTGCTGTGTGCGAGTCCCAGCGCGAGGCACATCCTGCTTCCTGTGCATTGCCCACACTCGTATCGCTCTTCCCATGATGACAAAACCCTATTCGGACTGACTGTATTATCGAGAAAACCCAATCATTTAAAAAAATTTATTTTCCCATTTGTTGTAATCAATTTCAATTACAAGAATGTTTTGCTGTGCAGACGATGTTAGGGCAAGTCAATTTTTGATGTATATCTATAAAAACACCAGTTTACAACGCAACGACGTTTTTGGTTAGGTATGGTAGTTATTTTTATAAAATTAAAAAACGAAGCGGAAGAAAATTGTGAAATGGCATCCAGATTAGGAGCTTGCAACGCCCGTGGGCGCTATTATTTCGATCTCATCCGTTACTTATAGAAATTTCTGTAAATATAGTATTTCATACAGTTCAGAGGGCAAAATGTGAAAGGCAGCTGATGTGAAGGATGAAAAGAGAGGTCAGATTTTCGACGGGGTCAGCTCACTTTCCTATCAGGACCACAAACAGTTCGTGATTTATTGAAATATGGGTCAAAAGAGCCCCATTGACTCACTTTTATCTACATTAATACATAACCGGATATAATCTGATAAGTAATTAATTTATAGAGGTCCTGTCAGTTACAGAGGGGGGGGGTGAAAGTCTTGGGGAATCAGTTAAGGATTCGTTTTTATACTAACCGACTTTCGTTTGTTTGTTCGAAAGTGGGTTTTTTCCTTGTAATCTCTTCCTGCCGTGTCCGCTCGGGTCGATCCAACCGGAGGTCCTGGACGTTGAGCGTGATAGTGTTGATTGTCACAAGCAAAAGCTCGTTCGCGATTAATGCTGGCTTGCTTCGAAAGTTCGCAGTTACGTGGTGCTGAAGTTTAAAATAGACGGCGAGGAATAAAAATGTCTTAAAATCATTTTAACAATCGTAAAATTTATGAAACATGCTGAAGAGGACTTTATAAATTATGATTGCAAATCAGTTATATAAACATAAAAATATTTAAATCATAAATTGATAATTTTGAACTCTATTGTCTTTTCCTCTGATCGCAAAGTGCTTTATAAAGTACAATTCAAACAGCAAAAATATTTACTGCGTCGAAAACTGGTTTTATTTTGTTTTTATCAATATAATAATTCCTACAAGATTTCATTTTTAGACAATGAAACTTAGAAATGATTATTTGGAGATCGGGAGTTGCGGTCTGGTGTGAGGTAGGTTTAAGGAAAACGTTTTCTTTATCGTCATACGTTTCGATCTTTATTGAGATCATCTTCAGGGCTGAAGATGTTTTCGTTTAGATTCTTGTCTGTCGTGGCCACTATCAACATGCCACACAGGAATGCCACTCTAAACGGAAAACAAACACTGCGCCTTGATGATGATCTCAATAAAGTTCGAAACTTCGCAGGATAAATAAAATGTTTTTTCGTAAACCTAGTCACACCACACCGCATTTCACGATGTGCGAATAATCATTAATAGAAACGCATTTAGTTAAAAAGACATATCTAAGCCGTTTTGTTTTTAATTATTTTTTGAATTACATTTTTACACTTTTTCTTTTGTAAAGACAATTCAAATTTAATTAAATCAGTAGTAGCGTAGATGTTTATTGTGATATCAGGCTAGTTAATCTACTTGGTGTTTTCTTGGAATCTGTTTCCTCTGGAAAATCATTGTCAGAGTAGAAGTTGTTGTTTGGAAAGTCGTGAATTTAATGCCGTTCACGGTTTTGCTCTGCTTATCACGAATTGAAGTGTACAAATGATTTTCAACCTCACGAGTTGTCTCGCCACTCCTGAATGATAGTATCTTGAAAATTCGAGGTTATCATCAAGTTTCGGTTTTAGTGGAGTCCTTGGTCATAGGATAGTGACATGAAAGTTAAGAAATCTTTGCTTATTTATCAAGAATTTTTCTCGAGGGAACAATGGTTTTGCTTGTTGTCTTATTGTGACATTTCCTCTTGACGCATTCGGCGTGATGGACTTCATAGTTAGTCAATTATTTTGCCTTTCGTTGTTTTGATCTGTCATACTCCCCACTGAAGTGGCGAAATTCAATGGCAAGAATAGTCAGACCAAATTTATAAATGTGTTATTCTTTTGGTAGACAAATTTGTAAAAAACGATTATAATTGTCAAACAACATGTTTATCTGTTTAATATACAAAATGCAATGTTGATGTTTACAACTTACAAACCCTTTATGAATCGGTTTAACCCTGCCGGCCGTGGCATAATTGTGAGGTAAAAATCTTGGGTTCTATTGTAGTTCAGCAATCCTGCGACATATGTACTTGTAAGTTTTTTCAAAAATACCGCTACCACGAGTGTTCACATACGCTCGCAGTTGAAAAAAAAAACCTCCTACCCTGTCCTCACTTCCACAGCTTGATAATGTGGTCACTGGCAGCAGAATAACGTTTACTACCAAATTCAAAAATGTATCCCATTTGAAAGCTTCTTATTACCTAGGGAGATGGGATTAATGCCATTGTCCTTAGGCTTGATTGCGCAAAAACTGCTCTTCCCAAATACGTTTAATAGGTCGTTGATTGTTCATGTGAAAGTTATCCAACAATAGGCGTGTCACAGAACACTGTTTGCCCACAGGGCGCCCAGAAAACCTCATTTTAGAATGGACTAACGGTCCTCACTCGGGTCGTTTCGACGGGTACATCGCCTGTATTGATATCCGTATTGTTCCCGGTACCGGCTCGAGTATCTCCGATCCGGCTCTGTAGGAAGATTGTTGAAAAACCCGACGCAACCCGAATACCATGTATAAAAGGCCAATTTGCAACTCATTGATTTTACATAGAAATCATAAAGTTGCATCCCTGCACTTAAATTGTAGTTTTTTCTGAGTGAAGTCTTCTCAGTTTAATATAAACTTGATCCTTCATCGATTTAAAAAACATTAACCGGTATTCTCCCGTATGTTTGCAGCTTATAGCAAAAAAAACCACGAGAGGACAGCTGACCCCCAACCTAAATTAATTAAATGCTAGGATTGTTTAGAAACCAATTATTCAGCATTTCATAGTGATCATGGGAGGTAAAGTGGCCTTATTCTTAATGAAGTATCTGTAAAACGAGAGTTAGTGAGTTTACCATATTCTACCATAATAAATAACAGTAATTTTCATTAATGAAGACAATATGAGTATAGACTTAATTTAATTGTAAATCGGGTAAGAAGAAGGGATTGATTTTTTTTGGAAAATTATGTGTAACGGAATAAATTTAATGAGATTATCTTGCTATCGTCAGGACTTTATTGCTATCACCTTTCAAAAGTATTTGTTTTCTTTATAGATGTATCCTTATTGAGGGCATTCTCAACACGACACATAGTAATTACTCATATAGAAAAAAAAAAATAACACTTTGCCTCCTGAAAAAGATCTACGTCAAACCAGACCGCATCTCACGATCTACAAATAATCATCTAGCGGTCACTAAAAACCAATTTAATAAAAATGGATTTCTCAGAAACAAAAGGAAATACGGTCTTATTAAGAAATTTAGTAGGCTGAACTTTTTTAAAAACTATTCTGAGTACTACGTTTATTGCATTTGGTGTGAAGTACTAGCAAATTTGTACCTAATGCAAGTTTGAGGCGCCCTTTAGCTCATCATCAGGTTAAAGGGTTTCCAGAAACTTTTGCAATTCATTTCGAGAGACGGGTTTGTCCCTTCAACCTGATGATGAACTAAAGGACTCGAAATCCGTGTTGCGAACGCACTTACTGTGAGGAGGAACCATTTTTCTAAAAAGGGATTGAACTTCACACCCACTCCATCATTCATAATTTCCAGTAGTAGTGTGTGTATATGTGTCCGACTGTCCGTGAGTTCCTCACTGAAGATGGCGCAATGCCGAAACGAGTTTAATTAACACATGCGAATGGAGACCGAACTAGTAAGAAACCCTGTGTTGGTTCAACAAACCAAGTTTGTTTGGAAGTCCTGTTTCCAAGCGGAATTTTCCCTTTATTGTGTATTTATGTTTGAAATGATGAATTTATATTTTGTAAATCCTTTGTTGTGCACCTAGTGTTACTCTGCTGAATTGAAACGTTTCAAATGCCATTCTGTAATGGAATTCTGTCGGTCGGGCGTTAGCTCATGTAAAGGGGGATCTTTTAGTCCTAATTTGTTTGTACCGGATTCTGTTCGGTATTCAATGAGAGGGCGTTGTTGAATAAGGAATGGAGGTATCATTGACCCACCGATTCAATGGCACAATTATGGTCGTGTCACGTTCACCACATCCTGGCGATGGACGGTGTTGAAGCCAATTTACGTTTTCAATTTTTTACGTTACGATATTTTCCGTTTTGCCGGGAATTTTGACTAGTCGAACCCTGGATAACAATTTACAGGGCACTCGCGGTTCGGGATAATAAAGGTCTGAGCGGTTTAGCCAAGGTGGAAATTCACAGGTGAGCAGTAGAGCGGCGGATCCGCTGCCGGTCGAACGCTGAACCCGACGATTCGAGACTTAAATAACTGGTTAAAAACCGGTGTTATGTGGTAAAATACAACTCTTGGCGCAAGTTAAACAGTTAAATAAATTGAGCAGTAAAAAGTAGCTTTCGAAAATGCGGTCACAGCGTCTTGATCACTAAACGTCATATCACAAATTTATATTTTCATTCTACAAATTTCCTGAAGGAGATCAACTAGTCTCATAACGTTAAAATCCGGAAAATGTCTGACACATGACAATAACTCTGACATTAAAGCAGCACTAGACAGTGATCAATCAGTATAAATTAATTATAAGTTTTCTGTAAGTTTTTAATCAATTAAAATGTTTTCACAAGACATACATTTTAACTCCATTAAATTTCATGGTTAGATTGACCAAATAGCTCGTTTCAATTAATTTATCTTTATGTAAGGTATTGGGTGAAATAAAAAAGGTAGTGTCACAAGCGGGATTCGAAACCACGACCTTCTGCTCTACCATTTGAGCTATCGTGACTCCGATCCAATCGTGACACTAAGTTTTTCATCCCAACAAATATCTTGCATAAAGTAAAAATTTTATGCTTTGTCCACGATACTTTTAGAAATCACCTCAGGCAGAATTTAGCAGGAGGAAATATCTTTCACTTAACCGTTAACAAACCGCTAAGGAAATGGAGCCCAATTTAATTTTCTGGAACAATTATTTGCTGGCTGGAGTTTGAAAACTCGTTCGATTCAGACACTAAGTCACGATAACTCAAGTAGTTAGAGCAGCGTTGTATTAAGCCGTAGATAGTTGGTTCGAATCCCGCTCGTGCACTAACTTTTTCCTTTCAGCCAAACCTTACATTCAAAGATTAAGTAATTGAAAGTGTAAATAAGAATTTCAGATACAATTATTGCTAGTGAGTCCATCTGAATCAATAAGGTAGATTATTCTTTGTAACCTGTAGTAGTTATTCGTCTACCGACGTTCGATGCTGTTTTATCGGATTCAGCGCGCCACACAACCTAATCATATAAAATTTATGAGACTTTTAAACAGCTTGGGGTGTGATTGAATTTTTCCCGCTTTTTTGTTATTTGGTCCCTCTGTGCGAGAGAGCAAAACCTGCAAGAAGCTCGCGATTACGGGGGTAAAATTGATAACCGTCAACTTGACTTAACCGATAGAAAATTCAAAAGATCTTGGCGCTTAATTTTCAGATTTTCTTCTCTTCGCCCAGAGGTAACATCGATTCAAAAATTATCTGTAATTAGTCTACTGAAACGTTAAAGTTGTTTAAATCGTAAGTTAGTTTAATTGACTATTTTTATCATTTTTCAAATGTCGTTTAATCTATTCAATACTACAAATGAAATGGCTTTAGTGAATATTTACTTCGTTTAACTTATTAAATCCCATTATATTTGGTGGTCTGATTTACCAAAACGGGCAGAAAGGAGGGAAATTTCGGAAGGTAGGTTGAGATGGGAAGTTGGTGCCGAGCGGATCGTAAGATAGCTCAAGTTGTAGAGCGGCGGCGTATTTAGCCCAAGGTTGTGGGTTCGAATCCCACTTGTCACACTAGCTTTTTTATTTCAACCATTAACTTACATAAAGATTAATTTATTGAAAGAATTTATTTTAACGTTCTGTAGTCTTTTAAAAGATTTTTGGAATAATAAAAAATGTTTTCATCCAAATTAAGGCAATTATAAAAGCGTTACTTTATCTGTGGAAGTTTTGCATACAGACGATTTTTATCAATAGGCTTGCATTCTTCTTCTTTACTCTCCAACGCTCGAACGATCCTCGAGATTATTGGAGCTTTTGAATTTGAAAAATGAGAAGTTACAGTTTTGAGTAGTTTCTGTCATTTCTTTTGAAAAGTGCCATTTTAATCAAAATTTTAAATTTATTTAGTAAGGGGATTGTTTACCGAATACGTTATCGTGGATTCCAGAGAACATTAACATATAATTGACGTGTATCTCGATTGAAATATGCTTATGTTAATGCATGCATTACGTAATTGGAACGTGCGATGGGTCAGGCGTGGGCACCTCTTGTTATGGAACTTACGACTCTACATTTAGGCTTTGTTCTTCCCTTTAGTCTGTTTATAAATAAAACACAACCGCGAAGCACGGTTGTTCCTTGGATTCGATGACCCGCTTTCCTCATCATCAGTCGCTTCTTAAAGTGATTATGCGGGCGGCCGTGTCGTGCGTTTTGGCCAATTTTTCTTTCTCGACAAATAATAGGCATTTCTGAATCGTCGTTGGACCGCGAACTTCAAGGTACTTTCATTAAACAATTAAAAAAAGTAGGGTTATGTACATATAAATTAAGCTTAGTTATTTTTAATTTCTAAAGTGTTCCTTGCTCGAAAGAACTTTCTATTGGGGTGGTGTAAAAATATTGCATATTTTGAAAAGCAGTCGAAACTTTTCAATTTTTTTAAAATAAAGAAAATTTATTGGACATATATTCCATCACAATCTTTATTGTCAACGCGCTTTTATTCCAGTGGTATAAAAATCTTTATTTTTTTATCATGTCTTGGAAGTCGTTTTTGACTTGACAGATTTCTCTCTTTATAAATAAAGTAGTTTGACGGTTTGTCACACAGTTATACGTTCAAAAGTAGATATCTGGACGACTATGAACGTGGAGAACCTGTCAAGAATGACAATTTATTCCCTACCCATCATCTTATTATGAAGTCCCACAAAATTAGAGTGGATACTATCAAAAAATTAAAGAAAAAATATTCGAACTATTTTCCTTCAGAATTTATACACCTTTGCCAACGTTTAATAAGCGCTTTGTTCTGCTGGCATAAAAATATTTATTTTGGCACACAATAAAGTCTTGAAAGGAGTTTTCGGCTTGTCCTCTCTAAAAAAATCTCCCTCAAGAAGTTACCAAAATGCCTAAAAAATTGGAAGTCTGTAGGCGAGAGGTGGAGTGATGTGGAGAGTGCGGTTAGGTTTACAATAAAGTCCTTAGTTTCTGCAGGGTTGGCTTTGCGACTTGTAGCCTGTCGCCTTAAGGTTTACCTATGCTAGAGAAAGCCGTTGCAGTTTCCTTTGCATTTCTCTTCTGTGTTAGTTTCAGCACAATTGAGAAAATTATAATGAAGAACCCCAGCACTACACCACCAAACCATAATCTTTTTTTGGGTCCATATTTGGTTTCGGGAAGTGTTTTGGAGCTTCATCGTTATTCAACCACTGACCTATACGCCTCCTAAACCCACGAGCCATTTCTCATCGCACGTGATGCATCAGAACGAAAAATGGATCATTTTAGTGGCCCAAAGATACGTGCAAATTTCAGAGCGTCGACCTTATTTGGGCTTCGGCTAGCTCGTGCGGTATCTACTTTTGGAGCTTCTTTACTTTACCAATCTGTTCCATATAGTGTGAACAACGGTTAGGTGGTCTGCACTACGCTCTTCCGCAATTTCCCGCGTTGTCTTACGTGAGTTTTCTTCAATGAACGTATTGAGTTGGTCCACAACGGAAAGTTTACCGCTACCTTTCTTGTCTTCGAGATCGAAATCTCCGACAAGAAATCTCTGAAATTATTCGCTTATGCTACCCCCCCTCATTCACTATTGATGTTACGCGTTCGGGTGCACCTCGCCCAAGTTTAAATTCGTACAAATAAATTGGAGAAAAATCTAGTTTTGACATATTTAATTTTGGTCCTCATTCTTATAAAATTTGATGTAAACTAGCAGGTTTTGAATAAAAGATAATCGTTAAAAGTTAATCCATAAATTAGATTTGAGGGTTTAGCTTTGTTTATGTGATAAGCACCTGCGAAAATAAAACAAATTTTCAAAATCTGCATCGATTTTGCACACTCTGGGCTTCTTGGGCACTTACCCTCGGTTTCTTGGTATCTTTGGATCCTGGTAGCCGGCCGGTGATCCAACGGGCCCAAAGGCCAAGGACTCGCCAAGGTTAAATATTTTCCAGCTCGGAACAGGTTTTTGCGCTGGATCTCTCCCGAATCTCTTTAGGCCGAGCCGTCCTTAATATCGTTAAGATCAAATCGCCGCTCGTGGTTTTTCGGAAGGCAATTAAACTCGTACAAGGAGACTCAGTTCGCCAAGGAGGGCAGGTGGTAAAAGTGAAAACGAATTCAGGAAACGGCTAATCGACGTCGGTCATTATCAAAACGCAATATTCGCCCTGGGTAATATTTGAAGGCGATCTACTTTCCCTTAAATCGATCTCAACGTCGGGGCGATTTGAATATCAGACATTCTTATGATTTAGCAGGCATTTACGCTAACACGAGTAGCATGTTCCAGTGAAATCAAACTAGTGGTCTTTCCGATCATTGTGGTCCGCCTATCCTCGCTCTTTTGATTTGTCATGGCATGAGCAGACCAAACAACACCATCCATCCCTAAGAGAATGTCGCACAATTTAAAAGCTAATTTGTTTGTTATCGATCAAATATGTTCTGTTGGCAGAGTCCGATTATTGTCTGATTTATGAAACAATTAATTTAACAAATATGATAATTAATGTAATGTTCCATTCGGTACATTGTAAATAAAAGTAAACCAGCATAAAAACAACTATTATAAACTCAAAGATAGAAAAATACTTTATTTACTAATTTTGTGCATAATCATATTTTCAAAAGTACATACGGCATGGAAATACATTTGAGTTCATTAAAACCTTAAAACAATATTGTCGCCGAGAATCAAATAGATTAGACATTTGAAAAATTACAGAAAGGAGGGAAAATTCAAAAGGTGGGGTTGAGACGGGAAGTTAGTGTACGAGTAGATCGAAGTCACGATAGCTCAACGCAGCGGTGTATCAATCCGAAGGTCGTGCGTTCGAATCCCGCTCGTGACACTGGCTTTTTTATCTCAACTAAAAACCTTAATTAATTGAAATATATAAATTGCCCAAGCGGACCACGAAACTAGTGGGGTTGAAAAAATATTTAAAAAATACACGAGATAAATTTTGTCTCCATACCGGTTAAATTCTAGCTCTCTTCCTGAAAGTTAACTATGTGGTGAGCATATTTAAATCGTAATTACTGGGGTAAATAAAAAAGAAGTGCTGAGTTGTAAATTGTTTTTAGTTCAAGAATTCAATCATTAAAAAAATGTATAATTTATTTATTTTATTTTTTGGCTGTTCGTAATTGATAAGTGTTCGATCAATTTTAAGTAGGGTTTAGTTTTTACTGCACATATATGCAAGAAATAATTGCCTATTGAAAACTAAGAAAATTATAGCTATAATAGATGAGTATGAACAAACTAAATTTCGTCTTGAAAAGATTTATGGTAAGAAAGAGATTCTTTCTTACATAAATATTGCTAACTCTGAAAATTGGATGAAGACTAGCAGCAAGTTATGCAGCAACTATAAAGCAGCCTATTGAGAAAATGGATTGTCGTAGGAAAATGGTCTGTACAAAATGCAAAATATTCTTTTGTTGGGTACGCCTTTCTATAATGGATCCAGAAAAAACTTAACAGGAGTTTTGACGACACTCTGTATGCATGTTTTGATCAATTGTTCCAAGATGTCGATATTCAAGACAATAATGACGCCTTTCATGAATTTCTCTCGGGATGGGGAATACGACGATTTTTTTGGATGACCATGGCTGAAGGAAGGTCTTTCCATACAGACATATTCAATGTTGTCCCTAACCTTGTATTGTTGTGAACCAAATGTATTTTGATTATACTGACGGAATTTGTTACATTTTATTTTTATGTAATATTTATTACAAAGAGTTTGTTAAATAAAAAGAAAAACCTTTTTATTAATTCATGTTTTTATTAAAGTTGTCTGCACACATGGTGTTGATAGCAACTGTGCAGATGGAGAGTTCTCCGTGCAATGTTTTTATTTTATATTTATTTAAAAATGAATGTTTATCTTTGTAAGATTTCGCTAGTACAACACGTTTATTCTTTTTATTATTACCATTTCTCTAGAGAATCCTAATTAAAAAAACAGCTAAACGAAAATAGAATGTCCAGATCAATATAACTGGTTGAAAGAACCAGTGAAAAGAAATTTATTTCATACCTCACGATGTACAAAGTCTTACAGGTACCATGCTTGGAAATTTTATCAGGTTTTTTTTTTTCGACAAGGTAAAACTCCCAAAGTGTAATTTTTGAATTTCACCAAATGAAAAATATTTTCTACATTACGTGAGTTGCAGTTCGCCCAAAGTTTGTTTCACTTAAGCAAACATAATCACGGGTGATTTGTCATCGGACCTTAGATGGTTAAGTGGAGATATGAACCGGTGAAGATGAACGCTTGCTGTGAAACTCATAAAAGTAACACAGAAATTAATGTACACATATCGGTCATAATCTGCCTTTTTTTTAAATTTAGCAGTTTGAATCCCAACGAATTCCAGCGGGTTTATGTATATGTAATTAACTCTGTTATTTCTTGAATAAGTTGCATTGTTACAAAGTTATTGTATAAAATCTTATCTTTTGGTCTAGATTGGCTCCATGTTGACCTTATTGATTTTCATTGATAATGCTGTAGTAAATGATAGGAAAGTACATCCACTGTCCATTTTCTCCTTTGAATATCTATATAAAATCACTATACGAAATACTTCAAAGTGATAGTTGCATTTTAACGGTTATTAGCGTTACAAAACTGTATTTTTCGAATGGTAGCCTGAAACTATTCCCATGGGTTTATGATGAGTTTGTAAGGAGTAATTAATAATGCAATAACTGTTGTGTTTTCGTCCTTGTCGTAACTTTCTATAATTACGTCAACATGCTGTTAACTGTGCAATCAATTTTTTTTGTTATTTTTGTTATTAAAAAATATTTGTTAATTTCTACAGTTTAAGTTCGATTTAACGAGGATTAGGCAAAGTCTTAATTACAATAAAAATTAAACATTGGATGAAAAAGTCTTCATTATTAGGTGCCCTGATTATTAGATTTATTAGGTTGAGAATGCTTAATTTGTTGACCTAGGTCGACTCAGGATTGTTTAAATGGGTTTACATTTATCGTATGGGGAACTTTGGACTTTGGAAAATTTTATACACCACTCATCCGAACGTGTTTACCAATGGGACTTAGGCACTGAGAAAAAAATTGAAAATAACTTGTATAATTTAAATATGGTTTTCTTTTTTGATCTCTAGCGGATAGCTATGGATGTAGCGGATATGGGTTCTACCGGCATCCGCTATCCATACATGTACCTGTTCATATAGCATAACGATTTTTTCGAAGTCCTGATGAAGGCGATATATTCTACCGAAAGCTCGACAAGAAAATAAATGTTGTTTCTGTCTTCCTGGCCTCATGCCCAATCTATCTTTTGGAAAGGAAAGCATATTTAAACAGAGAAGGCTGATTAATCACCGAAGAAAATACCATGTATCATTTTGAATTGGCAGGGACATACTGTCACCAGTGGGAATTCTCAGTTCTGCGTCGAGCTTTTGAGGAAAGTGGCAAATTTCGAATCAGTTTTATTCACGTTTACCGGAAGATTTTATGCAGTACCGAAGTCGCATTTTCATATTATGGAAAAAACAATTGTTAAATCAATTGTACAAATGTTTCTTTAAATTTTTTCTTTGTGTTTTATAGTTAAATATTTGGAGGTCGTGAGATGCAGTCCGGTGGGATGTGGATGTTAGAAAACCATTTTCTTTATCTAGCCAACGTTCTGATCTTTATTGAGATCATCTTCAGGGCGCAAAGTGTTTGTTTTCTGGGTAGATGTGTCATTATTGGGTGTCGCCCATTGTGCTAATTTTTTCTTCGTACTCGTTTTTGCTGATTGCTACTGTTTGTTTTGTTTTGTCAGCAGAAAGAATTAGTATGTCTGGATTATTTTTGAGAATATTTCTTTGTTTTGGTATATGTTTTTTGAGATATGTTATACTGAGGTGTGTGATTTTTTTGTGTCAATGCATTTTGATCGTGTTATGCCTTTCTCCTTCTTCTGTTTTTGTTGACTTTTCCACTGTATAGTCTACATCAGAAATGAATTTACCTGATGGGATATCTATTTTGTTTTGAGGAATGGAATGTTTGGGGCGAAGTGATCGTAAGTTTTGAATTTGTAGAGTCGGTATGGTAGTTTTGGTTAGGTTTAGAAACCAATTGTTTGTGTTGAAAGGTTTCTCTTTATTGATCAAGTTAAGTTTTGTGGTGTTTGTTTTCAATTTGATTAAAGTAGAAATTGTACTCATCTTTTTGATATTTGTAAAAGTTTTTAAAGTTTTAGTCGGCAGCATTTAGTTTTCATTGGTGTAATTTTTATGATAGTGTCTTAATATTTTTAATGTTTGTTTAACATGTTTCTTTTGAAATGTATTTTGGCCTTATGTATGTCGTTAATTTGGTGTTTGTTTTCCGTGTAGATGTGTCATTATATGAGATATTGATGTTTTATGTTTATCATCATATTTATCATTTTGACCGCATCTCACGACCTACAAATAATCATCAAGTAACGGTCACTAAACGCCACACATTATAGTTTCAACGATTTTTTTAATGTTTTGATTAAAATATTTTTAATAATCGGTAAAAACCTATTTGCCCTGACTCCAGTAGGACAGCACATTTGGGTAGAATAATCTTATTAAAACTTACTACATGGTTTGTTATGCTCGTTTGTTAGGTTTTTATGTTGTCTGTCTCCAGTGAAGTCTCGGTCTCCAAACTGTATCTTAGGACCTATCGACGACTCAGTGAGTACCGTTGACTTTTCTACCCTTCCAGCGACGATCCTTACAAAGTATGCTGACGATCCCCCATCCTTTGCTCTTTGAACGGTGATTGAAGCGGTGGAAGATAGCAGTGAACATACAAAAATGTGACGCTTTCACCTTTTAAAGTCCTAAATCCGAATTTTCACTTCGTTAAAAAACGTACATTTTTTTATTGGATCAGCAAGAACGAGTTCTTTTCAATTTTATTAAATGTCCGACAGTCCGCAAGTAAAGTGAAATAAAAAAAATTCATTTTGAAAAAAAAAAAAAAATATTAGGCCCTCTTTAAAGCATTTTAATACGCATTTTTATTGTAAAAAAGAAGATATTTTTCGGTTGGATCAACCAATGGCTTTTTTTCCTTCGTTATCCCATATTTATATAAAAAATTCATAGCTCCTCTGGAATTTATGAAATTTCCCCGGTATAACAACAGTTGGAAAGTTGCATTTCTCTTCTTTCAGGATGGAACATCAATTTTTGGTTTTTACGCCAATATACGTTACAAACCCCCACAAATATTATTTTATATCTCCGTTGTGCTTTATTTACAAAGGGCAGGTTTGTACGCGTTTGTTGTATATATATTGGAAAGAAATTGATATTTATTTTCTGCACCTAAAAAATAATAAATAAGATAAAATTCATACTGGCTTTATCTAATTTTAAGTGCAACAACGACGGACATCTTAAAAAAAATTGTCCTTAGCAAATCCAGGACAATTTTTTTTGTAATGAAAATTTGAATTTTAAAGGGTGCGTAAAACAAATCACAGTAGTTGTTTTAAATCAAAAAATTGTTAATCATATATAATTTTAGTGTCTTTATAAAAAAAAACTAATCGAAAAATAGAAAAGAAAAACAAGGGAAAAACCTGCTGAATAGAAACGCAAGTTACGTTGTAATTAAAAATTGAAAATATAACAATGTTATAAAAAATAAAATTATTTTAGGCATAAATCGGCCTGATGAAGGTACTGGATTCGAATCCAGGACCTTTACTTTACAATGAAATGAACGCCGTGTCAACGCTTAAACCGTTGTAGCCCCCGCCCGAAACGACGTTTAAAGTCAAAAAGTCATTACTGCTTTTTACTAAGCACCCCTGGCCTCTGTACCCAAGAAACAACAGAAATAAATCATTATGGCCGTTTATATTCGCGCATATAAATACATTTACCTAAATCTGTTTTTGTATTTTTACTTATAGTCTCATGAACGATGATGAAACGAAGAACGTTTTTGTTATTTAAGTTTTCTGAAGGATGGAAATCATTAAAACTGCTGGTGTATGCGTAGTACATAAATACATTTACCTTGATGTATTTGCAATTTTTCCTCAAATCTTTGCTATCCAACGGTTGAATAATCCCAAGTTCTCCGTGATTGGAATATTTGATTCAATTTTGTTTATTGCACGGTGACATGGCGATTATTGGTTTTTTACCATCTTCCTTTCTTGACAAATTGGTAAAAAACCAGTAATCACTATCGAAAAAGTGGAGGCTCACATGGATAGGGGCGGATAGCGGCAGAGGGTATATAAAATAAGAATCCCATTAACATTCAGTATCCATGAGGGCTCTAGAAATTATTGTACAAAATTTATTTAGAAATCGTGAGATGCGGATGTAGGTTTCAGAAAAACATTTTCTTTATCGTGCCAACGTACAATATTATCAACAAAAATTATTGTTATTATGACAGTTTTAAAACCGTCCTTGTAGTAGACAAAATCGAATGAAATGTTTCAACCACGGATAACAAGGGATTTTTCAACCTTTGGATATGAATTGCTACGAACCGTGGATTTTAAGAAAAAAGATGATTAAACCTTCTAAATCTTACTTTGTACAGCATTATCACTCTTTCTATCAATCTATAGATCTATATTCTGTAATTTTTCCTTTATCGATTTCATGTTTGGCTTCTAACGCTCTTTATAAAGAACGCCGATTATTTTTCGACCTAGTATCACAAAATGAAAATTTCATTAAAATCGTTGACCCCATATAATAAAACAAAAAATATATTATTTGAAGGCTAAAAGCTTTGCTCCATTATTATTTCGTTAAAATGGAAACTTATTGACAACAGACAGGTTTAATGATGTGAACAACCGATTGAATATGTAACTGAAGTTTATTTATTTATATAATACATATTACAAGTCCGTTTAAGGGGATAAAATTAAAGAGATGAGAATATTCTCATAGTGAGAACTTACCGACTTTTCAGACTTTCATTAGTGATGTTCTTATTTAATTGTTAATCTTGTTATCCAAATCCTGCATAATAGCTCGGTATCCACGGTAGTTAGACTTACAGAACTAATTATACAATTCTGTATAAT
Source organism: Cimex hemipterus (assembly GCA_039619505.1). Lineage (NCBI taxonomy): Eukaryota > Metazoa > Arthropoda > Insecta > Hemiptera > Cimicidae > Cimex > Cimex hemipterus. The sequence continues at coordinate 1,810,945 of CM077112.1, read as the reverse complement.
TTTTTAAAATTCATTTTGTTTTATGCCCTTTAAGCACAACAAAGAAATTCAATTATAATAGAAATCCTTTTATCCAGACTTGAAGGGATCGGGACTTGTCCGGATATTCCGAAAATTTTTGATTTTTTTAGTACGTGTGATAAAAACAAAAAAAAGCATACGAAAATGAACTATTTTATTCGTACATTAACTACCATTTAAAGTAATAGCTAATTTTTATTAGTTTTATTTTTGTTTAAGTCTAAACATGCGTTTTTCTAAAAATGCTTAACTCTAAAAATGCATAAAAAATACCTAATAAAAATATAGGCAATAAATTTTTTTCTCAATATAAAACAATATATGAACAACACGAGACAACTGACAACAATTGCTAGTGTTTTAAAATAGTATGCACCTTTTATGTATTTATTTTTTATTTTATTTTATTATTTTTTTTATATTAATTTATTAACAAAAACGTGCCTCTCCCGCCTCGTGTGACTAGTGGTAGAGCGATTTGGTGGCCTTTACGCATTTCGAATGACGATTTGAAGGTCCCATAGATGAATTATGAATTTTAAAAAAATAATATACATACATTGAGTATTATGAAAAATTTTTAAAAAATTATGGTGTTTAGTGACAGTTAATTAAGTATCATTTGGAGATCGTGATACCACTATCCACTATTTTATCACACCGCATCTCACGTTGTCCAAATAATTTATAAAAAATATTTTAACAAACGGGCCCGGATAAACGGGTTTCCACTGTAATAATCGTTCAAATTCTAAGAACAAATAAAATTCTATACTATGGTAATTATAGAACTGCAACGGTACTATTCAAATATTGCACCATATTAGTGTTGCCGTAATTACATTAACTGATGTAGATCTGTGAGAGCGTGAAACGTCCTCAACCCTCAATTAAACTCTCACATTGTACAAAAATATATAAATAAATTTAAAAAAGAAAAGTAAATAGAATGAATCGAAAAAAACACATCGAAATTCTACGTTAGAATATCAATATAATATCCAAATACAATACGCGTTTGGGTGAAATGCAAATAAGGAAGGCGAATCATCGTTGATATAGGATTTTTATCAAGGAAGCGATATCTCATTTGCTTGAAAACAATGGCATTGTTCAAGGCTATCCTTGTGTCTTCCTACTTCCGTTCAGTTTATTTACACCAAAAACAGCCCTACTTTTGGTTAAATTATATTAATTACTAATTAATCTTTTTATGTTAGGCTTTTGGTTGAAATGAAGAAGCTAGTGCCGCGAGGGAGATTCGAACCACGATCTTCGGCTAGATACGCCGCTGCTCTACCAAGCTAAGATCGTGGGTTCGAAGCCCGCTTCTGCTAATGACTTCATCTCAATTATAAACCTTAATTAATTGTACAATGCATAATTGGGTGGTTAGCAAGCGTCGTAGCAAAATAAGTATTCAGTCGATAAATTTTAAAATTGGAATAGAATAGAATCCCGCTCGTGAGTCTTGACTTCTTTATCTCAAATAAAAACCTTAATTAATTGAAAGATGCTAAGTGGTCAAGCGGACCACGAAAATTGTGAATTTTTTAAAATTGAGTTAATATTTGTTGTTTGTTCTTTTCCTTTCTAATTAACTGACTTTTTTCCTCTTTCCATGTACATTCCCTTCCTTAGATTACTGGAGTTTAAAATTGGCATTTTAATTTATATTTACGTTATTCATTTAATTTTAATTTAGGGGTAAAGTTTTAAAAGTGGATGAAGTTCCGTTAAATCTGGTATTCATAGAAAATTGTCACAACAGATAAAAACGGCAGTTTTGCTGTTAACACAATTTTATCAGAGATTGTCACTCATTTCAATTGATTAAGGTTTTTAAAGTCAGTTTCACAAGCGGGATTGGAACCTGTGTTCTTCGGCTAGATACGCTGCTGCTATCCACTCGGACTTCCCATCTCAACCCTCGCTTTCGAATTTTCTTTCCTTTTGCCATTTTTCAAATGTCGGGTAATCAATTTGATTCTCGGCGACAGAGGATTCAGGTGGTAGAGCAGTATCTAGCCGAAGAACATGGGTTCGAATGACACTGACTTTTTTATCTCACAACCTTAATTAATTGAAATATATTAATTGGTCAATCGGATCAGGAAAAGTAGTGAACCACTAATTTAAATCCAAGTGCATGGAATTCAAAAATAAATCCAGACCATATTTCTGTGGAAGCTTACTTTCCTTTGGTGGCCATTCATCACCAATGAGGAACACTTTCCACACGACAGTCACTCCTGAGTTTTGCATCTATAGATCAGAGAGATTAACGAACTTAAAAAAAAAAAATTTATGTCGATGTTTCTTACATTAACGTTGAAATTTTATTATAACCATAAATCAGCTAGTCGTTTCTCATGAACTCAAGGATTATGAATTAAATTTTAGAAAAATTAAAGTTATTAATTTTTGTCCAGAAAAGTGTGTTCGACATTTTTAAAGTTTCATTCCTTCACTTAAACAATAGTTCATCATTACCCTAAAGAAATGATGTAAGATTTAGCTGCGGAGCAATCTTTAAAAGAGCAAAATTCTTATCTAAGTTTTAAAAATTTTCTATTGACTTAAATTCCATTCGGGGAACTGTGGGTTGATTTTAATTCTGCATTTCAATAGTTTTGAATATAAATATTTTTGTTTGGCAATAGAAGTATAAATCGTATAGTTTATGGTAATGGCAGTTTTATAATAATAACACGTTTTGTTCTCTGGGCGTTTATTATCGCCAAACGTGTCAGCTGAGTGTAAACACGCAAAATTTAAATTTGCAATTTAAAACACGGAAACGAATTTCGTTTGATGAAATCTGACCGAAACCTCTTTCTGATCTATTGTTAGACGTAACTTCCAAACCTTGTTACGAAAGGACGACCTTTCGACGTGGTGCAATCGAACCTTCTCTCGTTCGTAAACCTCGTAAGAGTAAGGATGTATTAATAACATTTTCGCTGAATAATTCAAATTGGCTCTTATCAACAGATTTGCCTCCTTTTTTTCTGGCACTATTTACGATATACGATTCTTAACCCAACAAATGTTCGAATAGAAGTACGGCCTGTTCCACAATTGGGTGTTAAAATAACAATTTTTCAGATAAGAAAATTCGAATATTGTTTGTTAGGCATCAGCATTTTTATCGTTCCCAAGGGCCAGAGTGGCATTCTCAACACGACACGCATACAGAAGAGAAACACCTTGAGCCTGAAGATGATCTCAATAAAGATCGAAACGTCGGCACGATAAAGAAAATGTTTTTTCTGAAACCTTCACCACACCAGACCGTATCTCACGATATCTGAATAATTATCGATTAACGGTCACTAATTTCTACCCATTGTGATGAGTCTTTACTCAAAGAGAAATTAAATTTTTTAAATATTCATGAACGCAAAACGAGTTGTGACACTTTTAAAATCTTTTTTCCTGCATTTCTGTTGTTAAAAGGGAAAAAATGCCGATTCTGCGGTTATGGTTTCTGTACTTTGGAGCCAAAAAAATGTGTACTATATATTTATTCTTATTCAGTAAAATGTGAATAAATTACGCAATGTGAAACAGAACTAGTCAAGATTTAGCTCGAATGTTCTATTTGCCGTGGTACTTAAGAATTACGCTTCGTAACCTCATTTTTATGTTAGATTATCAACTAATTAACTAAAATTGTGTTTGCTGTATTTAAATTTGTAACAAAAACATTGCTGCTTTTTATTAAAGTTGGGTCGGTGGAAAAGTTATGATTTGGTTCGCCATAGGCAAATTCGATGTTACCTGGCGGCCAACCAGATTTTTTGCACTCTTGCCCAAGCACCAAGACGATCGATTCTCCCTCGGGGACTTATCCATCGTACAGTCTGGATTGGATATAGATGAATTCTGGAAGTTCTATCAACACCTCAGCCACCCGGGTCAACCATCCCTTGAACACACAGAGAATCAATCTCCCTAGTGCAGATCCGATTTTTATATAAATTTATAAAACATATTTATAAACTTCAGACATCCCAAAATAGTCGAGATTTAATAGAAATGTAATTATACAAACAAGCTGACCGTAGGTTACGTTTTTAAAAAACTTTCCTAGGTTATTCGTATTGAGGGCAAATCATGAGTTCCCAATGATTATGCAGTTCTCGCATAATTGACGGTCCTTTACTCCAAAAAGATGTACGAAAGGAGGGGCCATTATTATTTCTCAAGGCGAGCCCTCACGATTTGCTGTGAAAGTTTAATAAAAAATCTGCCGTCAGTACTATCAGTTCAACAAAGTCGACAACTTTTTACCTGGTCATACATAGTTGATAGCTTGACATTCTGAACATCCAGTTTATTGTTTCCTGTTTGACTTTTACATTACTTTTATGTTCCTCAACTGGATTTGAAGTTTGGACCTAAATTAATTAATCTTTATGCAAGTTTTGGTTAAAATGAAAAAGTTAATGTCACGAACGGGATTCGAACCCACGACCTTCGGCTCAATACGCCATTCGGACAGGTTGGGAAGGGGAGTAGAGCAGCGGCATGTTTAGCGGTAGGTCATGAGTTCGAAACCCGCTTGTGACACTAAATGTTTCATTTCAACCAATACTTTATTGAGATCATCATCAGGGGCGGGAATTTACAAACATTATTTACATTTAACAAATACATTTTGGATGTGGAAAAGTGAATTTATACAACGCAAAATATATTTTTTTATATATTCAATCAAAGTGTTTGCCTTTTGTGTACTGTGCCATTCTTGCGTGTCTTGTTGAGAGTGTCAGTGAGATTTTGCTGTTTATGTTTATATCCGTGAGAAAATATATTTCGCATTGTATAAGTTCAATTTTTTACACATTCTATATGTATTTGTTAAATTTAAAAACAGTGTTTGTAAATCCCAGGCTCTGAAGATGATCTCAATAAAGATCGAAACGTCGGCACGACAAAGAAAATGTTTTTCTGAAACCTTCATCGCACCAGACCCCATCTCACAATTTCTTAATATTTATCTATTAACGGTCACTAATCACCACACATTCTTACTCTCTTTTTATTTTTAACAGCACTTCGTCAAAATTTTCTTCTGTTTCTATAACCACATTTAACTTCTTATGAGAATTCCTTCAACAAGGAGTCTGATTTCTTCTTAAGATGATCCGCCAACTTAAATAAAATTGTTTTTATATTTTCTTTTAATAATTGCAACGTCATGTACAACAATTTTCGACGAGATATTTCAACTAACCTTATTAAAGTTGATGGTATGTGGGCCGGAATCTGTCTTGAGATTAATTTCCTTACTGAAGATGGTGCAAAGCCGGAACGTATTTCAAACTTCAAAGCCACCAATAAATTACCCAGGGCCGGTCCAAAATTCATCTTTTGATCAATGGATCAACAAAAGTTAACTCACGCGAACACGCCTTCAACGACAGCCAGCTAAAAACGAACCTTTCCCGTCTCCTATGTCTTAAACCATCAAACCCCATCGTTTCTGCTAGTTTTAGTTATATTTTCCCTCATTTCTCTTTGGTATGATTTGGTCTATAGCTCTGTTTTCTAATTGCATTCATTTAGTGTAGCTTTATTTTTTGATTCAGCATAGTTGCCATGCCATCATGTTCAATTCCCAGCATGATCTCAGATCCAACTAAAGATTAGGTCCAACCCCCATTAAGTAGACATCTACCTAGTCTTCACACAAACCACTACCAGAATCCATAATAAGGATCATAAGGACTAAACATGAGTTTTAAGGAAAAAGATAGACATTCCAGCAGGTCTTCTGCCAGCCCAGTTCTCATCTTTTGGACTACAAATTATGCCCAGTGTTGATCAACGAATCATTCGAATCTTTCAAAAAATGTTCCGATAAAAGCATAAGTCCAATTACCAAGCAGTCCGGGCTGTGGATTAGAAGCGCCGTTCTGGGAGAAATGTCCCATGTATTTGCATTGTTCAGCCTATATAAATCTATGAAGTCTATCAATATAAGGTTAGCACTGAACCACCGTAATAAATCTCAACTCAATTATGCTTTAGAATAATAAAAATTGTATATTCATAATTTCGAATTAATTGGAAATACCTGGATTGCATGTGACACAGAAGAAAGAGTAATTTTCATAGCAATTTTTGACAATCGGTAAAGTCAGATTAGACTAGAATAAGTTCGATTCGGTAAATTCGGGATTTTATTGCACTTCTAAGAAGTGTTAAATGTTTTTTGTTCTTCTTGGCGTGATTCAAATTGTACCATTAGCTGTAATTGTCCGGAATCCGCGATGAGGAAAATAAGACTCGGAAGGCGGCCTTGCCAAGTTGGGAACGGCAGTCGAAACACGGCGGACCCATCGAAGTCGGGGATCGTAATGGGCTCGTCTTATCCCGACGTCAATATCTCAGGGGAAGCGATTATCTACAACTTGTTGCCACTTTTTAAACACGATCCCGACGGGTGAGACACGAACGGATTTTTTTCTCTCTCGATACATTCAATTTTCGTTGATATTTGCTAAATAGCCAAATAGCAGGCAAGTTTTAGCTAGTTCGATTCAAATAAAAATAAATCGCAGATTTTCATTTTTTGAAAAATATATTGGTTGCCAATAACTTATCATTTACTAAATTTTCTTGAGCCTTTAATTCCTCCAGTATTTATATTTTATATTTTTATCCAGACTATTCAATGTTTCTAAACATTCTCTATCTTCCTATTCTGTTTATTTCCAAAGTACTTGACTCTCAACCATGGAAATTTTTTAATAATTATTGTTCATTGAACAGAATATATTTTCAAATTGTTCTCTCTCTCGCAGGGGGTCTCGTGAAGAGGCATGAATAATTCTGAAGATTTTTTTTAAAACGAGGGTTCACAGAGGTTATATCAACCCTCGTGGGGCCGGTGTTTTTGAAGAACATCCATTTGTAAGTATGTCGGGGCCCTGGATTCGAACCTGGGATCTTTACCTTAAGTAATGAGCGCCTTGCTAACTCCTAAACCACGGCCACCGACGCCCCCTTATTCTACATTTCAAATGAGAATAAAGCCCCTAATATCCATAATTTGTTTCTCTCCGATATTCGATGTATTTCATTTTTCGATTTTTCCAACCTTTTACAGCCTATTCCATATATTCAAGCGTAAAATGTTAATTCTTTTGAAAGTTTGATTGCACTAATAGAAATTGCGTTAAAAAAGTAATGAGATTCATTTGTTTTTTCAATTTTAAGCCTAAGCAAACAAAATTCAAAAGCGCTTTAGTGAACTTTGAACGAGTTTCCGAAAGTTCTTGTCTAAAGTTTAAGTAAGATTATTTTGGCTATGTTGATACTGACACAACGACCCTTACAGAAAAGTTCCCCTATTAAACATACTTGCTTTATTTTTCAAATATCAGTTATCACCAGTGTAAAAGAAACGTTTACTTGATAATAATTTGATTTTTTGGTTACAAATTGTTTAAAATATTAATTAATAATTATCGTTAATATGTTGAAACTTCTATTAAAATAATTAAATGTTTGTAACCGAAAAATCAAATTTTTTAACAATTAGGAGCAAGATTTTTGAATGTATTTTACAGAGCCAAGAAAATCTTACTTAACTTTAAACAAGTACAATGGAAAGTTGAAAAAATGCTTATCTTCTAACTAAACTTGTAATTTTGTGTTTTGGTTGCTTGAGTATAAAAAAAAGTCTTATAGAATTTTTAATGCTCTTTCCATCTATGCGGTCAAATTTAGAGTAGGATCATTTTTTTTTTAATGCTTTATGGGCGCATGTTATGCAAATTTTAAAATGAATGAAAAAAGTGAAATACCTGGAAAACGATTGAGAATAAGACTACACAGAGATTTAATCCCATGTTGAATAACCTCGTGACATACATAAGATTGTTCGCTGGCACCCTGTACATTTCTTCTAAAAGCCGGCTCGTCGGAAATACAATCGCTAATCCTTTTAACATTTTGTATTATTTTCCGTCAAATTGAACATAATTATTGTAGTGCTTCTATTTCTTTTGCTATTTTTTTGATTCAACACTTTCTCCTGTATTATTTTCTTTTCCAATAACTTACGTTTCTACTGGTATGATGAAGGATAGATAACGTCGAAACGTACCAAGAGTAGCCCCTGTTTATAATGGTTTTATAGTTTTTATGGCTCCTCTTATTATTTTTTAAAATAAATATGTTGTTTGAATTCTGTAATTGTTCCTGATGAAAGCCCAGTTAATGTTGTAACCTTACCTTTTCCCTTGGAAGTTATATACTTTACAACTTATCTTTTGGTTTTTATGGTGTTTTTGGACTTTAGGGAGTTCTATTAATCCGTTTAACTGAGGCATCTTGGAGTTTATCTCCGTAAGGTCATTTCCTTTAGGATTGGGGCAACTTTGTCCTGTTGTCACTATGTCATGAAGGTAGTAGTGACTTAAAATATGATCATTACGGGGTAAGGAATTCTTTTAAATTTGTTTTTTACAAGGGTTCGCAACAGCAGAGGTCGTATAAACACTCAGGGTGCCGGTGTTTTTGAAACAAAGCCCATTTGAAAGTATGTCGGGTTCGAATGCAAGCCGGGACCTTTACCTTAATGTGATGAGCGCAGTGTCAACGCCTAAACCGGCGGCCACCGACTCCCCTAATTTTTTTTTCTTTTTATTATAAGCTGATTTGCCAATTATTACTATGCTGCCTTTGTAAAACTTCGGTTTTAGTTTACTTAAACATCTTGTTTCTTTATTTTTTAAATTTTCATACAATCTTTCGTTTATTTATCTGCTATCTTCATTGTAGAGAATGGCTAGTTAGTTCTAAGTCCAATTCATTACCCAAAATCAATTGAGTGGTCTTTCGATGCCGGAATTAAAGGCGTAATTTAAATTGTTATATTATTAGGAATATTACATGAGAATCATAGGTTATAGAAATCATTGCGTGTTGCGCATAATAGTACAGGGTTTTCCTCATGATGTGGACCACTCCTTCGCTATAAACAGATGACTTCATCGATGAAAAATATATGCACATTCAAATTTTAAAAATTGATATATCGTACCGATTTTTCTCTTTTAAAGAGGGTTCGCAACAGCTTGGCCCGTTTGTAAGTATGTCTGGTGACCTTTATCTGCAGTGATGTGCGCGTAAAAACACCTAAACCGTTGTGGCCACTGACGCCCCCTCCGAATTGTTTTCTGCCCAGTTATTTTAATTACAGTTATAGTTATTATAATTGAGTTAATAGTTTTTTTTTTCCCGAAGGGTATGAGGTTATTTGAACACTCGGTATTTTTGAAAAAACAAAAATCCCATTTGTAACTATATCAGTTTGAATGCAGAGCCTCTGGATTCAAACCCGGGTCCTTCTTTATCTTACAGTGATGAACGCCTTGGTACTTCTTTATTTTTAAACAACAGCTCCTATCGTGTACGTTCTTTTTGAGTGAGATTTGGCTCATCACACATGTAAGCTGAAAATCTAGTATCTCAACTCCATGTTCATAGAAATCAGTGGAATTCCTCGTGCAAAGTGAAAATTTGAATTGGTAAGCTAATTACGCAAAACCCATCGAGATAAATCAAGCGTTTTCATACATCCCGGGGTAAATTCTTCTTGACCACTTAACTCTAATTATTATTGAAATCCGTTCAAGATTTCAGTTTGAAGCTAAATTTTCTTTAATTAGCAATAAAACGACAGTAATTCTGCAATTAAAGTCCATCAGTCCACCCTGGCACCATGGCATGTTGCTCATCAGGGGTCAATTTTGAAGACGAGCCATAAACATTCAGCCTAATTTTCTTCGTGCGTCAATAATAATTCCTGCCTTGCACAGTAATTAACTACAATTAACAATTAAACATACCTCGCAAATGATCAAATTGCTCGATTATCTCAACGCGATGTAGGTGTTTAATCTGAGACGTTCGAGTTTACCTACCATTTCATCTCGCAATTTTTTAAGCTTCATTTATGTAGTATGCTGTAGAAATATTTAACCTTTAGTAAAAATGGACGATTTCCTCGGAACGCGGGGGATCCAATTTGAGTGAAAGCAGTTTTGCGATTAACTCCGACCCGCTCGGCGGAAATGGTAGCATTTTCACTTCCTCTTAACCCGTGAGCGTTTGTTGTAATTTCTCTGCTAATCTGTAAAATCTGTGTTCCAGGCGGAGAGAGATAGTCTGGAATGTACCAACAAGGAGCTGGAAAAGCTTCTTGAAGCCAAGGAGGCCCTGGTCGACCAAAAGGAAGACGAACTCTTCCTCCAGTTGGAGAAAGCTATAAGACTGGAAGAAGACTGTGAAAAGGTAAAGTCATGTTTTGGAAAATTTCTATTTTGGATTATACATATTTTTCTTTGTTTTCTTATGTTTATCTTAATTCTTCCTAATTTTGGTTGTAAGAGTAATTTAACCATCGTCATTGATCAGTATGTAAATGCCGTCTGCTCCGTACATATATTGAAAAATAATACAAGACCAGCCACTAACGAAGTTTATTTTCAAATTCACTAGTTTTCCGCTTAACCAATTGATATCTTTGCACCACACCTTTGCCATGAAAAAATGGCACAAAAGGAGGTAAAATTCAAATGTGGGGTTGAGATGGGAAGTGTCCGAGTGGATCGAAGTCACGCAGTTGTACACCCGCGGCGTATCTAGCCGAAGATCGTGGGTTCGAATCCCGCTTGAGACACTAACTGTTTTTATCTCACTTAAAAACCTTAATTAATTGAAAGATATTTCTTCTCAAAATTCAACATTTCAAATGCACAATTACACTTAAAATGTTGCTCGTAACTTCTACAGGATCGATTCATTTTTATAAACAGTTTTACATAACAGCTCATGCCTTATTGTTTTTACATGTAAAGCGAGTTACCATCTTTCATTGCGAAGTGCCGCAGAACCTGTTTACGCCTGAATAAAATAGCCTGCTAGGAATTTTAAGTATTGGCTGTTTTTCTCAAGGTGAACACGGTACCCTTTTGGTCCTTGATTTGGCCGACTTGGCATCGTCTATTCCTAGGTATGAAGTCAAAACTGTTGTTGAAGTGCTCTTTCGAATATTTTTGTTCAATTACGTAAGAATGCATATAAAGCTATAAAATTCTGTGTTTTATAACCGAATAAATTTGTTATTGTGAGTCGAGAAGTGAAAGTCCGTGTTTACCCTCTATTTCCCGTAAGTCTCTCCGGGACAATGGAACAAACGAACAAGGAAGCTCGTGGATATCTGAGCCGATCTGATTTTATCGTTTTAATCGTGCCGAAAATTCGATCATCTCTTTGAAAAGTGTTTGCCCGGCGTTAATCAAACGGATTTCCTTTCCTTCAAAACTGAAAACTCTCTTACGAGAAAGCGCCTTCAAAACTGTTTAAAAGACAAAAGTGTCTCCATGAAATATGGAAACGCACATTTTTCCACGCTAGGTAGAATAAGAAGTAAGTCGAAAGCTTCAAGTTTACCCTTTTGTCATCTGGTTGTCGGCCTGCATAAAACATGTTTGGACTCCAACTGAAGTGTTTTTGTTTTGCTGTCAGTGTATACACTCGTTCGAAACGGCTAGTTTCTTCTTTTTTCAAACTTATACAGTGATGAAATCAGTCGGCCAAGAGTGACATTGGTTTTATTCTTCACATACACAAAGTCTAGATTGTCATAATCGAATTGTTTAGTCTTCTTTTACTGGGATTACTCGCGGTTTATTTTTCCCAAGGCTTTTAACAATATTTACTAAACTTAAGTGTCGTTTCGGTAACATTTAGTCGAAGACGTGATCGCAGCTCAACTAAGGAAATCAATAAATTTTTTATTGGACGTTCAGCTGCCCAAACTTTTATTATTATGTATCTTTCTTTCCCTTTCTCTCTTCTCTCTCTCTCTCTCTCTCTCTCTCTCTCTCTCTCTCTCTCTCTC
>CM077112.1:1778122-1798988 GCA_039619505.1 Cimex hemipterus | reverse complement strand
AAAAATCATCTAATTGGTGTTGATATATCTTGAGGGGAGGGAAATTATGTATAGCCTAGAAGAAAAGAATAAGGTCGCCCCAGTTTCCCATCGGTTCCAGGCCCTATCCGAAACGTAACACATTAGCACAATTCCCCTTCCGATAGCCTTTTTCCCGCGTTTCAAACGATAATTGCTTCTAATTCTGGCATTCATTTCCACAAGAAACAATTAGATGAAATTGTACTTTCGACCAGCATCAAGAAAGGAACGAAACGAAACAATAGGAAGGGCGTTTCGGCACAAAGTAGGTGAAATATTGGTCGAGTTAATTATTTAACAACTTGTGATAACTTCTTATCTGTACTGCTGTTGAGCTGTTTAATTATTAGCCAAGTTGTAATGAGATCCAGGGCTTTTAGCGATGCTTTCCCCCCGTTAACTTTCTAAAGTTTATTGTTATTTGTTTCTTTTAAACAATAAAATTTTATATTCAGTATGAACAAATATTACAAAATTTTAAAAGAATTATCTAGTTTGATTTTATTTACAAAAGTTAAGTCTGTTCTTCGAAGTCCTTGGATGTATAACTTGGCAAAGATTAGATCGACGAGAATTTTTGCAGATTAAAGCCAAGTGTGAGGAGATTAGTGACCGTTAATATATAATTATTCAGATATCGTGAGCTGCGGTCTGGTATGATGTAGTTATCAGAAAAACATTTTCCTTATCGTGCCAACGTTTCGATCTTTTATTGAGATAATCTTCAGGGCCCGGGATTTACGAACATTGTTTACATTTAGCAAATATCATCCAAAATGTATTCCCCGGCCCTGAAAATGATCTCAATAAAAGATCGAAACGTCGACACGATAAAGAAAATACGGTCTGGATCTCACGATATCTGAATAATTAAAGTCAAGGTTTTGACGTCCGACCTTTTTTTGGTTTTAAGACCGTCAAACAGGGGTTTTTCTCATATCGTAAAGTTTTCAGCTTGACAGAGAGCACTGAGCTGGAGCGGTTGGAAAAACTGATAGCGGCACTAAAATGGAACAAATATCGGGCCTAACCTGTTTGGCTAACGATTCTGTCATGTTTACCGCCTCGTAAAAAAATTAATTTAAATTATAGACTTTAAAGTATAATCGTTTCATCAGATGAAAATATATTCAAATGAATTAATTTAGGACATGCCTCGTGCGAATTTTAACTTTCGTTCTCGAACAGGTTTTAAATTTATTACCGTCGACTCGATAGAAACTGCTAGAAAAAGGAAATTCCAGAGCCAGGAATGAGTCGAAAATTAGTCGAGTTACATTCGAACAACTAATGAAAATAAGTTTCATTCTAATCGATCCAGATTGAATTTTAGTCTATCTGTAGAATTTTGATACTCCAGACTAGTTTCTTATTCTAATGTAGAGTTTATTATTTTAAAGATTTGTTTCTGTTTAAAAAAAAGGTAGATAGTTTCTTCTTCGTGTTTTGTATTTATATTAAAGGTTTACTCTTATATAAAATTAATATTTCCTATTAAATTTGAGTAATTAACGTGGCTAAATTCATGTTTACACGAACGCTTACACTATTTAATTGTTACTTGTAATTTTCTATTTTTCGTTTGTTGTTGTTTTTTAAATTTTTTCGGGTTCGGGTTGACGGTGTTTTTGAAAAAAATTTGTATCTATGTCGGGGCCGCTGGATTTGAACCCGGGACGTTTACCTTACAGTTGCGGCCACCGACGCCCGTTCGTTGTTTATTGTCGATCGTTTAATTAGTTAACCAAATTTAAATATCAAGTAAGTCGATTGAATTTATTTATTTAACGAAAGCTTTTAATGAAGAAGGAAGAGTGAAAGAATGAGAGAATGTCAAAACCTGGACCGCAAATTTCTTTTCACCAACCCTTGACACCGTTTGGTCAAAATAATCGTGGTGCTACCGGCTGCGGCCGGTTAGAAGTGAAATTGAAATCGATTTATTTTGTGTTTGGCTTTTTTCTACCTGTCTAGCCGTATTATGAAAGCATGCTTTTGTTTGTACGATCTTGTATATTTCTGTATATTTTTCTTGTATTATTTCGATTGGAAAAATCTATATAAGACGTTTGCTATTTTTATTTTATTAGAGGATTTCCTTGAGGAAACAGGCCAGTTCTGAAGCAGGTTATAGTCCATTTGCATACTTTCAATCTTGAAATCCAACGAATTCAACACAAAAACTCTACTAGCTAAGGTTTTCTAGGAAGCATCCTTTATGCTGAAGTAACTAGTAGAACAAGGGTACTTACACATGTCAAGCAAAAGGTAATAACAATGGATCCAGCTGGTCTCACTTCAAAAATTATTAAAACAAACCCTCTACCAACAAGAAAAAAAAATCTAAAAATAAACAAGAAAATTAAGTCAGAGTAACAAAGGCAATAAGAGAAGACGTACATGAGCCGCGAAACACTTGGAGTTGATTAATTAGTTGATCTTTGGATAGAGGGTTCGGAAAAAGAAACTGCCAGGCCTTCTACACCTCGACCTGAATAGATTTAATGTGTCCTTTTGAGAAGAGTTCTACATAGGAAATAAATAAAAAATTGTGCAGCTGTATGAAATACCGGTCACAGGGTCACATATCAATAGTAACCTGTAACTGTAAAGACAGAGAAAGAAAAAGCTTTTAATAAGATGCGTTTAGTATTCACTTATGGTTCACTATAATCTAAGAACTAAACACAATGCAGCTCAGATCGGCACAGCGGGCTCAGGAGATAGGCTTGGAATTGGGCTAAGAGAAAATGTCATCAAGGGGAAAACAATAGTCAACGTCGTGATGAAACTAAGAAGATTAAATTGGAACCGAGGGGGGCCAATAGACTCCAGCTGTTCGAATGTTCCGGTTCGTCTGGATCAAGGAGTGTGCTAAAAAAAGGTACGAAGTAGAAGTCGTGGAATGTGACAAAAAAGGATGGATAAAATAGCAAAATATGCAGAAGGCTGGTGGAGAAGGATTGCCTTTAAGTAAAACGAGTGACAAATGGAAGAAGCCATTGCTTAAATGTTTCTTTCACAAGTCAAATTATTAGAATTTTGAGGGATTTTGACTTGAGTTAAACTAACAGAGTTGAATAATTTCAAAAGTGCCGGGTTTGAAACATGGTTTTGCAGGAGGGGAAAAAGAGATGATAATGATGTTTTGTATGTACAGATTTCTTTTCAAAAGTTCGTCCTTGCC
The DNA here is from genome assembly GCA_039619505.1 of Cimex hemipterus. Classification (NCBI taxonomy): domain Eukaryota; kingdom Metazoa; phylum Arthropoda; class Insecta; order Hemiptera; family Cimicidae; genus Cimex; species Cimex hemipterus. The sequence continues at coordinate 1,795,780 of CM077112.1, read as the reverse complement.
TCGAGTGAGTTCCTAATTGGAAGTACAGTGTGTCGAAGGATGAAATGACCCTTTGAAACAATTCCTCGTTAATATCGCCGCCTAGGCGAAATAACGAGGTGAAGGTTTTTCGACGTTAGAAAAAACCAACACGCGTTTCATTTCGTCAGGTCGAGCTTTATAAAGTGCGTTTCAAAAATATTATAATTTAATAAAAAGTGTTTTGTAGACTGGCTATGCCTTTCGCTGCTGAGTTACAGAGGCCTCAATTTAACTCCGTCGGTCTGATGTCACTCCTATATAATTCCTTCTCCCACTTGATTTCCGTCCCACGTATTAAATAGAATTGGAATTTGAAGGTTTTTAAAAATGAAATTCCAATAAAATTCAAACGTTTTATATGTGGAGGGACGGATAAATCAATGGAAGAAGACAGCAAATTCAGTTGTTACTGCCAAGGTTTCGACCTATTTTAAAGTCATCATCAGTTCCTATATTAATTTCACGCTATAACTATAAAGAACATACAAACAATCTTAAAAATGTCTGCAGATTGATATATTTAAGTTCTTTTGCTTGTCAACAAAATAGGTCCAAACCTTGAAAATAATAATTGAATTTATTTTCTTCTTCAAGATGAAAAAGTGGTTGATATTTCTAATGCTGAAAACCTAATTATTGTTAGATAAAAACATCTATAGAAGAAGAATATATAGAAAATATATCTGTACTTTTAAAGATCTTGACAACACTGTGATAAAGAGTGTAAAGACTATGGTAAAATTAAAAAGAGTTCTGAGAAAATCCGCGCTTCTTATTCGTTTGATTTCCCTTGTGGCGTTTGTCACCCATGGCGAGTATGAGATAAAAATAGGATTGGAAAAATGTCTCCAGAAAGAAAAATAAACCACTAGTCAAAAATATAAGGTATGAGGCAAGCTAAGAGATATAAATCTCTGAAAGAAGAAAAAAAAGACCTCAAGACGATGCCCTGGGGAACTCCAGCGTTTAATCGTTCGAGACCTTGCAAATGCATCGCCGTCCCTTTCAGAAAACGTTCAACATACAACTTTCAAAACGGTTGACATGAAATAATTGAATTTTAAAAAAATACGATACTAATTCGAAATCCTGATCCGGTTTTTAGGGGGAACTCTGATGAAGCAGACGCCATGTTTTACAGGGAAATTTATCAACTCTCTTTTTTTTTCTCGTCATTTGTATTATCTGTCAAACGCCTTTCTCTTTATACAAACAAGAAGACAGTTGTGTAGATATCGATTAAAAAAGAGCCTAGAATTTGAACTTTCTCGACACGATCTTGGAATTGAATCAATTGGCCCTTGGCCTCAATAAACTCGATTCTCCGTGTACCTCTACAACGTTTATAAATGCGAAATCCCCGCCAAGAACTGTCCGATGACTGGCCTAGAATTTCGATCGTACTTCGTTGTGCAAGAACTGTTCTGGGCGAACAGTCGAATTATTCCAACGTACCTCCCACGTTCTTCCGATTGCGCTCAGCTCACCGATTAAATGTTAAATTTCAAATGGAAGCGAGATTGGAATCTGGAATTTCAGACCTCTCAGGCGTTTCTAGAACGGCTTTCAAGTATGCATAGCTTTGACGAAACTTCAAGTTAATAGGATAAAGTTCTCTTTGGAACTCTATTTACCGCAATCTTGATTATTTAACAGGCCGCTCTAATCGAATAAGTATTTTTATCTCGACGTTTAATCGATTATATTATCTTCAATATATTGTAAAAATTTTGTATTTGCTTTTTTTTTTCTCTAAAGTGCTGGAATATTTTTGAATCAAACATAGCCACTCATATTTTAGATTCAACTCGTCCTTAGATGTTTAATTGACTTTACGACTCACAACCCTTCAATATGTCTTAAAAGTTTTGTTAATATCGCTAATAAAAAAACCAAAATAGTCGCACTGGTTTATTTATTTGAATTTATTTCATACTATTTGCCAATTGCCAACGACCTTTTTCTATATTTAAACGCGTAGACCTTTGCATGACTCCTATTAATTTAATTAATTAATTCGTTAATAGTGCAGGTACAATCTAGATTTTGCTGTTTGCACCGTTTTCCATTTCATTAGTAAATAATTGTTGAAATTGCAAACTAGTTTTTTGGTTATATTGTCATGGATAAATTTCAAACTATTTTTAAAGAAATATTTCTCGAATTTCATTCGTTAACTTTTTTTAATCTAGGCTAAACATAATGGTGTCAAACAGAATTTTTATTTATATTACAATCTATGTACATCGATTTTTTCCTTGTATATAATTAATTAATAATCCATTATATTTAGTGGTTTATTGACCAAATTACATCTTTGTAATAATTAATCTTTTTATGTAAGGTTTTGGTTGAAATGAAAAAGCTACTGTCATGAGTGGGATTCGGACCCATGACGTTCATCTAAACACGACGCTGTTCTACCACTATCGTGACTTCGAAATCGGGGTTCGAGTCTCGTTCGTGGCTCTGGCTTTTTTCATTTCAACCCAATCTTACATAAAAAGATTAATTAATTAATAATTAATGTTACTCCTCCTTTTACAATCCTGTAGCCTGTTTGAGGGTCAAGGGAAATTGTATTAAATATTAAATTTCATCATCTTTTTCTTGAAATTTTAACACTGGCAAACTTGATTTAGGTTGAGATTTGTTTTTTATGCGTACTCCTTCTTGGCTCTTTCACACCCTCGTCGGTGTCGTACACTCAGCGATCAATCCTTTAATAATTTCTCAGACGGCTAGTTTTTTTAGTAATCACAATGCATCACTAAATCTAATGCATAAATCATATGTTTTTTCCCCGAAAAATTCCAATTTTAATATGCATTTATCCCTGACGTAAAATCAGATAAAAACAACCATGTTTCTTTCCAAAAACTTTGTATATCAATCGGCTCTTAATCAATAATTCATCTAGTTGATTTTCGCATTATTTACAAAATCATACCGATGCTCTTTAAATTTATTCATAGATTTGGATTATTTAAATGTGTCTTTTTTAAACGTGTCTTGAAATATTTAGAAGAATCTGCAGTCAAAACATGAAAAATTAGGTTATAAATTGGGAACTTCTTCTGCAATCGTATATTTTAATAATTTCTTCCTTTTGTGGCTGTTCTTCATAAACGCTCACTCAGAGCTACAAAGTTATAAATGCCAAGGTTTTCGACTGTTTCATTGACAGCCATAAAACATTTGATTTTATAAAATCATTTAATGATCGATTTCTTAAAAAACTGATGTAGACAAGCCAAATATTCACATTCGTATCCCTTCTGGAACGAAGGAAGATAAGAGGATTCAGGTTGAGTCAGAAAGTTTACGCATAAAGAAGGTAGTCCGTCAAGGCTTTCTACTGTCACCTTTGCTTTTATGTATATTCAGAAGCATATGACGATATACCGGGCGGCAGAGCCGATAGACCTCCTGATACGTCCTTCAAATATGATGATAATGTCCTTTCAGGCCCGGAATAATGATATCTATATGGAATAGTGTATAATGGCTTAAGTGAGTTGTTTGAGGACTGAATCTACCATTTTTGTTTCTATTAGTATTCGCATAACTATTCTCAACCTGTGTTCTGACCTATTCGACATTTATGTGGATAAAACACTTCTAGGAATTAGGGCCCTAAATGTGGGGCACAATACAAACTCTTAAAAGGTAAAAAAGAAGGAAAAATATCGATTAATAAGGGACAAAACTTATGGTTGAACGATTTAAGAAGTCGGCTCGAGTCTTCATCAGAGAGCCTGTTTCGTACTGCAATTTGAAAAGTCATAGCTGTGACCAGTATACAGGTATTTGTCCAAAACTGATAACTGTTTTGCCTTTTTGGTTTTTATGGAATCTCATATGAAAACTGAAGATGAAAAACCGTTAAATGACTTAATTTAGTTACATAGTGTAGATAGATGAGTCGGAATGTATATTAACTGCGCTCTTCATTAGCTATTGTATCCCACGTTTTGGGCTTAAAGGTGCCCCCCTACACTTCAATCATCAAGCGTGCTTCAATTAACCCTTCAATCTTTCGGTCAAAACTCCCTCGACCTTCATCAGCGGAAGCCGTGAAGTGGAGCAGTGCGTTTCCCTGTTTGATTTTTTGTTCTGTTTCGGTGCTGAATGGTTTCAAAAATTTGGGCTTCCTAGTCTTAACATTAGTTGCCCTGAAGCAGAAAAAAACAGCAAAAGAAAAACGACGGTGGGCTAAGGAGTGGTACAAACGGAGAAACCGAAGAGAATCAATTGAAATAATCTTTACTCTTTACTTTCCACAATTGGGGACAATCACGATATAAATCTATCAGCAAACTGATGAACTCCCGCTCCGAGTTTTGCGAGTATCTGACGCAATGCTTGATGAAAATTGTCCTACACTACCAAACCGCTTGATCGTTTGAAATAATCGATTTACTCGAGCATTTGATCAAGCCACTTGATAGTGTAGGGGCACCTAAGCACACCGATAAGTCCCAGTTAATCAAAGGACTTTATTAGTAGGCCCGGTTTCAGTGGTTGAATCTATTCTGCGTTTACTTTTTTTGCCCCAAAACACTTCTTCCTACGATCAAGTCTAGCATTACAGTTTGTTAATATTGGTTTATTTTCTGCTTTATTGCAGAATCTGCACATGTTGGGTTATGCCAATCTTCTTCACATGTACATTCAGTTTGCTGTGTCCTGTTAAGAATCCTGTTAGCATTTGCAGATTTTTCCTGCTTCCTTTAATACATCCTGGGTTCTGAGTATTTGGTTCCAAAACTTTCTAGCGTTCTAGATCTGACTGTGTACCGATATATAGTGCCATTCTTAAAGGTGTTTTTTCTAAATAATGTAGGATATGCATAGAATTTTGTTTTAGTATTGTTAATTAGTATAGTTAATATTGATTTGTATCATTTATCGCGTCAGCATCACTCAGATTTTTGTCAATTCTGCAACGATTTCGTTGTGGCCTTTGCCCAACGTCGAAGGGGAAATGCAAGCTGGTAAATTCTGCTGGTTTTATGCATGAGCGGTTTTCGCTAATGACACCAGTTCTTGACAGTAAACCCGGAACGAAGTCTAATGCTTCGGTTCGACGATTGGCTTAGATCCGATGCATTGCGACGTTAAGCAGCAAAATATACAAGGAAAGAAGGGTTTTTCCTCCTGGAAGAAAGAGTAAACCTGTTTTCTTCGATAATTTAACGATTTACATGTTCTTTTTTTCCGCTAGTAAATTATTGCGTTTTTACGGTGGCTTTACTTCGTGCAAAAAAAGTAAAATGTTTTCACTCACCTAGCAATAGGAAAGAGCTCCTGAAGGCAAGGTCGTCCATTTATCTTTGTGATTAATTATTGCCTCAGGAGCTTCAGAAACAACAATGAACTAAGGTATAAACAATTCGAGTCGCACCCCGTTTGACTTTTAAGAAAAGGTCGAATCTCGTTTTTAACGGCCTCAAGGCCTTATGTGAATCACCCCGTGGCGAAATTAATTGAACACGTCACCACGTTTGTGACCTGTGAGTAACAGACCGGAATAGGAATATTATAGATTTTGAAAGGAAGACGAAACGCATCAACCGGCCACCGACGTGAATCGGGTTCGGAGACGTGTGGCCGTACCGTCGGAAGGGAAGCAAAAGTCCTTTTTACGTTTTCATAAACAGGGCGTTGAAGGGGAAACGGGATGTGCCGGGCCTCCCTCAGCGCGTTGTAAATCACCACTTCTATGCCCAGACACGTTCCTCTTTGTTTATGAAATGCATTTCTTGTCAAATAAGATAAACACTCGTAAAGGAAGACCTCCGCCCAATTGAGATTGCGTTCAAGCATAAAAAGTACTACTCCAAACTTCACAACAGCGAAACTAGACGGATCTGTAATGATATTTTACATATCCCTCAAGTATTTTATTTTATTACATAGGTATGTTGAACTTGTCATTAGAATAGTTCATTAGAAGTTGCCCACTGACATCACTCATTTTTTAAATTGTTATTATTATTTACCTGGAGTTATTGTAAGTAGATGGGGTAATTCATCGAAATCATGGTCGAAAGGCTTGACTAGCTGTTGACAAACACCCAACAATATTGTCCACCACACCGTGCTGAATATTCGTCGTCATTGTTTCTCATACGAATACTCAACTTTAGACAGCTAGACAGATCTTCCTTTAGTCCTTGAGATCTAATTGGATTTGTTGGAGAAACGTTGCCGGATCGAAAATATGCCCCACTTCGTATAAAAAATGCATTTTTTTACAGTTCAAAAACAACACCTTTTAGAAATTTTTTTAAATGTTGTTAAACAAATTACATTACCGTTTATAAAAAGCATTTTTTTAAATGCGGCAAAAAACAGCACCTTGATGTTAAAGGCTGTTAACAAAATAAGAAACACCACTGTTTATACTGCGCGTATTTTGTTAGATTCTGTTAAAAAAAAGTTCAGTACTCAACGCAAACTGCGAAACTAGGCGGACCTATAATTCTCAGGGTAAGTGCAACAACCGAGAGAGACCTTCCCCGCGTCCTTGGAGGTAATTGAGAATGTCTGACTGATCCTGTCCGAGATCCTAACGAAAATATTTCCCTGTTTATTTATAAAATTCCCTTTTTGTTAAGTAACATAAAGACCTGGACTCAGTCAACGTCGTGAAACATGATTTCAATCCAACCTAGAAACCAGACCTGTGATATTCACCTTTTATCGAAAATACACCAAAATAATTTTTCCTTGGACTTGGTATATTACCTAATAACCTTAGGTTCTATCTTAGAATCGCCAAAAGTAAGCTGACATGACAATTTTTTAATATATCTACATTAATTGAAATAGTACCTCTGCGGTTAAAATGTTCATAAATCCCACTTGTTCAACATAACACGTAACTTTTTCAGTTTACGTAATAATTTGTGGAAAAGTGTTTCCAGCGTGGCTATGATTTTCCATGCTGTCCAACTTTACCAGGTCGTGAAAACTAGATTTGCGTAATCTTAACAACCCCAACCATTTCCTCCAACTGATTGTAACAACTGCCTGATAAATAATAAATAAACATACGAAATTTTCGTCACTCGATAGTTAAATCAGACACTGCGGGTTTATGTAATACAATAACCTATGAAAGAATGCCCTAATATTAATGTATAATATACTGAAAAACGGTCGGGATGAGGCCAGTTAGAAAACACTCAGTAGCTTAACCGAGCTTTTGAAGGAATTCAAGCTGTGAAACTGTTATTAATAATTGGAAAGTTGAATATAATTTATCCGCAATTTTGAAATCTTTGCTTTCAAGTGCAATAAAAAAAAAGTAAGGCCACTTAGCACCTCATTCTTCTATTTAAAAATTCCAAATCCTATAAAACCTGAACGTTTTCTTACTAATTGGCCTCATCCCTGATCGTTCTATAATAACTAATTATAAATTTATAGTAGATTATCTTAAAATTTGTTACATTTTTAAAGAAATCGTCAATCAAAAGTATTTAAATGTAAAAATATTGTATATTCATACTGAGAGCGTTGATCCTACTTTTTATTGGCGTCCTTTAAACTCCAAACGGATATGTTTATCAGTGAAACTTAAGTTTATCGCGTATCGTATTTACGCAAATCAACTCTAATAACTATAACGCTTATTTAATAGCAAAATATAAAAGTCCCCCCCCTTCGAAACTTCTGAAACATTTTACATTCCTCTTCGATAACCCGAGTCAGATTCCTTTCATGTGGTAAGTAATCCCCCCACGACCGTTTACTGACCTCAAGCTCGTACGAGCTTTGGAACTTGGCATAACGGTGACACGCCATAGGGATCGACAGGGGAGAAGTGTTGAAACATTTCCGCCAGTGCGGTTATACGCCCTATAAACGAAACTCCGATAACCGATTGCGACCGATTTTCGGTTTAAACTACTCGCGAACACTTGTTTTCATTTAGACCAAAATTGTTCGATGATTTATTAATTTAAATTTTCTACTTATAAGTAATGTGTGGTGATTGGTGGCCGATAATCGATAATCATTTAGAAATTGTGAGATGCGGTCTGGTGTGATGAAGGTCTCAACACGACACGCAAGAATGGCACAATTACATAGAAGGCAAACTCTTGATCTCTGAAGATGATCTTTAGAAAGATCGAAACATCGGCACGATAGAGAAAATGTTTTTCTGAAACCAATAAATACATTAATTCTACCCAAAACACACAAAGAGATATCGATCCAAGTTTGATGGGTCTGTGGTGTACTCGATATTCCGTCCACTACCCACCCATACTCACACATTTTCGCAAATGAATACATTCACTTTAAGAAAGGAAAACTAAACCACACGTGGAGAAGTATTTCATTGTTTTAGTTTATTTATAAAATCTTGTTTTCGTTTTTAAAGCGTCGACTGCGTAAATGATATCCTCAAGACAAATAGTTTTGAAAAAATGGTGTATTTCTCTTCCAAAACTTGCCACCAGTCAGTTTTATCTTTAAAACTAGAAACTAGAGCCTGACAAGGATTACGGAAACGGCCATCTTTTTATAATGGAATAAAACGTGTAGCTGTTTAGAGATTTTTTGACGCCGTGAAGTGACGGACTTCTCAAAAGAGCTGTGACGCAACAGAATTGAGGAAGTTCAATCCTCGTTACGGCCGTGAGGTGAAAGTCGCCCTTTTGTGAGGCCAAACGGATGTACGAGGGGTGGCGAAGAGCCGTGGAAAAAAGGCGTTCATTCGCCAATAAGACGGTGGCCGTCGTCATCATACGGCTATTCCGCCTTTAGCCGCTCCTAGGATAATCGCAGAAAAATGGAACGCGATGATCAACACTCGGATTTGCATTTGATTGGCACTTGAATTTGAATTTTTGCCCTGTTTGGGAGGATCGCGTGTTTTTCACTGTGAGTCTAACCGACTGCTACATCCTGTTTCGACCGTTGAAAGCGTAAATTGCAATTTGACAAAAACTCCTCATTTGCAATCGTTAAGATAATAAAAAATTGTCCTCTTTCCTGTTGCCAGTTCATGGGGCAGTGACAGAATTCTTGATAACGTCTGTTTCTCTAATCTAAAAATTTTTTCCCAACTTGCCTGACTCTTTTGTTACTACCATGTTTTTTTAATCTTTAGTTTCTGCTGTTTAAAAATAACAATTTCTCCTTTGCTAAATGGAAAACAAGCATCCACAGCCATATCAGGATAAGATTAGAAAGATCTCACGGTCAACAAAAAAAAAAAATACATCGTAATGTTCTGTTTTCTCTGTAAAGTTAATAAGTTAACGGTTTTGTGTATATGTTTTCCTAAAGGGTAAAATAATAGACTAGGTCATGGTTGATCAGGCAGTCGTAAGTACGATTCCCGACGTTCTCCTTGGAATTTTCCAACCCCCAACCAAGACCTGAAAGGTGCTATTTAAAAAAACCTTCGGTGAAGCCTAAGTCCTCACAGTAGGAAAGAGATAAATACCGTCATTTTGAAAAGACAAATGGGCATATAAGAAATAACTCAAATTCTCTGAAGGCGTGTACTTTCCATCGTATAGCACAACTCCATTAGATTAAGTAGTCCGATTGATTAAAAAAGTCATTGTCACGAGCGGGATTCGAGCCCATGGCCTTCCGGGGTTTGCAGTTTCCAGTCAGTAGCTCTTCTACTATTCTAGTCCTAACACGCTTTTTTTAACGAGGGTTCGCAACAGCAGAGGTCATGTAAACCCTCAGGGTGCGGGGTTTCTGAAAAAAGCCCATTCGTCGGGTTCGAATGCAGGGCCTCAGGATTCGAACCCGGGACCTTACAGTGATGATCGCCGTGCCAACGCCAAAACGTTGCAGTCACCCACTTCCAGTAACACACCTTAGATTTAACAATTCTGCCGATAGTTTTTGAGAGGACTTTGATTACGGGGATAGAATACATCTGACACCCTGACTAATCATCTACATCTTGATATACTTTTTGGCATTCCTCTGCTTTGGACTTCATTCTCATTGAACGGGGATCTTATTTTTAATCCTTAGTCTGTCGGATCTGGTTTAGCAGTTTGTTAAGCCACAGCAGGGCTCAGGGCCAATTTATGTCCTCATCGAGCTGGAACTTGAACTTTTCGTCAAAAATACAGAATACTGCTCGTTTACTGAAGTTTCCTCATCTCCCGGGGGCCTTACCGTCAAGCTCGCTTAATATACCTAGGTTTTTCAAGGTATATAAGCTGTTACAGACTAATTTTGGGTTGATTTTGTAGATTTCTGAGCTAGGATGTCTAAGCATTATTATTTTTACAACCTTGAGATGTTTGTTGGTTACTTCATGTGCTCACATTTCTATGGTTTGTAATTTGGCTTGAAAGCTTGTTGTGGTGGAACCGAGAGCTATGTGGTGCTCGTAGTTAACTCGTTTGCTTTGTATTTCCATCGCGCAATTTGTTTTTTTTTTTTCTTTGTTTTCGAAAGTATTCAAGTAGTTCATCTAATTCGTCAGAGTATATGGGCAGCTTTCTTTCAACTGAACGAAGATTTCCCAGTTCCTCAGTTGCTGTCATCCTTTGTGTAGTTTTCCCCAGTCTATCTTCATTTCTTCGATCGGTCAAAGTAAACTGAAGAATAAGGAACGTCAACTTTGGGATTAGTTGTACTTCGAGTGGATGTTCGACGCCGATCACTTTACAATGAGAAACTGTAATGATATTACCAAAAAATTCTCAAATTTAAATGCTTGGGTTTTGTGAATTATGAGTTTGATTTGATGAATGGTAGTTGTGACCTCTATTGATTATCGACTCGAAGGTTGCGGGATGTGACACAGACTGCTCATGGTTTTTTTAGTCGTTCTGTTAGGAATTCCACGCTAGATTCCTCTGTTCTTAAGAAATGGGGATTCGAGGTAAGTGCATTAAACCGAGAGGGATGTCTGCTATTCCCTTTGTCCTTGGTGGGACTTAATTGGGATTGTTCCTCGCCTCGGGCAAATTGCCTAAGACGACGGTCCCGTCCCGGCACAAGTTCTCGGAGTTGGAAAACTGCGAAAATACGTCCGTGAAATGCAAACCCGGTCGATCACGAATCCCGTTTTCGGGCCGGGCCGGTCGTGATCTCGGCTCCTCTTCAATTTTGAACCCGCGCCGCGTAACTGCCGCTGAAAGTGAACGTCTCTCGGATTTGAGGTCGTGAAATATCTAGGTGAAACTAGCCCGCATTCCACCGAAATCGTAAGCTTTTCAAAAAAATTATCTTATCACGAAAAAAACATTCAAAACAGACTTTTTTTAAGTGAACTGCTATTTAAATTTCTTGTAACGTTACGCTTGCGGTGTGAGCCCTGACCTCAGGGCAATCATCGGAGATGAAAACCGTAAACTCGCTAAATGATGATGTGGTTTTACGCGATTCAGTTCTGATCGACTCGCGATCCAATCTCCAGCGGTTTCCGACGGCAAATCGGATCGCAATGTCAAAAGAACAAAGAACGGAAGAAACTAATCGCCGTCATTAATGGTTTTGTTTGCATTGACCTTCTTCAAATTGTTTCACTTGTTTCCGTACTCAGGGATTCTATTGAAAGAAACAAGTAGGGTGAGAGCCGACACGGAAAAAACAAACGATTGTACTTGACCGTCGAATGCTAAACGTTTTGAGCAAATCTTTAAACAAAAAAATAAAAACAAGATACTAAATTTATGCTGTTTACAAAGTAGTTTCAGCTTATGCTTTAACCACCTGACTTGAGGTTAAAGGACTTGATCATGAATTCCTCTTCCTTAAATACAAATGTAACGTAGTGTTCGGGGTGGAATATACTGCGCCCTTTAAGAGCTATTGTATCCCCTAAGCACACCGGTGAGTCCTATTTCATCAAGAAACGCGATTAAAAGGCCCGGTTCCACTGGTCGAAGCTCTTATTTGGTCACATTATACCTCCTAAAACACTTCCTCCTGCGGGAAAGTGTAGCACCGCATTGGTGTTGGAGTCACCTCTGCAGAATCTGCATGTACGGTCTTGGATTATTCCAATCTTTAAGTGTCGATTTAGCTTGTGGTGTCCTGTTAAGAAACCTTTTAGGATTCGCAGTTCATTCCTGCTTCCCTTGACACATTCTGTTTCTGAAATTGGTTAAGACTCTGGTCTTAGCAGTTGGCTTGGCAGTGATCACTTGCCAAGCTTTCGGCCATTATAAGGCCATTATCTATCATAGACGGTCTTAGCAGTTGAGCCACTCCTCGCTGCTTTTGTGGACATTGCTTTTATCAATTGGTTTCTTTTTCTACAGGCATGCTCTCCGACATTGACCACAATTTTTAGTCCAAAAAATTAAGATCTGGGTTGGCAGAAGTCCTTCTTCAGTTGATAAATTTAGGAAGGTTCATTCTTAACCAGGCTCTGGGTAGCAACTTGAGCTGAATCATGTTAGAATATCTAATGCACTTCTTTAAACACAATTTTATCCAGGAATGATAAGCTTTCACACTGTTTTTAAGGGTTTTTTTTTACACAAAGTTGTTTGGTGGTTGTGTCAAACTAGCACAGGGCGACTATGCGAGAAAACGGATAAATAATATTAATAATACAGTCTTTTTCATTTAAATAACTTGTACAAAATTTGCTGTTAGGCTAGGTAATAAACGCACGGCTTTAGAGAGAAGTACTCGCGTTGGGGTCGGCCGGAAGTTTTTTTTATAAAAAATCCTAGCGGAGGCGTCACACTATAATTGAGTAATTTAGTCCTCATTTGCATACTAACTTGAAATCTCCATGACTATTAGCATAATTTTTCTTTCTTCTTCAATTTCAAAGTTTCTTGACTCTGTTTCTACATGCGATTTTTTTAATGGCAACATATTATTCCATGTGGGGAAAGAGTTTTGACTATTTCGAAATTCGAAAAATGGTGATGTTTTAGAAACTTAGAAAGTTAAATAGCCGTTGTAAAACTTTAATTCCTTGCTCATTTAACTTTATCCCCTGAGCTAGAGGAGAGTAAAAAAAATGAATTCCTCTTTCAAACGGGTGTTTCCAAGTTCATTAAGCATAATTTCCCTTTCTCGATACGATTACCCCAAGACGGGATGAAAGTCAGCAGCTCCCGTGTGGGATATGAAACTTCTTCATCCGGGAGAATTTTTCACGCACGAGGAGTCAAAAGTTCAGCCCACTTTAAAATGATTTGCATAATAAGACCTTATCCGACTTAAAACAAGTCAATCAAGCCAATATAAAGGCAGATTCGGAAAAAGTATTTACTTTGACGTGGGGAAAGGCGAGGGTGTAAATTTCACTCCGGTTCTGATTTTTTAAAAGTAAAATTAGAAAAATCATTTTCTAAAGGAAAGTTCAATTTGATTTTTTCCTCTCTCTAGATTCCACCCGATAAAACATTAAGATATCATAAAAATAAACTCTTGTTTCTTGCAATTTTTCAACGAAGTTTATCCAGGCAGGTAACAGAAATTGACTAATATTTTCACCGGTAATAGTCTGTTTATTTTCAGAATTAACAATCCTTCAAAATGGGAGAGACATGGTACATTACTCATTAATTTTTTATTTATTAAGAAAAAACTTTCTAATTGATTAATTCAGTTTTTCATTAATTAACCCATGAATGTGTTATTTTTTAAAGTTTATTGTTTGTACATAATGATTATCGGTTGTTTAATTGATTTATTTCGAATATAAAATAATTAGAAATGTTGTAATATGATCGATCAAGAAGTTTTTCCCATGAGCCACGATGAAACAGTCCTTCGACTTCCTCCCTCAGCTTCGAAGCTCTTCCGGGCTGAAGACTTTTGTTACATTCCACCACAAGACTTTTTTTCATCGGGTTTGTTTTTTGATCGAAGGTGACATTGAGGTGGTTTTTGGCACTTGACTAATATTTTAAAATTCAAAAAACTTTCAACTCACCTATTCCGCTGTTATCATCCTCGATTGTTACCTGTTCCAAAATATATATATTTTTTTAATATAGACATGTTTTTGTGTATGTATTTCAAGGTATTATATATCAATAAATAAAATTAAATATAAAAGTACAGGATTGTTTTAAATGAGAATAGGTTTATAAAAATGTACGAAAAACAAAATTCTCTTTCAGAAAAGTATGCCAATCAAAACCATTAAATAGAAGAAAATTGAGACTTTTAATGGATTTATCGTGCTGGGAAAAATTTCTTCTCTTCAATGTTTGGGTGTTCCAAAAACACCTCTGGAGTTTAATCAAATACAACGTTAAAATCCATACATATATAGTAGTTGTGATTGACCACATTATTTTAATTGCCTGTACATTTTATCTAAGAACTCGGTCGAGATGAAAAACCTAGTGTCAAGGGCGGGGTTCGAACCAACAACCTTCGGCTCGAGTGGTTAGAGCAGGCGTATTAAGTCGTGGGTTCGAATCCCGCTCCTCACTCGAGATAAAAAGTTCAATTAATTAAAATAGTTATTTCAACAGTTGAAAAGCGAAATGTCTATTCTTTCAGCCATGAACGAAAATTCTTTAAAAGTTTTATTTTATTTCTCTCTGGTTTATTTACTGAGGGGTATTTATGGAAATTCTAAACAGTTGAAAAGTTTTCGAAGAGGGGTTCGATTCCTACCGTCGCCCCTAGATACTATTTTGTATACACCCCCCCGCAACAAAATGCACAATATACAGAGTGTTCTTTTTTGATTTCCTGACTGAATTTCCCTAGAACCAATAAAAAAAGGAGCATGTTTAATATTTTTTAGATTAGTTTCAATTGTTTACTTTTTTGGAGAAAAATTATAGGCGGTGCCTCGGACCCAGTGCAACTTCAAAATTTCAAATGCAAAACCTTTTTTACGCCGAAAACAACGGTGCAACTGTATGTGTCGCGAAAATATTAATTCCTCTCTGAAATGTTGGAATGGTTTTAGTTTTTTCAAAAAATGAAATTAGAAATGTATTCCGGATTTAGAATTGTAATCCCTAACGCTCTCGTGTTGTCCAGGGACTTCGGGCTTATGACAGGCGTCCAACATTCCTTGCACGAATGCGTTTTTTCAAACTTTTTGCCATAATTTTGTCATTTTATGACCAATTTAAATTCCGATTGCACCATTGTTTTCAGCGTAAAAAATCCTTTAAAATGAAGCCAGGATGTATTGGATCGTATTTGAAAATTTGAAATGAACTGGGCCTGAGGCACCCTGCATAAACGACAAATGTGATGGCCTCGATCTTGAGTCTTGTCTATTCACGTTCATTTTTAACGCTACAAGTAAAATCTATTCGAGTTATACGCTGACGATATAGCATTGTTTACTTTCTCTTAATAGGCTTAACCAGTAAATTAAAAAGTAAGTTACTAAAGACCCAGACGGAAAGAACAGATGTCCCAAAGTGCGAAGAAATCCTCTCAAAGAAAACGGATCAAGTTAAACTTACTATCAGTATCAAATGATGTAATCCTTTGTCTAAATTATACCTAGAAGTAATAATGGATAAAAAAGTAAATTTTGGCTTTAATCCAATTGACAGGATTATCTTTCCTCATCCTTCGAATGAATCAGGTATGTCCACCAGCAACAATAGTCTGGTTTATAACACTTTGTAAGTATCAGAAGTTCGAGCCTACAGATCATCATCAGGTTGAAGGAGCTCTACTACATTCTGATGATGAGCTGTAGGTTCGAAAACCGGATATTTGAAAACAACTTACTGCGAGTAGAAACTATCTTTTTAAAAATATTGACCATGTACCCCTGGTATGTTCTGCTGTCAACATGGACAATTTTGAGATCCAAAGAATACAAAACAAGTTTTTCAAGCTAGTTTACGAATCAGTAAAACTTTCATCCCATTTGCACATCAAGATACTCAAAAGAACTGAAATTTTAAGCCTAAATCTTGTTATTAGAAATTAATACAATGCATTGGAAAAAATAAGTTGCAACTCTTTCACGAAAGATTGCTATGGGTAGGCTCGATAATTAACTGGATGGTTCATCGACTTGGTCCAGCCTGGAATGGGCCATGGGCCGTTTAGCCTTAGAGAAAGATTATATTAATAGATGAAGATATTATCATTTAAATTTATCGTGATCCATTCATGAACGGTTTCATTTTTTAATCCGACAACTATCTGTGATCCCGTCTAGGATTTCGGTCCGGGATGTGCTCGGCACCCCCGACAACCCAGCCGCACCCGGCCCGGATGTTCGTATGTCTTATTTACCGTTCTGACCGGGAATATCCTTTTGTTACAGTTGAAAGCCGAGAAGGACAAAATCGCTGAATGGAAGGACCGGCTTGAAAGGGAAAAGAACGAAGCTTACAGACAGGTAAGTAGGGTGATTTTTTCCCTCCTTTCCCACGTTAAAGGACGATTTTTTTTTTAAATTTTCCTCTGTAATCGTACCATCACAGCTCAGACTTCAAGCCGATGAGTCGGAAGCGACGAGAAGAAGGCTGGAGAGAGCCAGGAACGACGTAGTTAAACAAGTAACGGCCATCGTCGCTGAAAAAGACAGTTTGGAAAGAGAGGTAAAGATCGATTATTTATTCAATATATTTTTTTAACCATTTCTGTGTATAATTTTGTTAACTTTTTTCAGAATGCCAGACTTAAAGATGCTTTGAGAGATGTTGAAATCAAAGGAAGCGGAAGGAGATATTTAAGGAACATGGCCGGCCTAGAAAAAGAGGTGATGTTTGTTTCACAAATATTTCTATTTGAAAAAGAAAAAAAAACGACTATTTCGTGTTATCAAACAACGTTATCTCTTTACCTTGTTTATTTTAAGATTACTCTTGTGTTTATTTTCCATTTTAAAAACCTTTTTCTCGATTTGCCACCAATCCCAGTATAATCGCCATCCAACTTTTCATTTAATCATTGCTACTGATATTGAGCAAAAGGGGTACTGCTACAGTGTATTCCTAGACGAGAAGCAAGCCTTCGATTGAGGCTTCTCTGGAAACTTAAAGGAGTCCAGTGATGCTAAACTCTAACTTATCCGATAGATACTTTCAAGTTATCAGCCGGCTAATGTCCAGATCACAAGGAAGTATCTTAGTAATCCATCCTCTACGCAGTACTGCCAACTCTTCCTAAGCAGTTGATACACCACCTCATAAAGATTCCTCCTTCAACCAGAAACTTGCACACCCTTGTCTTTTGAGCAGTGGTTCGTTCGGTGAAAGAAGACAAACGTACAAAATTTTAAACAAGTCACTTTCACCCTTTGAGGAATAACCACTGTTCCCATCTGCTAAAACAGTATGCTCTCCTACCAGCACTACTCCACTACCTGGGGCTTTATATTGACTTACACGGAACCCACACATTCGACTGAAAACACAAGAACTAAACAGAATTTAGCGATCTTAAAAGATTCTTGGACACACAATCCAAATTGACTCAAAATAGACGACTCAGTTCATCCAATATGTCTTGAAAGTAGCAGAAAAACAAGCAATTATTCAGTCACCCAAACCCTTATGTCAGAGACCTTTCATCCTGCACCATTCCAAATGCTCCTGCCCTATGGCTAAACCATCACTGTCCTTGCTACTGCCAAGGGCCAAAGAAAGTAATTAATGCTAATATACAGGGTGTTACAGGGTTAGAAGTCGATACTGTCATGATGGATTCACTAAATTAAACACAGTT
>CM077112.1:1744033-1777722 GCA_039619505.1 Cimex hemipterus | reverse complement strand
TCTGATTTTTGATGCCAACTAATAAATGTTTTTTTATTAAAAATGTTTAGTGATATTCGCGAAAATTTTAAGTGAAAAAACATTGCATGAGGCACAGTTGAGTATTTGCACCAAAAAACAAGGGTTGGTTTTGCCAGATTTCACATTTTTCAAACTTGCGACGGAAATTGCACCAATCAAAGTTCTGAAAAATTTAAAAATCTTTGGAACGCTCATAAAATAAAGCTGCTTTGGTGAAATTCGCGAAAATTTTAATTGAAAAGTCATTGCTTGAGCCACAATTGAGTATTTCCAAAAAAAATTTTGTTTTGCTAGATATCACACGTTCAAAGCTCTGAAAAATTACAAAAAAAAAACCTTGAAACGCTCATAAAATAAAGCAACTTTGGTGAAATCCCTGAAAATTTTAATTGAAAAGTCATTGCATGAACTGCAATTGAGTATTTCCACCAAAAAAAAAAAAAAAAAAAGTTTTGCCATTTTTTTGAGTGGCTGTGTATGTAGGAGCGCGAATTTTTCAACAGAAATGTTATCATGTAGGAACTTTATTGTAGTTTGCGAAATAAACGTCAAATTTGTAATTTAATGATGCTAAAGTTGAGAAATTATCATTTTATGTTGAAAAAAAAAACCGATTTTCGATTAAAATCGCAAAAATGTTATCCCAACTAAACTATGTTTTATTTAGTTAATCCACCATGGTAGTATTAACTTTTAACTCTCTAACACCCTGTATATGACAATGAATTAGTAGTCTTTTTTTTAAGCTGTAAAATGTTATCAAAATTCAAAATTACGCATTTTTTATTGTGTTTGTCTTATATTTATTTATTTTATGGGCAGGTAAGTGATTTGAAGATGGTGGCAAAACAGAGTGCAACCCTAAACAGCCAGCTAAAGAAAGGCATGAAGCACCTGGCAAGTTGCAGGCGACGGAAGTGCTCTGTCTGTGCATACACAAGGGCCACTTTTGGAGATTATCATAACGCGTAGGTTTTTTTTATTCCACCTCGGATTTTGTTTAACCTTTTTAGTTCATACACTCATGTGAATTTTGTGAAATTTCCTTTCAGGAGGAGTGGAAAGCTTTTGTCTTGTTTCAACGGTGGACTCGGGGACAAGCGTTTGAAAACGTTTCAAAGGAACGATGACGAGGACGAAGCGGGGAGCAGCAGGTCGACACCCGCAACACCAGAACTTTCGCTCAGGCTCTCTCACCTTTCTCTGTCTTCGCCGACAGGGATGAGGGTGAACATGTCGTACATCGACGACGGCTCGTCCGACAGCGACTGCGAAGGGGAGGTCAGGTATGCACCGACTGTAGTTTCCAATGCCAGCTCCTCTGCGCCGCACGCCTTCAGCTCCGACTCGGGCTTCTCGTCCGAGATCTGCGACCCTTCACTCACGCCCACGAAATCATTCACAAGGGCTACCAAGTGGACGTCGTCTTTCCGCAAATTGATAAGAAGAGTCTCAAAACGCCAG
The DNA here is from genome assembly GCA_039619505.1 of Cimex hemipterus. Taxonomy (NCBI): domain Eukaryota; kingdom Metazoa; phylum Arthropoda; class Insecta; order Hemiptera; family Cimicidae; genus Cimex; species Cimex hemipterus. The sequence continues at coordinate 1,776,237 of CM077112.1, read as the reverse complement.
CTGTCTAATACATCTTAAATTCGGTCAAATAACGGTAAACATACAAATTATGTATTTTTTATGGAATGTAGTAGGATTGATAATTTGATCTTTGAATTATTAATTATAAATGACCCAAACCCAGTCGAAAAATTTCCAATACAGTTAAGAATTGTATTTTCATTACACAATATTATTCATAGTAAAATGAATAGCAATTCCAGTTACAAACTAATTGTACATGGAATGCCAATATAATAAAATAGAAAGATGTGGAAATTTAGAAAAGTTAGAGAAAACAATAAAGATTTAGAATTTAAACCGTTTAAGCCCACCATTGCTCGTTCAATTTATTTATTCCAACAAAACTACCAAACAAAAGAAAACTACCCGATTTAAAAAAATTTCCTAGACTTTCAGTCATTACATAAATCCTACAAAAACATACGTTTTAATGGTTTATTGCCTGAAAATGCTTTATAAGTTTAAAAAGTTTTCGCTGTTTTTTCCCCTTTTTTGATTTTGTCAGGATCTTTCTGCCATATTTAATGGTAAATAAAGGTTTTTTTTTCAACTTTGCTTCATCCTTTATGAACTAAACTTATGAAATGAATGAGCATTAATGAAATATTAGTTTAGTTTCAAAATTATACTCAAAAAATATGCAGAACAAATTAGATCAAATTTGGAAGAAAAAAAAGTATTAGGTGATTGTGATATCTAAATTTTGTCCCCAGTACAATTTTTTAAATAAACAATATTTTAATTAGTACGAGTAGAATGATATTAATATTAGCTCGTTAAAAATTAAAATTAAATTGTCATGTAAAAATGTGCCATTTCATTACTGAAAAAGACAAAAATTGTTTTTAAAAAGTTTACAAAAAGTGATCAAAATAAGTTCCGGTGTGTTTTCTTTTCCCATCGAACCTAAAACATTTTTTTTAGATGTATTGTCGAATTAGTGTTAGGGTGATCAATGTGTTCATGTGTTTTTGTATTCGAACCGAAGCATACGGTGTGTGTCCCTTGTTGAGGAATTTTAACCCGGCGTGAGCTTTGCTTTTCTGTGATGTTTGCTTATGTAAGAAAGGTTTCCATTACCGAACAGTCGATGATATTATCAGTTTTATATTGTTTTTGTTTGGCAGCAGTGTTAAAAATGTCGGAAAGCTCAAGATTTTAGTAAAATAAAAGAAAATTTCTCCTGATATTTTTAAATATTTCGACGAATTCGGATTTTTATCGTTAAAAGGGAGTTTCGTAAAATAAAAACAATGTAATAATGTATTTATTATATTTCGTTTACAAGAGAAAACTACAAAAGTGTTGGCGTTATTTCAGGTGGGAATGTACTTTAAAAGTTTAAAAGGCGAAAATCGTACAAAACCATGAATATTTGTTTGATTTCATATTCGACTAAATAAAATGTATGAATTTATTTTTAAAAACAAATGTCTAAAATATAATTGTACTTAAAGAAATCCCAATACATAAATCAAAATGAAAAAGAGTTGTATTTTTAAAAAGAGAATAATGTATATAAGTGTTTCTTGTAAATTTATTTATTATATATAGATTTTTTTATATGTACATTTATATTGTTTCAAGGAAAACTTGTTGGTATATGATTGCAATTTCAGGTTGTGATTATGTTACTTAATAAAACAAAAAAAATGCTTAAAAAATTGTTTTTAAACTTTTGTACATACAATGCGTAGATTTATGTTAAATATAAATTATTTTAAGCTTGTTAAAAAGAAATTTAATTTATAAGCCTTGTTGTTCCAGAGATATTTTGCATGTTAGCTAGGATTTAGTTTGTGTTAAAACTATCTTCAGTAGCTTTATATAATTATTAACATGAGTTAAGGCAAAAATAGTTCCTCTTTGTTAATATAAAGCCTTGAAGGAATCACAGCAAAGTTATTTATTGAAATTAAAATGCCCATCTCTGATTTTCTCAATTCTGTTGAGTTACTCAGATGTGTGTCAATAAAAAATATAAAAAAAAAATACAAAAATTCACTATGAAAATGTTTTTGGAACTAACTGTTCTGGTTTTTTTTTTTTTTTTTTTTTTTTTATATCTTGCCATATTAAATATAAATATCTTTGCTATTTTGGTTTTTCCTTAGTTAAGGTCCTGGGTTGGTTTTTAGCTGTAATATATTTTGCGGATAAGAGATTAGGTCGTAATAAAAAAACATTAGCATTCCCTCAAAAGTATAATTTGTCAAAAAAGGCAATGATAGATAAATGTATTAACAACAAATTTGGGTATTACATCATAGAAATAGTATAGAAATAAATTCGTCGATTCTTGTTATTCTCAATTTTTGAAAAAAAAAAAAAAAGTCACTAATGAAATAAACAGTTGTAAACATTATTAAATTGATGTAATTTATCTATGACTAATACGTCACATGGTCCTATACATACATTAGTATAATTTTTGACTCTAAAACTAGTTATTTACATTTAAAAATATTGTATTTACAATATTGAGTGCTACAAATAAAAATTAGTATTTTACATTGTCTTTTTCTTCTTTTTTTTCCTCACTACAATGGAAAATTATCGCACAGTCCTTTTACTTCCTGTAATCCTAATGTTTGTGTTTCCATTAGAGATGGAGGGAAACGGCTCTGTTTAGAGAAGGAAAAAGGATGGAGAAGGCTCAATGAAATGAATCAGCTCTTTTTCATGGCTCACCCCATGCGCTCGCCAAATTTAATTTTGTCAGGTTTGTCGTATTTCGGTGTAATAGAAATGATGAAATGTTCAATTTCTCACTTTTTTCCTTCTTTTTTACAAATGTTTGTAACACCAGGGATTAAAGCAACCCTCGGGGTGCCAGTGTTTTTGAAAAAACCCACCACATTTGTAACTATGTCGGATTCATTGGTAAGTATGCCAGTGGATTCGAACTCGAGACTACCTTGCAGGGATGAGTGCCGTGTCAACGTCTAAACCATTGTGGCCACCTTTTTTAAAAAAATTTTTATTGTCAATAATGAATTTCAATTTTTATTTTTTAATTTAGCACATGTAAAGTGAGTAAAACAAGTCACAAAATATAAACTGTAATATAAAAGTAGTTATTTTTAGTAGACATAAAATTTAAAAAAAATTAAGTTGAAGAGGTTATGTGAAAACATTTTAATTTCTTATAGCTGGACGGCAACGGAAACGCAGACGAGAATGTCTCACTGCCCAGACTGAGCTACTGTGATCTAACTAAAGGACGTTGGCAGCATTAGCGGGCCAGATCGTTCTGTGAGTTAAGAGAACGACTGAGCGATGGCGCTCTGAGACCCTGAAACCATTTTCGGTCAAAGCCCACGCAAGTGGCCATTTCGTTTGTAGCCAATAGATTACAAGACATTTGAAAAGGGAAATGTCAAAAGGTGGGGTTGAAATGGGAAGTTAGTGTCCAAGTGGATTGAGGTTATGATTGGTCAAGCAGTGAAGTATCAAGCAGAAGGTCATGGGTTCGAATCCCGCTCGTGACACTGACTTTTTTATCCCAACTAAAAACCTTAATTAATTGAAAGATATGTTAGAGAAAGGTTGCTCACATCTGGTTGAAGAGAGTCACAGTAGGCATGGGTCCTGACGTAAATATGGACTCGAGTGGATGGGTTGAACATTGGGCCACCCTGTTCCTTTTCTTTAAAAAAAAAAAAAAAAAAAAACAGTGTTTTCCTCTCTGTGAACATTGGTGGCCAAAACAAATATTGAACAACAAAATATAAAAATTTTAACGACTGCAAGTATGTAGTAAAAATAAAATGAAATTGACCAAATTTTTTGCCTTTCAATGTAGTTTGAAATAAACGACAAAATAATCCAGTGAACTGTTTTTTGTCTTTGAGTATATATATATTCAAATTATTACAAACTACATAGATTTGCATGCCCAGGAGTAATACCATCCTATGGAAAAATGGGCATCAAATTGGCGTTGGGTCGTGTGTTTCCCGATTTTCAAAGCTACGAAGTACTATTGCAGTGTTCAAACTTGAATCGGGCCAAGTATGAGCGATAAGCACTGCTGAAGTTACAAACGGGGTGAAGTCATTAGTCAAGTTGATGAGTGGTGGTAAAGACAAAATTAATATTTTAAAAAAATGAGAAAATCATTTAAGGATTGGTGAGCTGAGCCCTCATCTCTAGTTTCCACACCATTTGAACGTAAACATTGATAGAAAAAAAAAATCAAAATATCAAATACATGTAATGAAAATTATTTGATATGTAATTAGGGAATACAGTAGATATTTATCACATTGTTAAGTACAGGCCCTTAACTTGAATAAAAACACTTTTTTCTTTAAGAAGAATATTATTAGCTCTGGGCCCACAAGCTGTTCATACCTTCTGGTTCAACAAAAGAAAGAAAATGTAAATAATGTACGATTCTTTGTACGACTGATATGGTTTGTTTTGAAACTACCGTTAAAAACCAACATAAATTTGATCGCAGTTAGTCTCCATTACATTACAGCACATTTCCTCTTACTTTATATTGGACAGAATGCCACTAGGGTGGAGAGAATAAATCCTAATTTACATTCAAATGTATACTATATCTACAGGGCGAGTTTAACTTCTGTGGTAAAAACCCAATGACATTTAAAACTTTTATTTTTCGTCTTGGAAAAAGATTGATCTACTCTCTGTGATAATGGGATATGAACTACTTCAAATTGCAATGTGGATACCAAGAAGTCGGGGTTTTATGTCCCCCGAGCACTGAAGCTTTCTGTACTTTGTTGGTACTTAGTTCAACTGGGTCCTTCTCTTAAGAAGTCCTAGGTCAATGGCTGCCATTCCTTACCCAAGTTGTCTCATTGAGCAGTTACTTCTCATCCAAAAATGATTTGGCAGTTTCGTCCTCCTTGCAGCATAATCTACAAATCTGGTCATCATTGAATATACCCATGCTGTGTACTTGTTTTCTCAGATCCTATCACTGCTTTGAGTTTAGCCCTTTCTAACTGTAACGGTGAGTTTGCCAGTCATCGTGAGGGTTGGTTGTTTTCACATAACCTTACTGTAACACCTCTAGATTTTATCCACTTCTCCGTTCCATTGAGCAAGATTGAACGATTTTTTTGCAATCAAAAATGATTTGGCTCTTTCTTCCTCCTCATTGCATAACTTGCAAATGCTTTGAGTTCAGCCCTTTCTAACCTAGCAGTGAATTAACCAGTCTTTATGAGAGTTTGTTGTTTTACTGTATCTAGTACTTCTAGATTTTATCCTGTTATTATTATTATTACTTATGTGGGTTTTCTTTCTATTGTAGTCATCATTGAATATGCCCATGCTTTGTACATGTGTTCTCAGGTTTTATCACTTCTTTGAATTTAGCCGTCTCTTACATAGCAGTGTTTACTATGTCATGCTAGAGTTTATATCCCTCTTTTCTCCCCCCCCCTCTTTTTTTTTAATCCAATATGAGATGGAGGATTCTATATTTTTGTCATCTCTAGAATAGGTTAAGGGCGTTTTTGTAACCCACAATTCCTCTGGGTCCTGGTACCCTCATGTTGTGTTTCTCCAGGTTTTGGAAATTTTGTATGCATTCATTGACTAATTTTGATTTTCTTGGCTATCTGATAATACATTCCAGGCCACAAGTGTTGACGGCATATATTTCAGCTTGAACAACAGTAAAAAGGCTGATGCTGAATTCAATGTAGAAAAGGGGTTTTAATTTGTGACCGAAAAAGCAAAAACATCGAACATTGTTACTGAGAAAAATTAAATCTTCTCCAATGTCTTCAACCAGGAGCCAATTTATTTATAATTTCAATGGATAATTAATTGTCAATAAATAAAACAATAAAAAAATTAAAGGGGTGAACAGAGTTAAAATCACCCTGAAGTTATGTCTCATTGCTCGAATGGTGGATTTAGTAAGGGAGTAAAATTTATACATCTACAACAATTATTCTTGAGCTAAACATTAAACGTACATTTTAAAACACAGATTTGTTAACGATGAAAATTATTGGTACTACTTTCCTTTCACTCTTGCCTTACCATTTAAATAGTGAAATCAACATGCTAAACAATCACTAAATGTTATTTCGAATACTGGTACAAGGTCCTTATTGTCTCAAAATATTTTATTGTACATTTGAGTCTTTCCTTTTCTAAATTTGACCTTTCAGAGTAGTTTGAACTAGTTCTTTAAATAAGACGAAAAACCTTTATTTATTTATTTTATTTTAGTTTTTAATAAAAAAGTACTCTATTTTAAAAGTAAAAATATATTTTTGGGTATTTCATATTCTCTCTGGAAAATCTAAAGTTTTGAAAATAAATGTAAAGAAATATTACTTCTTTTATAAAGTTCTAAAAATCGATCCAACTTCATAAATACCTTGTCAGAAATATTTTAGCCTAAAATTTAAAATAAAATAAAAAAGATTTTCGGTTTCATTAGAACAAAAAACATCAAGATTTCAACTTGCATCTAAGATATGTTGGAGCTTAAATTTAAAAGACAAAATCAAAGAAATTTATACAATCTGAAATGTAGGTAGATCACAGTTGAGCATGATCCAAAGGAGGAGTTGTAGGGGGTGGTTGATAACTGCTCAGGACAACTTTATGCTTAAGGGCCTCTTCGTACGGCGGCGGTCCAGCTGGAAGAAGTAAGCAACGAGTGAAAGCCCTGGAATCGACTCCGTTCACCGGGCCAAAAACTGAAATGATCGATACAAAATTTTCTTGAGCATTTTATATTCTTTTTAAAATTATTATTTAAGCTTGCAGGTTTAGTTAGAATAAATACTTTGTGATTCATTGTATGATGCGATAAAATTAAACATGAAGGGGCAAGCCACCCACTGGTGAAACACCTTCACACTGCTCACACATGCATATCACTGAAGCAAATCCCTAGGCCATTGTCTATTCAGATGTGTTGGATTTCCAGGTAAGTTTTTGTAGTTTTAAATTAAGTAATTAATTAATTTTATTGTGGTAGATACCAGGAACCCGTGAGCACTTGAGAAATTTACAGCTTATTCAACTCCTTCCTGGCTCCATTTTTGGTAACTCGCAACATGTGTGTGAAATGAGCCCCCGATATTCTTCCATCTAAGAAACTCATTTTCGAAGGGGGTCGAAACAAATTCAGGGCTGCTGATATCCTACCCCGCGACGGACTTTCCATTTGTGAGCGTCGTGTCGATTTCTTTCAATTGCAGCCACTGGTCCCCAAAGACGTTACAAAAAATCTAGAGGCGACGGTGGGAACCTAACCCATGACCGCACGATCACGTGCAGAGTTATGACGCTTCAACGTCAGATTTTTATCAATGTATAGTCACAGATATCAAACATGACAACAGTCGGGCCGGGTTCATTTACTCGTAATAGGGGGCACTTGACTTTTTTAGTTTTGTTGATTTCGTCCACTTCGATTTGTGGCACTAGTCTTAAGTGTAGGTGAGGTGTATTTGCAGGAGCTTAAAACGAATAGGTTGGAGTGAAAAGAGAGGATAGCGATTTCGGCGAACGTGGGAAAATAGTTTAGTGACTGTGTTTGTAGTGGCCCTGAAAATGGCCGGAGCTGAGTCCAGATGCCGAGACGATAGTATGACACGGAGACAGTGCGAGAGGCGCCATTGATTGTGGTGTATGACCGAGTAAACCGTTGGCTGAGGTTCGGGGAGCCGTTAGTCGGTTGATTCCACAGAAGGTACTGGAGTGCAGCAATTAGCTGAGGTGCAGCAGTTGGCGTTTAGCCAAGTCGGCTGTTCAGAAGGCGAGATCAGGCTAATGCCGCGAGTACTCTTGTCATCAACGGTATTCCATTTGTGATAGCTCGTTAGCCTGACGAGTCTGGTGTCGTTAAGTATTAGTGAGTATGAGACCTCGTCGGCTGATGAGTCAGGTGTTGTCGATTATTAGTGATGTATGAGACCTTCAAAGGTCTAAGGACGTCCGTTTCCGGATTTACACAGGATGATGTATGAAATTACGTCGGGCTGACGAGTCTGATTCCAGCAGAGCAGTGCCCCTGCTTATATAGGGAGCTTTATTCTGATTGGCTACAGAGTGGTGGGCATAAATCGTAGTGGCATCGTTTGTATGTCACTAGGTTTGGGCTATGTTCCTTGGATGACTCCGTTTTACTGGAGTGTAAATGGAAAGGATGTTCCCTGACGCACACTGCAATACCGGTCTGTCTGGTAGGATCGAAGGATAAGGTAAAAGGAACTGGAAAACTTTTGAGCTTTCATAGTAAACCGGGGTACACACATGTCTAGGGGCTGCGTCTAGACAGACATCCAAGCAGTAATATTTTCACTCAAGAGAAGCGGTAATAGCTGCACAGTATGAAGTGAACGGAACCCATTTTATATTAAGAAAAAAAAAATACTCACCCCTGTAAGATGCTACCCACGTCGTGGACTGCGACGGCCCGACAACCGGGAGCTGCCCGTCTCCTATAGCTCTTGGGACCGTGTGTCCTCTCCTCCGCCTTCTCCAACTTTTCCCACTAAATTCGATAAACTTTTAATTCAAATAAAGGAACAAAATAACGTGTTACTTGAAGAATGTAAAATTTCACCCAATATGGTTTGGTTCAATTTAAAGAAATATTTTTTTAACGATAGACTTGTATGATCACGTCGACAGTGAACCGACTTAATTTTTTAAATCAATACCATAAATCATGGTGCATACCAAAAATTACAATTATAAAATTTCTCATGGAGTTTGCTGTTAAGTATATGGTACACAGATGGCTCCAAGACCAGAACTAGCCCTACATGAGCAATCTATCTCAGGGAAGTACGCCTCGGTCTTTAAGCTGAACTATACACTGTCAATGCTTGAGCCTTAGAAAATCTTAAAAGATAAGACGGCCAAGAAGTGCTAAAAGCATTAGCAAGTTTCAAAAAAATGAGAAAACAACAACTGACATTATTTGGAGTGCTTGGACGCAAATGGGTTCTGGATAATGTAAAGCAGACAAACTAACCAGAGGATGGTCTGCAAGATCACACATAGATCTAGAACACGTCAGGGAATGACGAACGCTTCCCATATCATCGCACAATAATGTGAAAAGTCTTGACTTCAATGGCCGCGATTTGATAATTAATAATTGAACAGACTCACCTAAAACGTAATTGAAAGAGCATTTGCTTAAAAGATGAAGGATGTCTGACGATTCCTGCAGTAAATTAAAAAACTTTGGTTTTTACATGACAGGCAAAAAATTCCATCAACTGGTCGTATAACTTGGTTTGTTAGACTCCTCGGCATGTTTTCTACCAGCCTGGACATGTCTCTGTCCTGGAGGATAGCTCATTCTATACGAAATGACCTTTCAAGAAGTGTTGCAGAAAGTGATGGACGTGCTCGTCGACTTTTGAGGTTATCCCTTAAATTGTCGATCGGGTTCAAGTCTGGAGAGTGGGCTGGCCAGGCCAAGACCCTGATGTTACGCTGTTGAAGGTTTGTACGATGCGAACGACATGTGGGCTGGCATTATCGTGCGTTAGAATAGAATTGTCGCTGATTTCGTCGAGGATATCCAACGCATGATAGTCCAAAATTTCATCAGCATAGCGGGTGGCTGTCAAAGACTATACACGAACCACAACCAACTCTCTGCGACTCTCCTTTGAAATTCCTCCCACACCATCACCGAGCTACGTTGAAAAGGTTCGCTCTGGGAAAAATTACAGGCTCGTACCTTTAATTTCGCCTTCTCATACTCTTTCACACCATCTGGAGATCGTAGAACAAATTTACAGTCATTTGTAAAACGTACAGCAAACCAATCGTCTAAGAACCAAAGGCTGTGTTCTCTCGAGCAAATAGCGTGCTATGTATTCTGGGCAATTCTGCTCCTCCTACGGATACTGACTCAATCGTCTTCGAGCAGTGCGTTCAGAAATTTAGTTACATCGAAGGTCCTGGAGCTAATGAATAGCTTGAACAGTAAGGTGCCGGTTTCGGAGAAAGACGGTCATGTGGTTATCTTACCCTAGGGCGTCAAGAACCAGACCCAGTTTCGTAGGGCGTTCGCAGTGTTTCGTAGGGAAATCCGATGACAATACCGCAATACCTGATGGACGTCCATCATCATCAGTTAGTGCCACACCACGCACAACATCCTCGGCGCTAAGTGGCATTTTTAAGTGTAAAGGTCGAAATTAAGAAAACAAATGTGAAAACTAAACAGGTTATAGCTTCAGAATTTTAAACTTAGACATGAAAATGAAAGAAAAAATCAATTGAGTGGAATTTTTGGCCTGCCCGTGTATATATATATATTTTTTTTTCTTTTTTGAAAGTTCGTGAACCCCCTCAGTAGAGTAACTTACCAATATGGAACATAGACTTGCCAAGATGCCTATTCAGATTCATAGTAATAAAACAAGATGGAAAATTCGCTAATGTTTCAGTTACTTTCCTTTTTGACATTAAAAAGCTGTAATAACATAGATAAACAACTACTCTTACCAATTGTTGCAGAATAGTTTGAAACATAGCCATGCCGTTGCTCCGAGTGTCATCAGAATCACTGAAGGTATGATTACATCTCTTGTCGGATCGAATTTTTCACCAACATCTGCGTAAAAAGGAAGCAGTCGTTGAAAAGTTGAAAGAGGCCGATATATTACTATGCTCACTTATGTAGGGGGTGTCTTGGTCGTAACACCGTTTCGAGACGATATCCCATATCTGCCCTCTGATGGTTAATTACATTTCCAAATAAATCAATTGTTAAAGATTGTGTATGAACAATTTCAATACCTTCTGCACATGCAAATCTTTTTCGTACCGCCGGCCATCTCTTTGAGACATATGAAGTTCAATTCCCTGTAATTACAGTCTGCATCCGTTTTGCATTCCTCGCCATAATGGGGAACTTGACAACAAAGATTCTTATCTTTACCGATCAAATTTTAATAAAGGAAGGTTGAAGATGACTTTTAATCTAAGGGTTTAAAGATTGTTTTAAGTACTTACTGTAACAAGGCGGATAGATTCTGCCGTGGATATCACACATGCACCTCTGGTTGTAGCAAATCGCGCCCAAGTAGTTTTGACAATCTTGGGGTGACAAGCAGAAGAACTCGGCATAGCTGTTCACTCCCGAGCCGTAATTTTGCCCTGAAACCAAAAATAATAAACAATTTTAAAAAATGACGGTTGGTAAGATTTTGATGCCTTGGATATGAAATTTTCTTCCATACAAAACTAAAGAAGTGCACGCAACGTTAAATTGGGAAATTTGTTGTCCTCAGGGCTACTCTTCAAGCCCGTTCCTTCGACTATCTTCCTCTTCCTAGGAAAAGAACCTACCAACATTCTACAATGCAGCCTGATGATCCTTAGCAAATACAATAGGAAACATACAAACTCAAGCAAATTCGGCGGAAAACTGGAGAGTTAAAACGCATATAAGTAAATCTGAAAATGAAAATTTCAAATCATGGAAAATACAAACCTTGATAATTAGCTGAAAAATACAATTAACTTAGGGACCACCAAGAGAATGCCCAAGGAGGAGTGCTATCCCAATGGGTTGATCCATTGCGTTGTGAGGTCGCTAGTAATTTTAGCTAACGAGAATTGGAGGAAGTTCAGATGTAACTTTTTTAGATAATTGGTGAGATGTTATTTAACTAACTTTTCAAGGGGTTGGGACAAGTTAGACGGGATTGATATGAGTCCGTTATGATTAGGGAAAGTTGTTTCTTTTAGTTGTAGACAGTTGTGCTGGCAGTATGACTGGGAGGCATAGTTTTAACAAACTTTATCGACATACCTTCAGGACATAAGCGTTAGTATGTGATATTGACATTGCTTTAGAACAATCCACGTGTCTACTAGATCAACAAACCATTCTTTGGACCTTAAAAGAAGGATTGCTTTGAGAAAAGTGCGTCTATATAAATCCAGTCCGATTTGATGAGCTGATCAGTGATGATGATCTGAATTGGGTCAAACTGCCGACAAGATTATGCTAACTTCTCCCCAGTGACTTTTGCAATATGAGATTTTGATATTGCGTTAGAATAATCCACTTGTCCATCAGGGCAACGAACCATTCTTTGGACATTAAAAGAAGGATTGTTTTAAGAGAAGTACGTCTATATAATTCCAGTCCAATTTGATGAGCTGATCAGCGATGATAAATCGGTCAAACTGTGACAAAAGTTTGCTAAAATTTCCACACTGACTTTTGCAACTGAAGACGTCATACGTTTATTTCTAGGTGCTATTAAACTTAATAACCAAGCTAGTATAGATAAAAGTAGAGAATGTTTAGGTGACTATACCATCACAATATCTACAATTTTAGAATGCCTTTAAACTTAATAAAACACATTTCAATTTAAAAAAATTTGTATATACATTACAATAGAATAGGATAACAGAATAAAAAACTCATGTTGTTTCGTATGCCGCTCCGAGTATACCTAGGTCAGGAAGAGACCAAAACAAATCGTAAGGTCAAGGGCTACGGTGTATTTATTTATGTATTGAAAACTGAAGGCAGTTTTTAAATCGTTTGTAAAACAAAAAATTAACCTAGAGATTAATGATTTTAATTTACAAATCATAACAGTCAAAAGAATAATTAATGACCGGTTGTTTGTGGTGTTGCTTAACTTTGTGACGGAGGGTCGATAGTTGATGGGACGCGTCTGTGGGGTATCTTACCTGAGGCCGTACATAGTGCGACGCCCAATTGAAAAAGGGCCAAAGTTGTTCTCGATATGTGGTAAGAACACATGTCCTGGCCTCGAAGGGCCCCGTTGTGTCGAGAGACTGCTTGGAGACACTCCGGCTCCCCTTTTATTGATCCGACTCACCCTCCAAGTTTGCCAACCAATCTGCACAGCATCCTGCCGGGCCGCACGCCTTGCTCGTCGGAATGGTGCACAAATGCGATCAAATTTTATGAAGCGGAAAATTTACGTATAAAGAGTGCTGATTGAGAGAGGAGCCTAATATATTTGAAATAAAAAGGCAATATGACACTTTCACACCATTTTCCTTGTAGGGTAGAGATTTATAATACTAAACTAATTGCTCACTCGTTTTCTAGCGTATCAATCATGCATATTTATATTTAATAATCCGAAGTCTTCGTTTGTTCTGAGTTAAAACCACATCCATCAGCTGCAAATGGAGAGTTTAGCGAAATATTTTTTCGTACAAATCTTGCATAATTATATAATCACACTTGTTGCTATGTTTACTTTAATAATTAGCGTGATAGATATGGCATTTTTTAAAATCGATAATTAATTAATTTCTTGGTCCGCTTGACCAATTAATATGTTAGAATTAATTAAGGTTTTTAGTTGAAATAAAAAAGTCAATGGCACGAGCGAGATTCGTACCCACGAGCTTCGGCTAGATACGCCGCTGATCTACCACTTGAGCTATCGTGAACTTCGAACTTCTCTGACACCAACATCATGGTAGAGCAAAGGCATATTTAGCCGAAGATCGTTGGTTCGAATCCCACAGGTGACACTAACTTTTTGATTTCAACCAATACCTTACTAAAGATTAATTAATCGAAAGAGGTTAGTTGGTCAATCGGACAACGAAATATAATGCATAGATTGAACAGTTGCTTGATTCATGTGCAGATAATATATTTTTACCAATGTTGTGAAGATTCAATGCAAAATACCAAAAGCCTTGGAATACTGTTGAAAACATATCCGGCCCGGAAGACCAAAAATAATAAATTGACATGTACTATAGAGGCATACTTTGTTGCGTTTATTCTTGCCTTAAGTGAAAAAAAGTCCGTCCCGGAGGACCAAATGTCGTATGATATAAATTTGTTTAGGACTTTTGTGCATTTTACTGAAATTTATGACATTCGAGACGTGCTAAAAGAAAATAATAAAGAATGAAAATTTTGCCCCTTACTGTGTTTGATAGTTTTAAAGTGGTTCATGTATCATCATCATTCCATTTGATCAATCGTGACCTTGATCCACTCGGACGCTAACTTCCCATCTCAACATGACCCTTTTGAGTTTTCCCTCCTTTTTGCCATTTTTCAAACCGGATTGGATTCTCGGCGACAAATGATATCAATAATACTAACACAAATATCATATTAGCATTTAGAAAGGCAAAGGAATTGGAATAAACAGTTTTTGGACAAACCATGACGAATTTACCAACATAGTGCTAATTGCATAAAGTAAGCACGTTTTGTACTATGGGAGAGACATGTGGACGGGCGTTATCATGTAAAATATCGTCACTGATTTCATCGGGGCAACGCATAATGTTCCAAAATTTCATTCAATAGCAAGTGGCCTTCAAATTACTTCCGAGCCTGGTTTCTTTGTCATACAGAATAATTTGTAATTTTGTATTGATGTGCAGGATACCAATAAAATTATGTAAAAAAAACTATTCCGAAGACTAAGAAGAAATAAAGCTTATCAAGAATAATGCAATATTTTCCACCAAAAAAAGAACGAGGACACTAATTTTTAGGGAGAATTATCTCCAGCTGCTTAAACAGTTAACAGATCACATCCGATTAGGGCAATCCTCAGTCCGACCTATAGACAACAGGTTTTAACGGGATTCCTTCTTACTGCTTGCCTAAATCCCCATAATGTTTTTTTTTTTTAATTCAAAAGCTAATCGTGGTGGACACCTACGGTGTGTGTGTCATCATCAGTTCTGGAGTGGTCTCTGCACACTGCAGCTAATTTCGCAAGCTCTGTCAGACTCGTCTCCCCGATGAGATCGCACTTCACACCTTGAGACTCGTTTACTCGACGAGCTGACTCCAAGGACAAATGAAAAAAAGAAGAAGTCATCAAAGTTACTCGAAGCATTATCCTTGTTGATCATGCCTTCTCAACACAGCCAACTTGGCAACTTGCCAACTGCTGCACCAGAGTACCTTCATCCATTGCAGATTCAACCGACTCACGGCCCGGGATCTGAGCCAACGGTTCTCACGGTCCTGGCCTCGATTCATCACCTCAACGCTACAATCCTGGCCCTTCTCAGAGCCACCAAAATATTCCGTTACTCAACTAATTTTCAACAATGTTTAATACTACCATCTGCAGTACTTGCAGCCAATACACCACAGGTCTGTTATAAAAATAATAATAAATCTTTATTTATACACTATTGAAATAAAAATTGTTAACCTACACAAACTCACCTTAGGATGAGGTTTATTTGTAAGCTATACAGGAACAGCCTTTGTGATAGTAATCTTTGCACTACACTTATAAAATTGTTTACATCCGCTTCATTACTTTGCAACTCTAATCCAGTACCTCCACTAATTGCTTTATTTCCTCATCCCTTTTATATTTCGGCTGCCTTCTAATCCTTTTTGACTTTTGGTGCCACTCGATTATTCTTTTGGTCCTTCTTCGACACGCTCGTTATATAGCTTGCTCAGTTCCATATCTTTTTAACTAGCCTTTCAACTATGTCTGTAAAGCCGGTTTGTTTTCCGGTCCGGGTAGTCCTTTTGGGACCATTCTTGGATATTCCCGAATTATTTCTGTTTCTGACCGTAGTTTCTTCCCACGCTAAAACAGAAGAGTGTCAAAAACTGAAGCATCGCTGAAACGTATAATGAAGAGGACTGGAACCGAATTGATGAAAAGAAGTGCTTTTATATACATTTATGATGAGTAGATGAGATTTTTCTGCTTGGGGGATTTGTAAATACATATTTCTTTACTGCAGATGGCTTTAAAGGTTTGATAGCTGGGTATAATGCAAGTGGAATATCAAGGGTTTTTCCTAAGTACTGTTCAGTGTTTGCATCACGTTGAAGAGTAAATGTTTATTCAAAATTGGTTACGACTTAGGAATGAAACGTGATCTGTGTTCAGTACTTTTTTTTTTTTTTGTACAGAGGGTTTTCGTAACTGGTAAATCAATTTCTTGTGCTGCGACAAGCGGTAGAAGCTGGATAAGCAAGATCCTCGAGGGGCATCGATCTCTCTCTCTCTCTCTCTGTTGGGTACCCGTCCTGTACAATTTCCTTCTCTTACCTAACTCCTTTCGAGAATGCATAAATCGTTCAATTTTTGTCTTATTCACGTTCTTGTATTTATCTTTATACCATATCATTTAAGAAAATGTTGATAAAAATTTTGGAGGGCGGGCTACCAAATAGATTAGTATGGTAACCCACCGATTACTTTTTCTAACCAGTAGTTCCGGTTTTCCGCGAAATCGAACTTTTTGTTTACTTATTTCCTGCCCATTCATTTAAACAGTTTATAAGTCCTTTTATTTTCATTGTTATTTTACTCATTATTCCGCATTCTACCAAATCTTTGCATTGCAGACCACATATCCTTTTTTCCTCGAGCACAATATTGAATGGGAACTTTTCCTGATGTGGCACTATGATTCGGATACTTGTGGTACAAGGGTTTCCTACGGAAATTAAACCAGTTCTTATTTAATCCTCTGTCATTATCTATAAGAGTGGTCCTTTCGGATCTGACAAGAATCAGATTATTCCAACTTCTGAACTCTAGCAGCGGGAGTACCGCATGGCAGTGGGCTTGAACCAATCCTTTATACCATATACGTCTCCTCTCCGATTGCTGAAGCAATCAGCATAAAATGATGGGAGCTGTTAAACCACAAATAAAATAGTGAAATAATAATTTAAAACAGACAAAATAAAAAACTGGTTTAAAAACTACAGAATAAAACATTTAGGTTAGCTTATTGCTTTATTGCTATAATTAAATTCATTTAACAAGAATAAAAATACATAAAGACATTTACCTTTGATGGTCAATCACAGTTTATATTCATTATTAATTTAATAAAATTAAATAACTTTTTAATTGATTGAAAATTTTCAATTAAATTGCAACAGTGATCTACAATATTTATAAAGTCCATAATTTTCCAATTGCATATTTATGCAAATAATTATTTATTCAACATTTGACTACCTAGAAATAGTATAACACAATACAAATTGTATAATTACAGCCTGACTGTTACAGGTAAATTTTATTACAAATTTTGGTTTAGTTCAAAAATATTGTTTTGCCTTGCCTGAATTTGGAAATTGATACAAATACACAATGCGCATACCAGCTTAGGTTTAATTCATCATCCTTCAAATTGAGAATATATAAACTGTGGTTTTAACGTATCAAGTTTTAATTTTTAAATGTAATAAAGTCCATTATTTAAATCTCCTGATGTTTTATTAATTTGCCACTTAAGCCGCATTTAAGAGGGAGAAAAAATCAAACCATCTTTCAAGTATACTTTTACATTGCTTGGAACATATTTAACCTGAAACAAACTTAAAACGTAGACCACTTTCTTTTATCACCACCAAACTTAAAGAGAACATTTTCAAAATTTAAGTCAACAATCCCCGGCTAAAAAGGAAAATGTTTCAGCCAATTTGTTATTGTCGGATTCACTTCGTTCATATTTGACTTCATGTTTTTCTTCCAGTTCTTCATAAGTCGTCTCGTCTTGTGGTATCCTCAATAGCTCTTGAGGAGACTCAATAACCCCTTGGAGGTCACACCAACGCCGAGGAACTAAAGGATTAATGCATTTCACAAAAATCATGCAATGCAAATGTTTCAACTTTTCGTAAATAATACGAAGAAAGCCTAAATGTGCGAGCGATTTTCTCCAGCTTTTCATTATTTTAGAATTTGCTGTTTCGTGTTTTGAATCAGGTGTGATGATTATGAGAAGACCACCGGGTGACAATAATTTATAAGCCTTTTCACAGCATAAGTACCTTTGCTTTGCATCTGGAAGATACTCAAGTAATAGTGAAAAAACTACAACATGAAAATAACTTTCTGAAAGGAATGTACACTGATCTATATCAAGTTTTAAAAAATCACATTTCAAAACGTCTTCACATGCTGGGGCTAAATCTAAAGCAGTGACATCAAAAAATGGAAACTTTTTAAAAGGATTATAACAGCTTCCAACGTCAAGAAGTTTTATAACATTAACTTTATTTTTATTTTCACACTCTGATTTCCTGTTGAAGAATTTCAGTTCCATTTTTGTTACTTTTTCACGAACTACGTCTTGGCCTTTTTCAAAAAAGTATAACTTACACTGTTCTGCAATCCAATAAACCCCATTCAGTTTTGGATCTTGGCCATTATTTTTCTCCCAATGTTTTGTAGCAAGATCCTTCATTGCTAAAGCATATTTCTAAAAATAAATTATTTTTGTTTAATATTCATAATATATTAAAATAAAACGATTTACCTCTAAAGTATCTTCATTTTTGCAATGCTGCTCCCAGGCTGCTTCTGCTCCTATTTTTCTAGCTATCAGTCTTAGGTTGATATGAACATTTTTGATATAACCTGAAAGCTCTTGTTGATTGGACATCACTAAGAATTTTCAAAACTTCTTAGAATACAGTTGACTCCTGTTAATTTGTCAAATGATAACTTTTGTATGCTTTATACGCTAAATCCAATTTTTTATTCAATTCTGTTCTGTTCTTTAACAAATTTTCTATTATATCAAGTTCCAGCTCTAATAACATTCCTGTTAAATGGCTGGCAATTTCTTTGGTGTACTGTTCGCAAACTACTTGATACAGAGTCTCACCCAGCTCCTCTTTCACTTCTTGTTGCTAAAATTGAACAATATTGTTGTACAAACAAATATGTCCGTCTCGAACAAAACCTATTTCCTTACGTGCATATAATCGACATATTCTTTTTTTGATTTGTCCACTGCTTTCAAAAAGAGTTCATGATTAACTAATAGTTGTTTTATTGTAATTGTATCTAGCTCAAGAAGCATTCCTGTTATTTTGGAACAAAGGTCTGGTTCAACCAATGACACTTTGTCAAATAATTGTTCTCCTAGTTCTTCCTTTTCATTTGCATAACTAAAAATGAAATAGAAACAAATATTAAAGACATAAGTAAGCCTAAAGCTGAAGGGCATTGGTACAGTGATCGATAAAACCCTCTTAAATGTGAAAAATGTGTTATAGTTTACTACTTTTCATGGAACTTAGTTTACTTTGGGATGTATATGTTATAAGAAAGGAAACAGGGTTTTCCAAATGATCTTACAATAGACAAGAAAAGTTTTACTAGTAATATCTAGCTTGTATGTGAAGAGAAAAATAATTTTAAGAGCAACGCAAGTTAAATCAAACTACCTAGAAAGTGATCATTCCTAAACAGAATTTTGGATGGTTTTAACACAGAACATTTTGAAATTTAAAACACCAGACCTGGTGTTTAAAAAAAAGGTTCACATTCACTTTGTAAGTCTGAAATCTGATAACTGGCAACAGAAATTTATTGATGCCTTGAGGAACAGATATTATGAGGGAGGGCAATAAAAGAAGATTTTCAAAACAAAAATAGTAAGGTACAGATTAAAAGATCCAAAATGACCAGACTGTAGGGTAAGCTACAGCTGCAAAAGACAATACATCATTTTATGCTAATTATTACAAAAGTCAAAAAGAAAAAAAACAGACCCACTAACCTGCCAGTCCAAATCAAAGTGAAAAGGCAAACTAAAATGATCAGAGATCATCACTAACAGACCTAACGTGAAAATTTCATAATTAAAGAAGGAAAGATTACAACATAACATTTTTCTTGTTAATTATTAAAAATGTCAAGTAGTAGTACAAAAGACCTACAACTGAAGATGGCGAGAGACCAAAATGTGTCTGGCAGACCAACTCAGCGAAAAAAGGCAAACTAAAATGACAAGAGACCGTCACTAACAAAACTCATATAAAAATCTTAATTCAAGTAGAAAAGATTAAAACAAAACATTGTTTTAAGTTAGTTATTACAAATGTCATATTTACTTTTATTATTATTTTACTTTATTTTATTGAAATATGTGCATTATAAGGTAATCATAAATAAGTGATGTATGTATTTGCAGGTTATATTTCTACTATTATCATTCAATTCTGTTTTATTATTACATTGCTGAAGTTAGTCATGTAATTTTTGAAGAAGGTAAATATTAATTTTGTATAAATACTTGTTATTACGCAGAAGAGAGATTTAAGTTTGTATGGTTCTTCTTCAGACAGTATTATACCATGAGAAACACTTTTTTTCTTAGAACCCAGGGCCTTTACCTTACAGTAGTAAGTGCTGTGTCAACATCTAAACCTTTGCGTTTATATAAATTAGAAGAATACAGGCATATAGTAGTTTTACAAATACCATGGAAATACTAGTATAACGATGGCGAGAAGCTAAAAAGAGATTGGTACTCCATAGCAGCATTAAAATGGCAAATTAAGGCAATAATTAAGGCAAATTAAAATGATCAGAATCCATCAATGGGCCTTGAGCAGAAATGTCAAAATTTAGTGACGAAAAATGACAACAAAAAATAGTTTTTGTTAGTTATTACAAACGCCATGAAAATACCTTCCTCCTAGTACTAGTGCTATAGCTACAGCTATAGATTTTCTGCTATAGATAGGGAGAAGCATATACAGGCAGACTAAATATAGCGATACGAACAAAAATTAATCCATATTTATTTAATGGTTACAGGTGCATAAGTGCACAGCTCCATCGAGCCAATCTCACCTAAGAGTTTAATTAAATATGCAGAGAAAATTGGCGTGAATAATATTGACATCGATTGACATAGCCAAGTCATATTGGCTCTTGATGACATTTATGAAACCGGTGTTATCAGTTATGTTGTATAAGATGATTAATTTGTAATGGAATTTTTCTTTAAGAATAGTTTTATTTGTTATTGATAGAGTACAAAAATCATCCATCAAAATATCTTTATTTCAGGTACAAATCATGAGAAATAAGACTCACGCGTTGGACTTGTTGACAGTGTCGTACAGAGCCTGGTCGTCCTGGAGAAGTCGGATGATGTCCTTGTTTTGGAGGTTGTTGGCGATTTCCAGGAGGATCTCCTTGGCGAGCAGCTTCGTCGAGCAGAGAGGCGTGACCTTAGCCAACAGATTGTCCAGCAAGACTTTTCTGCTGTCTAACACAGGCAGCTCCATCCCAGGACGCGTCCACGCATTTTAACATCCATCGGCCTTTGTTGCGGCGAAGTGATAAAAACGTATTTAAAACTCAATAACCTTTTGAATACCGAGACGCCGCTGCCATTAAGATCGTAACACCAACCGCACAAAATAACTTTCCCAATAAAAAAAACATTGATTTTTTACAATTGTAAATTAAAACATTAATAGATTGTTCAAAAAACTAAAAATTTGTTTAGTTTTGATGTGTTTTATCATTGTAAAATTTGGTAAAAAATTCGGACGGGGCGCCGAAGCTTTATTATATTGGGGGTATTTGATACTCCACCATCAGCCCTCTCACATTACATATTCATACTATTAAATATATTCTCTCTCAACCCAACTATGGACACAAAATTATCATTAATTAAACAAAAAAAAAAAAAAAAAAACCGTTTCCTTCAAGATACAGAACGAGGAGATACCGTCTTGCACAAGCACAATTCGCATATCGGATGGCATTCCTACACACTCTCCACACAGAACCAAAGAATGGCAACCTTCAATTACAATGGGTAACAATGTTCAATTGTATAGTTGACCTATTTCCGCCTTTTCAATTTTTAATATGTCTTGTAAATGTACAATTTAAGTTATTACTTGAAAAAATGTATATTCTTAACAATATTTTGTTCTCTTGACAATTCGAAATATTTTTCTATTCCTTTTGGTTTCGATTTATGATTAATTATCAGTAGTCGACTTTATATAAATAAATGAACAGAATTGAATGGTAATAATTGCATTTGGTCATATTAAATACTTACTATTATTTATTTACTATTTACTATTAAATATTATTTTTGTTTTGGATTACATTGTATTAAATATGTGGTCTTTAATGACCGTTAGTTACCAATTATTCGCAGACCGAGGGATGCGGCTTGGTGTGACGTAAGCTTTAGCTGACGATGATCTCAATAAAGATTGAAACGTTGGTACGATAAAGAAAATGTTTTTCTAAAACCTACATCACACTAGACCCACATCTCACGATCTCGGAATAATCATTGTATTAAATTCTAATTACTGTTGTATTCAGCTTTAAGTTCATTGCATGTATGATATTTTTGGCGATTTTATTTGGTATGTATATAAAGAGCAAATTCCACATCCTGGAACATGGGGTTGTTCATGAGAAAACATGCAATTAATAAATAAAAGCTTGATAATTATTTTTTTAATTAAGGGTATAAATTATTTGCGTTTTTTCGTTTTACTTTTATTTTTAAAAGGATAATTTTCATTTTAATCTGGATATAATGTTTAATATAAATTTTTCGGTGTTGGAGTGATCAGGAAACTGTAAAAAGGGAAATTTTTCGATACCGTCTGACGGCGACCCGCTGGCAACCCTGGTCCGGCCACCGTGCTGCGACCTGGAACGTTTTAGTCATTCGCTCATTTGCCAGATAGCAGAGTACAATATTTATAAAATGGCTAAACAAGTGTGTGTTGTCCTTAGCTAGTGATGTGAAGTTTCTGTGATAATCCGAGTGGTTTTTTTTTAAAAACGTTAATCCTGCCATGTCCGAGTTCAACATTGACGTGTCGAAGCTGCCCGAAGACGTGAGGGAGAAGCTGGCAGAGCTCGACTTGGAATTGTCAGAAGGTAAATCCGTTTGATATTCACCAACCGAATGATGATTGGCCCGATCTCCGGTTTCACCCGCCTTCTAGAAAAAAAAACTTTTCTCCAGAAGTTTAAAAGTTTCCTTTCTTCTTTAAATAAGAAAAGAAAAACAAAAATTCCACCTTGAATCACCCATAAACAAATATCGTTGAAAAACCGGCTCCTCCAAGAAGAGAAGAAAACCCGGGAGAAATCGAGGAAATTTCGGCCTTGACCGTGGTCTCTTCTCGGAAAACGATTTCAAACCAGGAAAACTTTTCTCATAATTTTTATGTTACCTTTGCCCACGGGGTTTTGATTCAAAACGCGTTTCGGTGTTGTTGGACCAAATCGCGAAATTGTTCTGCGAAACTAAAGCGAAGTTAATGAATAAACAAGCTCCAAAATTTATTTGTATTGATTGCCCTGCGCGCACTGCCAAGCCTGTTTACATTTCTTACTCCGTTCTCTTCGCACTGTTTGGGTACTTTTAGAATTTTAACTTTCACACAAGATAAAACGAATTTTTTATGTTTTAATTACTTAAATTTATCGATTCCAAGAAAAATTCAATAGAAGAGATCAAGAATTATAACATTTTTATTGTTACTAATTAGTTTCTTTTTAACAAAGCAAGAAAGAAGGTTTTAGATATTTGATACATTCCACAGCTTGCTTCTACAAAAGTTACTTTACTCTTTTTACTCCTTTTTACTCTCTTACAACTAGTACTTTTTAAATAGTAGTAATATTTCTTAACCCTTTCATTACCCGATTTTTAAATTATGTCGTTTGGTCCAATAATAAGGCTACCAGTTAAAGTGGTGTTGCATCCAATCCGTCCTATCAAAACAACTTAGAACATAATAAAAATTTGTGAAAAATATTCTTAATAAACTAATTCGTTTTGTGGGAAAACTTATAAACTTATGCAAACGTACAGCTTTCGAGCATGGGTCCGCTCGTTGACGCTTTTTGTTCTTAGAGATTCTATCTTCCGACCAAGACATCTAACAACAACTACAGAAACAAGACGTATTTTTCCCATTTGGAATTTGTGTAATTATAAACATTCGCGAAATAAAATAACAGTGACAAATTTTTTGGTTCGAAATACTAATGTGATCAAGGTCCTATAGGTTATGGTTTAATTAAGGGCTGACTGAAAGTCGAAAATGAACCTAATGCCGGACGCCTTAATTATTTGAAAAAGGTAAATTATATTCCGGTTATCCTGTTGGCAACACAATCTATTAAAAACTTCATCTTTCCCAATTTCTGTAACTATCTGTACTGCCTGACACAATTTTACTTCAAAACAGCTGAAAAGTAAGTCTAAAAGAGTGTTGATATCTTGACACTTTCCAAAGTTGTTCAGTTTGGTTGAGAACATGTTTAGTTGTAGAATATGAATCTATTTTGCTGCTGACACTCGGTCGCTTATAATTATTTGAAGAAAGTTAAATTATATCCCGATCGGCCTTTTGACTTCTTTTTCAAAAATCTGTGAAAAACCGCTACTTTCCAAACTAGCCAGTAATTAACTTAACGGTCCCAACACAATTTTACTTAAAAACAACTGCAAAAGTAAGTCCGTAGGGTTGTTGCTATGATCATTGACCTTTCCCAAGATGGCTCAGTTTGATTGAGAACATGTTTAGTTGTAGAATATGAATCTATTTGACTGCGCAGGTACCCTCCATCGCTTGTAATTATTTGAAGAAAGTGATACTGATCGGCCTACATAATTTTCAAAATTGTAAAACTCCAAAAAACATATTCTTTCTCACCTACTCCTTACTGCCCGTAACAAAGAGTTCTCCTTCGGTTCCTATCACGCCTGCAATAGCAACCCCACAGGGCATGTGCTTTCGACATGTGGCTAACGGAAATTCTGCTCTGTGTCGGATTTTACGGTCTTATCACACCGACAAAAAAAAGTTTCAGTCGTTTTAACATCATGGGCTCGTCTGGGATGTGCCCTCGGTCTGCTGGTGTATCTTATTGGCCTCAGATATGCATCATTCCAAAAGCTCTGGTCATTCCATAATTTGTGCACGATAAAATCTTTTTATCCAAAGGAACATGCCAAAATCGCAGAATGTAAGTGACGAATAGGTTTTCAACCATGCCAAAGTTAGTCAAATTTACAGTCGGATGTCTTCAGTCATTTCAAGAAATGTCCATCTCATTTGAAGAAAAGTTCCGCTCATGCTGTTATCATTTTCAAAGTTTTACGAAAACTGCGACTTTTCAAACTAATCTCTAATTACCTTTAAGGTCCCAACACGATTTTACTTGAAAACAAACTCAAAACTAAGTCCACAGGGATGTCGATAGGACCCTGACCCTTTCGAAGGTTTAGTTAGCTTGAGAACCTGGTTAGATGTAGAGAATGAACATATTTCTGCCTGGTGACATTCGTTGGTAATTATTTGAGAACTTGAAATTAAACCCCATCGGCCTATTGTCGATATTTTCAAAAATGAAAACAACTTCTTCTTTCTCTACTACTCTTTACTGCCTGAAAACAAATTTTCCTAGTTTCAGTTACTCCTGTAACAGCAATTTCACGGTATGAAGAAAAGCTTTGGTCTGGTCAAGCTAAAGGCAGTGACTGACACCTATGTTGGCTTTTAAAATCGTAGCACCGACAACAAAAAGTTGGACAACAAATTGGATCGAAATCAGATCTGTTCTTCAGATGAGATAAAGCAAGGTTTCTTCGAGGAAGCTTCTTTAGTGTATAGCTTTGACTCGTATTTGTTTCATTTATATCCAAAATAATCCCTGGGTCATTCCATAATTTGTGGACGATACTGTAGCTTTCTCCAAAGACACATGCCAAAATCGGAAAAAAAGTGTCGGTGTAATGGAAAATGTCTATCCAAGAATAAATTCTTCACATTCACACTTAAGAGAAAAGTGAAACAGTTAAACCTAAATCGATAACACTAACATTATCTTCGATATTATTGGTGATCAGTGATTAGCCTCAAAATTATAATTTTTTGGTTGAAGGAATCTATGTAGTTGAATTATTAATAATCTAATAAATTAATTAATTTAATAAGTTCAACTACCACGGATGTCAGGTTTCTTTCAACCTAAATATTCATTATTAGAAACGTTTTTTCTATCTCACCGCGGACTCAGCGTTATGAATTATAATTTTATTTTAATGTACGATCAGAGTAGAGGCCAAACTGATTAGACCTGATAAAGAGGGATACATCATGGTATAATTAAGGGCAGAGTGAAAGAAAGAAAATGTACATATTTTGTATGTCCCGGTGGCAGCCGGCCGCTTGTAAATTTTTGAAGAAAGTTAAATTCTATCAGCGTATTGACATTTAAAAAATCCATTTAAAACTGCTATTCTCCCAACCATTAACTAATTGCTTTTACTGTCCGGAACACAATTTTGCTTCAGGTGCAATCTGAAAAATTCTCCAGAATTCCACAGAATTGTCGATACGATCCTTGACACTCTTGACGAAGGTTTAGTTTGCTTGGGAGGCTTTTTAGGCGTAGAAAAATCTTTCGATATAGGGCTACTCCAGGTCAACGCTGGATTCTCTCACTCCAAAATTCGAAGTAAAATTCTATCAGGATCAAGTTTAGCGAAGTGAAACTTGGCCTATTGCTGTATCTAGTAGTTGTTTGAGATATCCTTTACACCCAAACTAATCCCTTGGTCATACGATAATTTGCGAATGATTCAACCGCTATCTACAAAAGCAGGAAATTTATCGATAATATGGGTAGAACTAAGGTGACTCCAAGTCTAAAATTCGTCATATTTACTTTTTAAGAAATATGTAGAATTTGTCAAATCTGAAGTTGTTAATAATTAAACATTATCTCTGATGTAATTAGTGAGTAGCCTTCAAAATTATAATTTTATATTATAATACCATCAGGGTTGAGACCAATTTATTTACTAATTGTTAACCTTTTTAAGTCAGTAATTATCGCTTCATGATCCTGATAAGGTTTGCCTCGAACGCTCGTCGGAGGAACTGAATATCTTTACAATAGGTCTCATTACTGATCAGACCCGATGTGACGTAGATTGGCTTTTCCCTGAGGATTAAAATAAAATTCTTTATCTTAGTTTTAGTTTGGTTTAGTTAGTTTGGTAGGGTTGAAGAAGAAATATCAGAGTAAAATGAAACTATTGTCGCCACTGTCAAATCACGGACTATATGATTTTGCTATAATAATCCTAGTCTGTAGGATAACTGTAATTTTATTCCTGTTGTTAATATTAAATGTTACGGACGGGGGGCCATGCATTGTTAACTTAACAACTTGGCATCTAGAAATGACATCTCAACTCAAACAAAATCGGGTGTTTGGCCCAAGCCGTGTAAATTAATTAACGGCGTTTGCCAAACAATATGAGTAACAATACAATCGTGTCCGGGCGTTAAACAATCGCCGTGGGATTGGTTAGCCCGGTGACCGATTTAAAAAAATAAAACAACGGTTCAAGTTAGCCCGTTTGAAAGGCTTTGTCGCTTGAGGAGGCGAGTCGATTGTTCATTGAACTTCTGCTTTGACGGCTTATTGGGACCGAAACTGCTTGGTATACAGATCACAAGTGACTAACTGCACTCCAAAACAAGTAAGTGCCCCGTTCTCCCGATTTGGACCTAAGGGGAGATCTATGCCAAAGAACCAGAGCTGGTTGACGCTCTTGACGCTACATCGGTCTTTATTTGTCCGTTAAATTTGTCTAGTTTTGGTAATATCACCAGAATTCGTTTTTACATCCTTCCTTTAAAAATAACATTGTATAATTATAATCTAGACTGGGATTTGACACAATTCTGTCAAGAAAAAAAAATTTCTGAATTTTTTAGTTCCATATTCATTCGATAGTTAATATATACCGTTGTAATGATCGTGTTAATTTTGATTGTTGATTGCGCGCCCATAAATCTTTGTCAGTGTTTTTATCATCTTTGGCTGACTGGAGCCTGGAATCCAAAGCCGCGTCGTCAGACTATTGAAGATGGCGACATGCCAAAACTATCCTCTTCGTCACCGTTTCATCGACTTGCCGACACAGTCGAAAAGAAGATTGTTTAATTCCCATCATGCATTCTAGATAATATATTGATAGTAAGAAAACTGTTAAAAGAATAATAATTCGATTCTCTTTTCTGAGAGGGGCAATTTCTCTCTTATTAGGGAAATATTTCATAACATTAGCGTGTACGGTAACGTTAAGTGATTTGAAGTGCGAAAATTTAAGGGACATACCTGAAATAACGTTATTTGTCTTAGAATAGCATGCTTGTAACGAAGTTACAGTAATCAAATTAAAGTTTATTGGACATATTGTCAAATTTAAAACAAAAATTATATATGTAGAAATATGATAAAATTATTTACAAACTCCACAATAAACCTAACGTTAGCGGTCAAAATCCATTTGAAAATAGCGTCAACATTATTTGAGAGACGTTTAATGTAACAGTGACCTTGAAATAGCGGAAACGTTACGCAAAATCTCTCTATTCTCCATTATTTCTACGCGAAAATAAATTGCTTCTTATATTCTTATTGCTTTATTTGTTTCGAATGCATATTCAAAAGGTAAGCCAGAGCGTACAGTGTTTAACTGTGACCTCAGTAATGTCCTTACTTTCGCCTACAGGTGTATATGTTCAATGGTTCAGGCCGAATCCGAAATCTGAAGAAGGACTGCAAAAAATTGTATTTTTTTATGTTGTAAACAGCCTCTGGTCGAAATTCTTCAGGTACCTAGTTTCCGGCCGTAACTAATGTTTACCAGGTTGTTATTAGGGACGAAGGCTGCAATTGTTTATGACTAAGCGCCAACGCTTTGTTGTGTATTGTCGCTTGGTTATGAATTCTGCATGTCTGCCGCTCCTTTTCCGATGATTCATAGGTAATAAATATTTTTTGTCTAATTCTATTAGTTAACAATTACGTCTCGCACACTGATAATCATCCATATAACAGTTTTGACGTTAGGTTGATAAATTATTTTCCGTTCTTATATTATTGCTTAGAAGAACATGATTGGAAATTTTTTGTTCTTAAAGTTTTTTTTTCAATTTTGGTTTCGTACTCTGGTTTAATGGTTTTTTATTTAAACCGATTTCGTTGTAATTTCTAACACTTTGTACACGTTTACACTTTTTCTAAATCTTGTTTTACTAGAGCATTAGATGCTATTAAATAGTTCGGAGTTGACTGAATATCATAGATTTTCATAGTTTGAAGGTTGGACAGGACATTGCCACCGAAGAAGGCACATGCACCGGATAGGAGTACAAACTGAGTAGAAACGTGGTTTTCAGCTTGGAGAAGAAAAAGCCGCAATTCCTTCTACACTAAGGAGTCGATGGTTATAGAGGTTAATTAGCAAAAGGAAGCTTGCCTGTAAGGTATAAAAATAGAGGAGCACAATAGTCCTACTCAGGTCTGGGTGCAGAAGGCCTTCTTTTATCCTCATCCTTTTTACTAGTTTGACGTTGTGTCGTCGCGGTTAATACGACGTTCATTGTCGTATGGTAAAGGTCCCGGGTTCGAATCCGTCTGCCTGTTGAATTCGTACAAAATAATTTTAAAAGTTTTTAATTTATTAATTCACGTTTATGTCTAACACTCATTATTTGCACGGCATCTTCTACGGACAATTCCTTAATTCATAAAACACATTTGTATAGTATTTAGAGACCTTTAATTATTGATTATTTGGAGAGCGTGAGATGAGACCACTCAACGCGACACACAACCGTGACACATGTACACACAAAACAACACTTTGAGCTGGAAGATGATCTAAATTAAGATCGAAACGTTGGCACAATAAAGAAAATGTTTTTCTGAACCTACATCACACATTCTCCAAATAATCATAAAATCTTTGTTTTACTAGTCTTTATGTTTGGGAAAAAGAAGACCGGCCGTTGGAATAATTTCTTTTCCCTTGCGATCAATATGTTCCTGTTACATTTTAATTTAATTTATTTAGTAAAAAACTGAATTTGCAGAATTTCCAGTTGTGTAAATCTTACCCATTTTATTTTTATACTGCCCACTCAGCCCACTTAAATTCCACTTCGAGACAAAATTACATTTTCACACCATTCATTCCAATTAAACATTTAATTTTCTACTGACTCGACCTGCTGTCCGTCGAACACATGCGAATAATCACGTAATTAATATCCAGATTGATTAACAGTCGGTTTCTTCATTTTAAAAATAAAGGTTTGAACGTACAGATTTAAAGAACGGGCGTATAACAGACCGAACAGACCCTTTGAACTGTGAATTCAAGATAAAAAATGCAGTTGTAGATTTGATTAGGATAAAGGAAGTCGTTATTCCTTATCACTCCTATTTAATTTACACTTTACTAGCCGAACCAAAGTTCAGTCACCTTGCAGTATTTTTTAGCATTCTGATATTCTGGTTCAATTGTTCATGATTGCTTAATGTATTTTTAATCGATTTAAAAGGTTACATTTGAATGTATTATTACCACAGTTTGGAACAAACTAAAATTCAACTAAAACTAAAACACTTAGTTGAACTGGAAAGGTCAACTAAACTAA
Organism: Cimex hemipterus; assembly: GCA_039619505.1. NCBI lineage: Eukaryota > Metazoa > Arthropoda > Insecta > Hemiptera > Cimicidae > Cimex > Cimex hemipterus. The sequence continues at coordinate 1,745,951 of CM077112.1, read as the reverse complement.
TAGTTTGTACTTTTTAGCAAAACTAAATCTGCTCAACTAAATTACTTTAGTTGATTGGGAAACTACACTAATTTAGTTGAGCCGATTTAGTTAAACTAAATACTGTCAACTACTTTAGTTGAAAAATTTAGTTGCAACTACTTGGCAACTGGTAGTTTTTAGTTGAGAGTTTAGTTCAACTAATTTTTAGTTAATAATGCCCAAGTCTGATTATTACTAATGGGATTTTAAGACACGTTTAAACAAAAATTGTTTGTTAGTAAATAGTGAAAGGACGATGAAGCTATGAGAAATAAATTTCATTTATGTATCTGCTTGACCTGACATGTCTTTTGAAAATTTTCAATCGTGAGAATCACATGTCTTCTTGTTTTTGTCGATCGGACAGGACAGGAAATGTTTGAGTAGGTGTTAAAACGAAACTTGCACCTTGTAGGAAGACCTTTCGTTCGAAATGCACGAGAGACGATCCTGGGTTTAGATTTTTAAATTGTTTTCCAATCTTGATTTCGCGTAATTCGGCAGGTATCTGATGTCTAAGCCGACCTTGACTCTTTCCTCAAATAACCCCGATCCAATCAGGAGCTACAAAGCCTTGGTTAAAAGGTGGTCAATTTTGAAACCTTGGCGTGCATTGTCAGTGGCGCTGAAGGCTTTTCATCTATTTTGAATTGATATATTACCCAATTTAAAAAAATGATGCATCTTTAAAACCGATTTTTCTATAGGGTCTTCTAATTTTGCGTAATATTTCAAAAATAATCGTTTGTGGAAATTAAAATTAAAAAGAAAAAATAAAATTTTACATCGTCTTACCTTCATTAATCATTGGCTTTAATATTATTAAATGCCAACGGTTAAAACAAATTAGTACAGCATCATTTAGTTTAGAATGTTTTCAGATTGACAGATTAGTTCCATAAACCTCAATTCATGTACATACTAAAAGTTGCGTTGAGCTGAACTGATGAACGAAAAAACCGTACACTCTTTTCGTTGATTTCAAACCAATTTTAATATAGGAAGATGTATATGTATGTATGATTGATTGTACTATATACATCTTCATGATGTATATGTACATCTTCCTATCAACTCGGCGTCCCCTTAACGAAATAGCAAAGAAATAACACTTTTTTTAACGAGGGTTCGCAACCTTAAGGGTGCCGGTGTTTTTGAAAAAATAGCCCATTTGCAAGTATGTCGGGTTCGAATGCATCGCCCAGGGATGAGCGCCGTGACAACGCCTAAACCATTCCGCAGCCACCGACGCCCCCTAAATTGTACATTTGTACCGGCATTCAGAGCAAATCAGCGTCCGTATATGTACGCCGATTCACCGGGCCAGTGCTTTCAGCTCATCATATTCGTTATTTTGATTATAATATACATGTGTAATGTAATAAATATACGTGAATGAACGATTTTTGCTTTTGAGCTGGACTTATACACCAAATGACGTAGAATGTGTCAATGCGTTTTTCCCTTCATTTGATATGATATTCCTTGCCAAGTAAAAACAAAATATATCCTCTTAAGAATTTCTTTAGGGTAAATCACGTGGATCTGCCAACATTTAACGAATAGCGCAAATAAAGTATCGTTTTACCATTATACAATGGATAATATTTGTTTTTGTACAAAGGCTTGATAACATATTGTAAAGGGCTTTTAATGAGGGATTTTTAACAATACTTCATTGTACTACCTACATAGTTTCAAATTCTGTCAAAATCCATTATCTTTGGGCAATGTCAAGAAGAGCTGAAATTTTCATTAGACCTGTACTAAATTGTTCGATTCTCTCTGTAGTATATTAGATCAATTAATTTTAGATACATGTTTTTGAATTGTTTGACTATACTAATGAAGATAGTATATATATATATATATATATATATATATATATATATTTTAT
>CM077112.1:1708039-1739033 GCA_039619505.1 Cimex hemipterus | reverse complement strand
CAGTATATATATATATATATATATATACATATACGGGGATGTCTTAATTTATTTAATAAGATCTATGCTAAAATTGGTAAGATTGTAGCTTAAAAATGGAACATTGAGATGTGCCTTTGTTAGTTCGGTTTTGGAATGGTGCTATATATAAATCGCACGTTTTAATTGTGGCAGCCCTCGTTAAATGAACCTCCTAATTGAGTGTAATTGGTGGGTCAGCTGAGAATGACACCAGCTCTTTATTTCTCCATTAATTGAGCGAATTGAACAGAATTCGCCTACGAGGTTTCCACGTGAACGTTTCACGGAGTTTTGATTGAAATTTTCCCCGCATTGCCAACCCTCTTACAACCCAAATGGATGACGTCTGATGATGAGGGGTTGCCTCGGGACTCGGCCCGTTCAGAGACGCCTCATTGATTGTTGCTATCCCCCAAGGGAACCGGCGGCAGTCTCGCCCCCTAAGATGTTTTCCGGCCTTCGGGTATGTCTCCATGATCTTACAACACTTGGAAGTTAATTAGTTATACATTACTAGAATATAGAACAAAATATATTAAATCCTTCTAATTCTAAATGCGCATTTATTTACATTTAAAACAAGTATACATAAATCTTCTATGAATTAGAAACAACAGTAATTTTGGAGTTAATGGTTGAAAACAGTTGAATCATAAAAACGACGCGTTTTAATTCGTGTTCTGTTTACATATACTTATTGATTGATTGATTGTAGGTTTTCAGGGTGTGTATACTGCGCCCTTCAAGAGCTATTGTATCCCCCGTTCTCTGCTTAGAGCACATCGGTGAGTCCTAGTTCGTCAAGGAACTTGATTAGTAGGGCCGGTTTTATTGGTTGAAGCTCTTCTATGGTCACATTGTACATCCCAAAGCACTTCCTCCTGCGGGCTAATGTTGCTCCGCAGTTTGTTAATAGATGTGTTGGTGTTTCTTCCGCTTCTTTGCAGAATCTGCATGTGCCATCTTGGTTTACTCCCATTTTCTTTAAATGTCCATTTAGTCTGCAGTGTCCTGTTAGGAATCCTGTTAGGATTCGCAGTCTATTCCTGCTTCCTTTGACACATTCCGTGATTTCTTTCTTTCCGAAATTGGTTAGAAAATTCTTGGATTGTTTATGTCCAATAAGTGAATTCCAGAGTTCTCTTATTTTCTTTTTGTCCTTCTGTCTGAGATAATCGTTAATAGTGTGGATTCCTATTCCAAAGAAGGGTTACATATACTTATTAGTATCAATTGCCTTCGAAAATGACAAAAACGTTTAATATATCGGCGTGATATAACAATTTTTTTGTACATCTCGTAGAGGGGTGGCGATGGCTGTGTGTGGGGGGGGGGGTGCACGTGGTGCGTGCGAGAGAGAGAGGAAAGGAGAGGAGGTAGTTCGGAGAGTAGATCGTTCGTCAGGATTGGCTTGTCTTCCAAGAAAACGTAATCCAGGTCAATGTTTATTAACTGTTCAAAACCCACAAAGGAGATATCTAAGACGAAGACGGGTACTCCCCCTGAAAAGCTTACTCAATCCACAAAAATTTAACAATAATGCTTTAAATTGACGAGGGATGAGTGAGAGAAGGAAGGAGAAGAAGTATTTCGGAGAGAGTCGATCGTAGGTCAGGATTGGCTTTTCTTCCAAAATAATTTTCCAGCTCCAGGAAGCACAGTCTTTCCAGTATACTCGGTCGACCTAAAAAGGACAGTGAGGATATTTAACGTCCGCACCTCGCCTATTCAGCCTTATGGACGTTTTGATTCTCAAGATGAAAGCTGACCTCCACATACGACAGAATGGTGTTACTGGCGCAGCATTGCTGTAGGCAGCTCAGTCCCGAAGAGCCAACACAACCTTGCTCCCTGCTTGTCTATTTCGAGTGGTTGGGTCTACATAAGCCATCGGCCGTAGGCCTCACTCAAAAGGCTACCTATCCGAAATACATCAGCTCGGTCTCCTGCGCACTCCCTAGATAGAGAAGGCCACTCTATCTCCCAGAGTATTGGTCCAGGAGGTATAGTTCCGTAATGATGATGGTGCAATGTCGAAACGCGTTTGACCTCAATAAACATCCGATTCAACATGGACACAACCTATGTGTCCAACAGCTGTCGCATTCAAAATCCAAGTTCTAACTCATCACTGTCTACTGAGAAGTGACTAGCTCTACACAGTAACCGTCTCGTAACCATCTGAGGTTTACTCAATTCCATTCTACCATTTCGAACCACAGACTACCGACCAGTGACTACACGTTTTGTAGCACCGGCTATTTGCAAACCTCCCCGAGTGGGCTCTACGTTTCTTGAGCTTTACTTTAGAGTGGATTGTCGAACATCCAGAGAAAACTCGAAAACGTTTCATATCTTACATATTCTTATTTTAATCGTTCAATACAGTTAATATAATAAACCTTACATAATTAGTGATTAATTGATTGCTCAACTAATTAGCTATAAAATAGTTTTCTCGCGACGTTTTCAATAACCAAAAAATTACTGAACTCGTGTGGATTTACCGAAATTTATGAATATAAAACAAAGTTACGCTTACAATAAAAATGAACACAACAATTTCATTTTTCTTTTAAAACAAGTCATTTTTCCTGAAAATTCTTCTTCTTAAAAAGTCTTCGTAGGACTCCTACGAGGTTTCGTATAACTTCGCTATTTTAGTTACAATTAATGTTTGCTTTTTAGGCGATTTCCTACATTTTTGAAAGATGTTTGAAACATACAACACGATGGTATTTTTTTTGGTAAAAAATATGCTTTTGTATAACATAGGTAGAGCATTGTTTTATGTATGTTCTATATCAAGGGTATTCCAACAATGGTAGGATTGGTTCTGGCTGTATTAGCCCAACCAAATTGGTTTCTTCCTTCCACAGGGGCCATGCCCTGGAAGGATAGCTATTTGTATTTTTTTTTTAATTTTATTTTTTTTATACTTTTACTACTTTTACTGTAAATTATATTTAAAATAGTTATAGGGTTTAATTGATTTTCTTGCTAATCATTAACTGAAAAAATCAAATAAAGATTTTATTAGTTATTTTATTTAATTTATTTTATGGTAGTTATTTTATAGTTATTCGAAAATAAACGAAGGAACTTTTTGCTAATATCGTACATTTCTTAAACTTTTTGAAATGTCTTGGCCCGGGTGTGCAAGCTCTGTGGCCCGTTTGTTATTGTCGTTCATAGCGGTCGATAACGGTAATCTACAAGTCTAAAAATACAAACATAAACTAGGGTTCGTTAGGAAATAAGTGTGAGCTTTGAGGAGTCGTTAGAAGGCGATAATGGTCTCGCCATTGTCGTTTTTGCAGTGCGAGAGTCATAGACGTGGTGGAAAGACCGTTACGTACGGAAGAGATAAATAATTATTTCTAAAATATGTTCAAGGTTTTATTTATGCGAATGACAATAGCATTCTTGGTCAATTTGTCCTAAGATTCAAAGTATTTCGGACAAAAATTCGTTCTGTTATTAAATTAATATCTGAAAGCATTTAAAAATAAAGCACTTGAAAATATAATAAATAAATTGTGCAGAAGACTTTTGTTTTGATGTTTTTAATATTAACAAGAAATTAATCGTGCATGTTTAATATTTCCATCCTTTCTAATTTGTGAGGGCGGTGATTGTTGAACCAATTCGTCCGCTCATTGAAAGTACGTCCTCTTATATTCTTGCGAAACTAAACGTCTATATTTAAAATTTAGTTTTGAAATCGTGAGAAACAAGAACAATTACTTATAAAAATTGTGTCTTTTTTTACCAAAATTTTCGACAAACATTTCCAAAGAACTGTTAATAGCGTGAGCGTTTGCAATTGGAAATAAATTGACTTGATTATCGCTAGCTATCCAACGGCTTCTGCGATATCTTCAAATAATAAAGAGAGATTCTGACTTTTATCAGACTAATGAGTAATGTTTTATGTTTTCGGTGATTATGAACAGCTTTTAATTTATTTTTAGTTTCTTTTGTAATCACTTTAAATTTTATCTTTTTTAATTTGCTTTTGATAAAGTTAAATTGATCGCCGATATAAAAAGCGCTTAACACTATTAATAATAATAACATTTTTATTTCACTATAGTGGAAAATATAAAAGATAATCCATTTTATTGGTTTCGAAGTCGAATAACAAAAAACAATAATTTAGTAAAATTTAGAAAATATTAATAAAAGTAATATGTTAATTTTCCATTCCAGCCTGTTTTCCATAAGTATAAATATGTTCTTGTACTGGATATCAGGAATTGACAGTCTTTTTATTATAATAAAACAAGTAAAAAATTAATATTAATTTAGAGAAAAAAAGATTTTGAGAAATTTAGTCTCTTGAATTAAGAATGCACGAATATATGGTATGTATGGTAGGTAAGCTTCTGGCTTACATTCTTGCTACCCTAGATCAGTGCAATAGTCTCAATCCTTCTTAGAAATACCGAGTCATTGACTGGCACTGCTACAAGTTAATTCGTTCGATTTTTTCGTATGTTAGGTTAAATCTTCATTGGGCCTTTGTGTCGCATTCGAAGATGATATGGGTGGCTGTTTCCTCCTCCTCATTGCGTAATCTGCAGACGGGATCATCGTCCTATATGCCTATGTTGTGTAGATATTTCTCAGATGCCAATGACCGCTAGTAGACTATCCTCTAAGCATCCTTTCCTACTGCAGCAGTGAGTTTGCCAGTCTTGGTGAGAGTTGTTACATCATAAGCTTAATGTATCTGTCGTTTTGTTTTGTTTCGATCCATTCTGCGATATATTTAATATATTTCTATTTTTTTTTTGCCATCCCAAGTATAGGTTCGGGCCTATGTATGATCTTCCAGATCCTCTTCCGACTAGTGTGTCTGCTTTTTAGGTACCCAAACTCCCTCCGTGCCCTGGCATCCGAGATATCAGTTGGTTTTGGAGGTTTTGGAGATTTTGGGTGTATTCACTGACTAATTTTTCTGCGATTTTTTACATGATAATGCTTGGCTGTCAGATCTCAAGAGGATTTTTTGCCAGTGCAACCTCTTTTAAGATTTTGTAGGGCACAAGCGTTGATGGTATGTATTTCTGTTTGAAAGACCGAAGTGTAGTTCCCTAATATTTTGGGAGTGCACAGAAAATGCCCGATCTGGTTCCTTTGATTGTTTTATGTATATACCATACCATTGTATATGATGCTCTCCTGTGTTCTTCCTCTTCTTTATAGTCCGTTGAGACTTTATAATATGTTGTAAAGAGTGTTTCCGGGATCATATAATCATTCCCCTTTCTAACTATTGGAGTCTGATTTTGTTATAGTTGTGTGCACGAATTGTTTAGTTCTTATCCAATTTGATTGTTACTGAGTTACCACAGTTCTAAAATTACTGATATTAATTCTATTTTTATAAATTTGTAACCTGTTGTAAGAAAAATGATCGTATTTAGTTGTATTTATTTTTGGTAAATCATGGAATTAGTTCAATCTTATGTGATAAGGATTTGTTACGTCGGGTCGTCTGGTATTTCCCACAATGGGTTTAATCGAAAAAAATTTAATGTTTAAGTAAATATTTAAGGTATCAGTGCCTTCCGAACAGATCTATATCTCGAGCATACCTGAAGGGTGTGGTATAGGGTGAAATTCTGTCCCCTTCTAACGATATTTTATAGATCTGCCAATGCGCGACAGTTTTATGAAATTAAAAAAAATTAAAAATTGTTTTAAATGTAAACCATCAAATTCCTTGTTTATTAACTTTGTATATTTAACATTATTTTTATTAAACAATTTTGAGGGACTTTTAGGAGGGCGGGTGATATATTCTTAAGGCGGCTCCAGACATCCGAATGCCGATTTCCGTCGAATATTCCGGAAATGCGGCCATTTCCCGAATTGCTCGTCCTTTCATCACCAAATAGCGCGCTTACATGTACATATACGGGTTTTGTATAACCACCTAGTTGTTTCGGAAAAAGGGAACACATATATTCCAAATGCCGTGGGTGTCCTCAACATACTACAAATCATGATGGTCAACAGTGAAACTGCCATTGCTGCAGCACAAACTAATTGAAAAAATACATTAAATTATATTTGTAATTATTGATTTATTTATAAAACAATTTATGATTTGTAAGAGAAGCTGTCCAAATTTATTGATTCTGTTTCGTAAATACCGAGGAACTCCAAAATTGTTGCATTGGGTCAATCCATTCCTAATAAGAAAAACAATTGTTAAATCCTTTTTAAAAAGATAGTTCCTAATCACAGTAAGTTTTTTTTGCAACGATCCGGATTTCGAGCCGTTTAACTCATCATTAGGTTATAGATGTCCTTCAACCTGATGATGACCTAAAAGACTCGAAATCCGGATTATTGCAAAAAAACTTACTGTGATTAGGAACTATCTTTTTAAAAAGGATGGAACACCACGTTCACTCCATCAATTGTCATTTCTAAACAATAGTTATTGTGTAAATTTTTTTTTACTATTTAGCAATCATTTATTAATGAAAAATAAATAGTATTAAGTAGAAGAATAAGCTTACTGTTGATTTTGTTAACTGTTGACAGTTGGTTAAATGTATGTACAGTTATAATTGATTCCTGAATGTGTGGATGGTTTGAGAGCGGTTATTTCACGATTATTCGTGCACTTTGAGGCAGACAAGGAAACCTACAAAAAGCCGAGCACGGCAAGCACCGGATGTTGTTATTCGGCGAATAGCCGTGCGTCCATCCACAATAGTCGGGATTCGGCGAATGCTGCATATCTGGAGTCGCCTTTACTAGTTTCCCGCTAGAGCATAATATGTTTTGCGCTAAGACGAAATAAACTCAACTTAAAGTAGGCAAATGTTAAATTCTTCTAAGAATTCGAAATTTGTGAAAAGTTTTCTGATTCTCTTTGATGTCTGTTCAGATTGTTTCAATCTGAAAATTAAATTTTAAGTGCCGGTCCTACCTAAGTATTTTACAGTTGCAAAAGTCATGATCCGGGAGGATCAATTTAGAATGTTTCTGCACAAATATAAAATAATTTTATGTTTGTAACTTTATTGTATTATTATGTATTTATCTATAATCTGGTATGTTATTAATTTTAATCTTTTATTAGATAAAAGATAATATAGGAATGATGGCGATGATGATAAATTGATAACATTAATATCGGAATTACAATTTAAATAAATATAAATGTTTTATATTTCTAGTAGATCATAATAATCGAAATAGGTTCAATAAATGAAATATTTGGTCGTTATCAGTTGTTTTTATTTTCAATCTTTCAAGGTTAAATCAATGAACTACAGGTCAAACAGATTTGTACTAGAATACTTGCGTTAATTTTGATTAGATTAGAGAAAAAATAAATAAAACTTATGAATTGCAATGTATTACAATAATGAAGCGCAATTTGAAAACTTCTCAAACTTGTTTCTTCGATTATTTATTACAAAATTTGAAAGTAGGGGATAAGCTTTTCATTCCTCGCTTACGAAGGGTCATTAAATGAGCGATGAATAGTAAACCGGTTTTAGTTGCCGAGCAAGCATACAATAGGAGACAATTGACCATGATTCTCTCACTTGTTGCCTAACAGATATGAAACAGTTTGAAAAATAGTTCTTTTTTTAGTTAATCAATGCATTTAAGAATAACGGCATTTGAAAAGAGGCATGGGGGTTAAGTTGACTGAAATATATTTAACTTATTGCACTTTTTGTTTTTTACACTTTGTCAGTCGTTCGTTTTTATGGCCAGACCGACATTACTACACTACTAGGGATTCCTTTTCACCTCTGACCTCCTGTAAACGAATATAAAAAAACTTTCTTGGGCCACTTAAGCTTCGGTAACGGTATAGTAAAAGGGGGATGGTTACCAGAGGAACTGGTTTGCTCATTTCAACAGGGAAGTCAGATCCGCTTCTCTACTGGATTAAAACCTCTGCAACTAAATTTAATACAAATCTTCTGATAACTATTTACATTATATTTTTATACATTTTATCAAATAGAATACGGTGTAAAATAAATAATCTAATCTAATATAAATTTGTTAGGCCGATTGGACAGATGATCGATTGTATATTTCGCCTTGCTTTATTTTAAGTCAAAACTTTTAAATATATTTTTTAAGAACTTGATGGGGCCTCCTTGGCTGCATCAGTTGAGGCGTTGATACGGCGTTCATCACAGTAAGGCAAAAGTCCCGAGTTCGAATCCAGCGAAACCAACATACTTACAAATATGCTTTTTTTAAAAATACCGGCACCCCGAGGGTTAATTTTAATAGTACAAAATTTATTTTAAATACAAATATCAGTTTTTTATTATATAACCATAGTGACAGGAGAGAAAAATTTGAGAGACCTATCGTTTGAACCCAATTTTAATTAAAAGATTGTTTAAATTTTTGAATAAATTAGAACAGTTATAGTGCTCGGGTTGTAGTATCTCTTGTGGTTAATAGTTTGATAGTGAAACATCCGGACGTTATTGAAATCTGCCCTATTAATCTAATTTTAAGTTTGAGATATGTGTGCGTTCATCAAGTCGTCATATGACACGAATGTTGAAACAATAACGATAAAAAAGATTAATTCAGTTTTTAATTTAACAAAACCAATAAGAACCGTGTAAAGCGCTGTTGACAACTATTGGTAATATATGACCCAGTTGTCCCAAATTAATAACAGAATAATTCAAAACCTTTAACGTTATGGAGGTCTAAAGTGCAGTTGTGCTTGCAAGGAGCTTTTAGTATCACTATACAAATTTTAAAAAAGCCACAAAGATCAAAGTCGCTGATCCTTTCAATCCTGTGGGAGAGTCAGGACAGAGGTGAGAACCAGTTTGTGACTCAAACGAGGCTGAGCCACAACTCGTGTTTCCGAGTACCAGGGATTCAGTTCAGTCACCGGAGCCACGGAAGAGTATAATGATAACTAATTATTCATGTGAACTGAGTAAAGGCTAGCCGTGAGTCATGCTTCTCATTTGTGACGAAGCAATGAAAAACTATTTTACACGATTTATTCTTTAGATAATGTCCATGCCTTTCTCTAAAATTTTGTACTTTATTTTTTTCCTGTATGAGGGATAATTAAAAAAAAGTAAATTTATCAATCGTGCTACAAATAGAATATAGCAGTGGGTAGCGTATGCTTTATTAAACGTTAATTTAATTTCTATGGCGATATTACTTAAGTTAAAATTTAATTAGTTTAATGGATTTCGCCAACGTAAATGGCACTTTCTTCGTGGGCTGTAGGGTGACCGTGAACTTGAAAATGTAATAGAACCACACCCTTGATCTTCCACGCGTTGTTTAAGTCGTTCTCCTCGCTCTTCTGTTTGTAATGCATCCGAAAGGCTTAAAATTATCTGTCTACTCGTGATAATAATTGATTGTCTTTGGCCTGGTCGTTAATCGGGAAGAGTCCATTGAACGGAAAAGGGAGCAAGGGTGAAAAAAACGTTCTCACTATTGGGTTGATTGTCGCGGACGATCGAATCAGGACTCATGCGTGGAGAGAACTGCTTTGATGTTGATAAAGATTTGCAAAGGCTGTATCCCTGCTTCATGCCTCTTCGGATCTAAAGGTTTTTTCTTTTCTCCGATCGCCGGTTAATTTTGAAAAAAGATGTCAATAGCCGAGATTCCTGAAATTGCGGCGGACACTTGATTCACAGTGGATATTAGTTTTGTTTTTAGCCATGTGACAATATTATCATTAAAAACTATCTATAATTTTCCATTTTCCATTTGTCCTAAACCTCTTCGGTTTTAAGTCTGTTTCCTTCTCGCATAACTGTTTTCTCGGTTCCACTTATGCCGGGGGACAAATGGTGTAAGGGAACAAAAGGAATGCCACTGCCTTGACTCATCGTCAATAAAACCACTTCTCTTCTTGGGCGGAAGGTTTTTCGTCTTTCTCACGGCTAGTTGTAAGAAACCAATAACGAAAACCATACTTTTCATGACCTGAAAATAGATTTTTTTTGTTACTAATAATAAACTTTTGTAACTTGTTTTGTTGCAGGTACGTAGTGCAGTTTTCAAAAAAGTCATGTAAGTTATATTTCCTTTAAGTAGTTCTTTTAAATAGACGCACTAGTATGTTTCAGCCATGAAAATTGTACAAATAAAAAAGTTAACCTTTTTTTAAGCACCGTCATTCTTCGTGATTCAAAATTACTGAAAATAAATTGTTTTATGAATGGATACACGAAATATTAATTCCAATCGTTGTGCTTCTATAATTTTTATGAGATCGTTTTCGTTTAAAACATTTTTATCCCTTTCTCTATATCAAATGTTTACGGATTCACAGTCCCTTTCGAAATAAAAATGTCCAGGTAACTGAAAATACGTTTTAAACTGTAATACAAAAAAAAGTCTAGTTCGGGTGAAGTACAAGGAGATCCAGGAAGGTCGCCCGTATCTTATCTTCACCGGAGAAGTAAAGAACGTCTGGCGAAGGTTATAGCCAAGGGGTAGACACGATGCCACTTGGCGATAACTAAGGATGGGCTGAAGGCATAGGAAATTTTCTTCTGAGAGAAATATGTACGAAGGCACTTTTCGTTTCGCGATGGAAACCTCCGGTAATGATCTCCTTTATTCGAAATTGGCCTTAGTTTTATGCTTTATAAGTCTGAGAGGAGCGGTATTGTTCACGGGCACCTGCTTTACTTCCTGTGTGACTGACTTTCATTATCAACGCCCCCTCTCTAGTTAGACAACCGTCGTAGGTCGAATACTTAAACCACCCACCATTCTCTTTTAATAAGCACTAACATTCGACAAGAACACCCGAAGTATTTCATAAAACAAACACACTGAAAAGATTTTTTTCATATATCGTAATGCTTAGTAAGCAGAAGGTGTGATTTAGAAACCTAAACCCTCTTTAAAATGTCATCATGACTATTCTGGTTGACAGTGGTCAGCAGATGAATATCTCCTGTTGATAATAGCTAGTGTTGTTGCTACCTCAACTTTTCCACGTTGCAAAAGATACGAACATAAAAAAATATTACTATAGAATTAGAAGATTTTTAAGGCGTTACTTTGTTTAAAAAGTTTGACGTTATCATGTGATGGAACTTCTCCAAGGCTTCAACGAAAGTTTTGAAGTCAGATTTATTTGGACAATTATCGAAAATATGAATCATTAATCGTGAAAATTGATAAATAAGTAATTAATATATTATGGGTGGGGGCCGACGCCGGAATTCAAACTTCATTAATCATAGCCGGTGGTTGTGCACATTTCTCAGCCTTGCAATTATAGTTACAGTACTTTTCAGTACTAATATTGCTTTCAAATTATAATAATAATGTTGCAATATTGTACGAACATAATTCAAAATAAAACAGCAATATCAGTATTTAAAAGTTCTGCTTTTTTAGTTGTCCATATTTTAAGAATGATGTACAGAATTACAAAAGCTACTCTTATTTTGCCACAAGGAAAGATATTCCAGAAGTGACCCTTATTACTTTAAAATACAAGGATAGATTCACCGATGCATGGCGGATTTGTTCCCAAGTGAAGATCCCAAGTTCCGTTATAGGGCCGATTATATTTATAACTCCTGGAAAGGTGTGGATATGCGTTTAGGAAGTCCCAGAAAATAAAAAAAACCATGCAGTTTTGACAGCAGTTCATTTTAGGTAAAAACTCTTAGCAGACAATCAGGATCGCAGTAGAAACAACACAAGACGTACGTTTTAATTTGAACTTGAGTTTCGTTGGTGGTGTACCGTTGGATGTGCGTAGATTTAACAAACCTACAGCTGAAGACGTTACTTCAGTTTTTTATTTTTCAGAAGTTCATCGACACATCCGTCCAAAGTTAATTTGTCTTTTAAGCCTTCATTGCGATCCCATGTTGTATCCAGTACTGATCTATGTTTGTGGTCATCCAGGATGGGACCCCAGAATGACACATAACAGCCAAAAGAAAATAAACCCGTCGTCAACGATTAACAATGTTACAATTTCCTCTATCGACTAGCTATTCGCTCTCTGTTTTCCCATGTTCATAAATTATGTTCCATGGTTCTGAATACAGAATAGAGCTATTGACCCAACAGGCCACTAGTTTAATAAGAAATTAATGGTAGTCATTCTATAATATTAAGGTTGAAAATGGTCTAATGATATAATTTTGATTATGATTTTATGATTTTCTAACAAATTTATTATTATCTATTTATCTTGGCTTATTCTCCATTATATAAACTGCTCAAAAATGAATGGGGAGATTTGTAATTTATTCTTATTGTATTAATTTTAATTAAATTAAAAATTATTATTAAAACTAATAAAACAAAATAGAAAATACATACTTTAATGCAATAGTAAATATGAAAATTATTCATTTTGTAAGCTCGCCTGTCTTTATTTTAATCCAGTCGTGTTCTCTTTAACGATGGAAAGACATTATCATGAACCAGAAGTTCGAAATATTACTGTGAGAATGAGTCACGAGGTCACCGGCAAATGGATACCCAATAGCAGTTGGTGTTCCTCAGATCATGGTCTCTCAGGCTTTAGCCTGGACAGGAGACTGGAAATGCGAATGCCTGTTAGCTAATCCGACTGCATTTGACGCTAGGCCCTTACAGACGAGGCGGTTTGGTTGATTCAGCTAAGTTGCCCGGTTGACTACCAACTAGTTTACTGCCGTGTGAAGACTGTTTGCTGGTTTCACACCAGGCTACTTGTGGAATCAACCTCTCTTCCAAACTGGAGTCCATGTTAGAACCCGAGGAAGCAGGAGCACTTCTTGGAAATAAAGGAAGAAACCCAGCAAGGAAAGTGCTTTTTCTCAAATAGTGTGGTGATAAATCCTTCCAAGCTTAGTTTCTTTTAATTTTATCACTGTACTCCTCACATCTCATGTCCAATATCACGGGTCTAATAGGAATATCTGTAATGAACTGCTCCGAATTGAAACTAGATATTCCAACGCTTTCCATGGTGAACTCAGTTGACTTAACAAGGCGACTAGTGTGAAGGACGATTGCTGAGTGTCTTTTGAATTGAGTCAAGCAATAGGGATGAGCTGCACTTTTCCTTCTAGCACCCACCTGGGGGCGATTTCTAAACATTTTGCTTCCACATTGCTATCCTTGACACCAGTCCATTAACCTCTTCGTCTGAAAGAGGCCTAAGATAGGACAGGAATATTGTCATTGCTGCAAGCCGAAACACTTTCCATAGTCCCCGTCAGATGCTAAATGAAGTATAATATTCTTGGCAAGGCCTTTCGCACCGCATACCCCTTTAACACGACCGGCAGCAACAGCCCGCCACAAGCAACTCAGGAGAATACCGTTCAGGGTGCACCTAGAAGAGAATACCAATTGGAATGTTGTTCTGTTTACTCTGATGAGTCGCGCTTCTGTCTGTATGTTGATAATAGGCGTCGAAATGTCTACCGAGAATAGGGGATGCGTACAATGCCCCACTTCCTGTTAGCTTCAGTGCAGTTCATAGGAGGCATTGTAATGAAACGGTCTGGGCTCGAATTTACACTGTAGGGTGAACTGGTACTGGTGATATTGCTGAAGGCCACCTCACCTTAGTCCGTTACGTCCAAGAAATTATGGAGGAATATGGATCTCTGAGCATACATGGCGGGAATGTTTCGATTTCTGGGTAACAATACCATGAACTGATAGAGGCAGAGGTTTTAGCTAACATAGTACATTATAGACGTTATTAATAGTTTAAAAAAAATTATTGCGCCCTATAAGGAAAATTATGGAAATAAATCCTTTCATTTTGTTAGTTTTCAAAATCCCGTAATTTTTCAATTCAATATGTTTTAAATCCCTTTCTTCAGTAAAAAACATTTTAATAAATTTTAATGTAATTTTTAATAAAAAATAAAATAAAGATTGTAGGGGAATTAACTTTTTTCATCTTAACTAAAAACCGTAATTAATTGTAGGGAAAGTAATACTGAAAAATTGGCAATATCCATATTAATTTCTGAGCAGTCTATATTTTTGTTTAATAGTATTATTTTTCTATAGATAAAAGTTAGAACAATTTCGATGGTTTGTTATTTTATATCTAATGGAGTAGAACCAATCTAAGTTGTATATCGATTTTCGATTTCATCGTTGCTAGCCTTAAAACAACAAAATCAATCACATTTCAAATGACTTCTTAATTTTTAAATACTGGGTGGAGAAACATACTGGACAAATTTAACACCGATGGGTTGTCATGAGACATGGACCGGGAAGTGTTACAGGATTTTTAGTGTTTGTCGGGTCCGGTTTTCATTTGTTTACAGTTGGTAGGTCTAGCCCTCCCCACTTGTATTTTGTGACATATGTCCCACATAGGCGTTAGATAATTACTACCGGGTTTCTCCGATAGACCCGCCTAAGAACCCACCGCTGCAAAACTGAATAATAAATAAAACAGTCTTGTCGATTTACATAACGTCAACGGTTGGCATTGAATTTCAGGAATTAGCCGGTTACTTTCATTTCAGCAAAGTAATAAATCCTTCACGAGTACTATTTCCATCTTTGGTTTAGGTTATCAATTTAACTAACAGGAGTTTCGAATTATGTTTGAAGTCGAGCATCATTAAAAACTACTTTATTGGTTTTGTGATAGGAGTTGATGATCACGAATCTCCGCTTTCAGCTATCGTCAATTTTTAATTGCCATCATCAGTGGAATTTAGGTCGGAGCTTGACGTATCGAAGGCATCATTCAGGCGTTTTAATGCTATGACTTATAGTTTAATAGATTAACAAGGTTTTCCTACCGTCCCTGATTTTATCAGTGAGCTGCATTTCGGCTTTTGTCATCTCAGTATTGACTTTGGGTGATTTATATAGTAGTCATACAGGAGGACATGTCACAATTTTACGTTTCGTTAAGATGTTGCAATTAAAATATCTGCGTTTTTTTCTTTTTCGCACAGAAACAACACAATCTAGTATTATTTGATAGTTAGCTATCATCCCTGATTTTTGTTAATTCAGTCGCGTTTCGACATTTCGCCATCTTAGAGAAGAAATCAACGAGAATAGGCTGACCAGGACAATTGTAAACTGTCAAACAATAGGTTTATCATGGCACACTCATCATAGGAGGGAATCTGACCATCTAGTATTACTTGATAATTACTTAATTTTTGTCGGGGAACCTGAACATCGCCTGACTCCTCCTCCAGGCGATGACAATGGAGTCCAGTTTCAACGTCAGTGAATAAGGGGGATAATAGATAATAGTCTTAAGGGGATCCCTATTGTAATTGTCATATCCCATCAATTATTTATATTCTAATCAGTATGAAAATAGAGAGATGGCTGGGTTGTGTAACAGCCACTTGACGGATCCTTTGGAGGCAGGAAATTAGCGTCGACCTTTGATGTGAACGCACCCTTCTTCAAGCTCGGTGCATGTTTTAAATCTACGTTTCGAGCCGAATACTTGGATTCGCTCCACACCGAAAGGGCACTTCAAATAAATAATGTCGTTAGTATTCACTGTGCGGTTAAAACCTGGCCCAAATTATATTCCACTTGAAGCGTTTTCCATCTAAAATCTCGTTTATCTCTGCTTAGGAACCTTTTCAACTTCTTGATGTAGGATTCGTTTTCGTTTTTCCTCTTTATATGGAATAAATGACATTGAGTTAATTGAATTAGATATTTTATGTCAAATTAATTTAAATTGTATCCTTTTCCTTATTTTATTTGTTTAATGGGCATAAGTGCTTTTTGGCCCCATGCGATGGACAGGTTTAACCGATTACTTTATATCTGTATCTTTATTGAGCGCACATTCTTATCTTTTGGCTTTCAACTGTGTGGATTTAATGTGATTGGTATCGGAATACATTATCCTGACAGATTTGCAGTATCGACAGGTATCGGAATAAATGAATTACAGTTAGAATTACGATTGTAGAATCCGTACTAATAGAACATTTGTTATAACATCTTGACATTAGATCTCTAGTGGGGTAAATTAATGTGGACCAGAAGAGAGCATCAAGATATTGTCCGTCGTGGATATCGCCTCGAACACGAATCTCGACTTTTAAAAGGCTCCTAACAGTGACAGAGATATTGAGACTTGTTTTAACTCACCACGGTGTCTCTGGCTAAAAAGATTCGAGAATAAGGAAAGAGATAAGGGGGTGGGGTTGCGCCATGAATAATGACAGTTATTACTTGTACTCGACCCACATCCAAGTCTTGAAGCTTGTCAAGGACTCCTCGTCCCCAGCCGGCGAACTTGATCTTGAAGAGTTACTATTTAGCAGGTTAAGTCTGGGTTTTTAATAAGTTGGGACATTTTTGTACATTTTGTTCTAGCTTGATTTAAATTAATCAAAAGCGATCTTTACATTTTCTTGGCCAAACCCGAATAAACTCACTTAGCTGTTTCTGCTTTCTTCGTCCAGAAAAAAAAGTATTTTACCCAACATCATGAAAATTGAACTCTTGAGGGCAATATATTTTTCTCCTACACAATTTCTCTTAGCTTATGGTATTGTTTCTTGGGGAGGTACTAATAAACCCTACACTAAGACTCTTGATGTAACCAAAAACTCATTTCTCAAAAAATTATTTTACGTAAACCGTATAGATACAAGACAAAAAAATTATACAGTGAATTTAAAGTAATGAATTTATATCAAATGCCTCGTGAATATTAATCTATTTACGTTTTATTGGTCTATTAACCAAATTATTTCTTTCAATTAATTATGCTTTACATGTTATGTCTTGGTAGATATAAGAAGTTAGAGCCACGAGCGAGGTTCGATCCCACGACCTACAGCTAAATACGCCGCTACTGTACCAGTGGGCCTATCGTGACTTCGATCCTCTCGGGACAGTCGGACACCCACTCTTTTAAAATCGCAAAAAAAAAAAAAGAGGGGAAAAAGGGTTGTAGGATGAGATGGAGAAATGGTGTCCGAGTAGGATCAAAGTTACGAAAGCTCTAGTGGTAGAGTAGCAGCGGCTTTAGCCGAAGGTCGTGGGTTCGAATCCCGCTTGTGACACTGACGTTCTACATATATAGTTCAGATATTTTAAAGCCAATATTTAATTCATGCTACACGTTCATTCTGTAATTGTTTGGTTGTCATTATACCTTTTTCAAGATAATTCTATTTCTCTGATGATCCCCAAAAACTCCTGCTGGCTTTGCTTTTTGCCTAAATTATTATTGCGGTGTAGTGAGCTTTATGTGATTGCAAGGATGGGAGTTTGGGCGAGACTATAGGAAGATGGGAAAGATTATTGTGGAACTTGGGAAATAATTGGGGTATACATTTTTGAATAAAAGGGATTTAAAGGTTTTATACTGCAATACAGACCCACAATAAGACACAATAAGGAGAATTTACAATCTAAAGACTGAGGATTGAAAGGATTAGAACTGTCGGATATTGGAAGGGTTGTCGGTTCCCCACCGATATCCAAATCGGTTGTAGTTTTGTTCGCTGTTTGTTTTTCGTTGATAACTTAGATTGTTTTTCTGTAAGTCCTATAAGTAGAGTAGACCGTAAGTGTGCATAGGTGTTTTGCCGTTTCAGGCCCATAGGTGATTGCACTGAGCCTTGACAGAACCTAAGTTAACAAACGCAATGATATAAAGAAATAAAGTTTATTATTATAGTATATAGTACCCCATAGTGCAATAGTTCCTATGGGGCTAATAATTGACTAAGCACTCCATAAAAAAATACCAATAATTTTGTTAATCGAGTAAAGATTTATCGAAGAACAAAATCAATCTGTCGACATTGTCCAAAGTTTTTACTCCAGGTTTAGTTTAGTAGTTTATTTGAAAGTGTCAAAACTTTAGACAGATCACCTGTTTCGATACAAATTAATGACACCTCGGTTCAACCTTCTTCTTTAATAATTCCTACCACCCATATTACATACTTTCACTCAATTCATTAATTAAACACATCTTTATTATTAATCATTTGTATAAATACTGAGGTTTAATGTTAATTTACTCATCTTTTTTCTATTTCTGTTTGCTTTGGGCAATATTATCGAAGATGTTTTATTTCCATTATCCAGCACGTATTTCGTGCTACGAATCATTACAAATTAAGTGTGAAACGTTTTCTCTAAAATTATAGCCGGTTGCATTTCCTGTATTTTCGCCGATGATTCAGGGAGAGGCTGACATTCAGAGCTATTTCTTGGTCGATGACCCCGGTGTGGGTATTTAGGTCGGCGGTGTGTAAGTTCCCGAGCGAGTGGTCAGTTATCATATTTGTCTTACTATTTTGCTTCTATTTTATTTCCTCTTTACGTGTAGGTAGTAAAATTAATCAACGATAGAGAGATCAGGAGTACATTAACCCAGGGGAGGGCTTCTCTAAAACGCTCAAGCATCTCACCTACTCGAGATCGTATCCTGTAACGTTACATTTGATCTGTAAATATTTATAGGAAAACTTGAGTTTATTTTGCAGATACTGTTTACAGGAGATAATTTCTGAGCTAACCCTAACAAGTTAGAAGCGCGAGTAAACTGTGCTTATTTATGATAATTCGAATGAACTTTTAAAAAAAATTAATGTTGAGATTTTCTTAGTGTAATTTACAAACGGCTGTTTTTGTGTTGGCTTAAGTGATGTAGTAAATTAGCTCGGTCGGAACTTGGCCAAATACGAGACCTAGCCAAACGTTTATTCACGTGCTTGAATAATTTCAAGGTTTTTGTTAATTTCTTTTATGTCCATATTTGCGGTTCTATGTAAATGCTTGCAGTATGTGGAAGTATTGAATCTTTTAGTAGAAATATATTGTGGCGTTGTCTATTTCTCATTCGTTTGTCAGCAGTTTGTTCTACCGGGTTTGCTTATTCTCACTGTTTTTTTTGGTCAGACTCGAGGTATTTCGCCATTTCAATGGGTAATCGGACACGATCAAACTGCTGACAAATGTTCAACAAATCGTCGACTCCCAAACAACTTTATACTTCTATTGTACAAATATTGTTAAATTAACACTGACTCTGCCGTCTGGACTTTTTATCGACTTTAATTTTAATAATAACAGAAGGAAAAGAACAAAGTGCTTTTGTTATTGAGGGGATTAATTGGGAAACGTTTGAAGACAAATAACAACGGTCAGCGACATGCAATGACATTCTGCACTAGTGACCACCCATTTTATACCGATGGTAAACATCGTGACGCAAATGATCGAACCTTGAACAGGGGAGGATCCCGTTTGCTTTGATGGTCGTGTGTTTGAAAAGTGGCGTCTTTTCACTACTCAACGAAGTACTAGATTCTCAAAGCTCACAAAAGCTTTTTAATAATTTAGGATCATTCCCTTTTACTTCGAATTTTTAACCTTTTTCCAATACTTCAAACCATAGAGTATACTCTTTTCGCAAAGTTCAAAGTAATTTTATAAATGAACAAATATTTTTCATCCTTATAGGGAAATATCTTTTGAAAATAACCGGTTAATATTGACCTAACAGGACTTTTCGATAAATTGACAATCCAATTTTTTGTCCCTTAAGCTTCCACGATGTAAAATTATTAAAGATAAAGGGAAATAAAGATAAAATGTGACGCTTGGATTATCCCAAGGCATAATCTCTTTTGAATACGATTCTTTTAGCATGATTATGCAATAATTATTCCAGGATAATTTCTGTATTAGCGACTTTTATCTGAATCAAGCTTGCTTCTTGAACGGTTACAATGTTCGGTGCATTTGTGAAATTTATCACCCAACGACGCCAATTTTAAGCTGATTGTTTATTTAGATAGGGATCCAAAAAATTGTTAAAAGAAAACGATAGTAAAGCTAGGTGTATCTAAAATAGTGAACATAAGGAATATGTAAATGCCGATGCTTCCACGAGAACGATAAACTGCGAAATCTAATACTTTTAAGGCACAAAAATCTGAACAAGGAAGTTTCACCTTTGATTTTTCTATTGTCATTTGAAGGTGATAGTGAAAAAATTGTTGTTGTACATGTAATAAATATTATCCATGTTCAATTGAGGCTGGTTTGGAAACAAAAATAAATCATTGGTAGTTAATTCTAAACTGGATGATATAGTTACAACTAATCTACTTAACTCGCTTTGATTATGGAGGAAATGATCGTGATTCAAAAATAATATATATAAAAAAACTAGGTTGACAGAAATGCAGTAACAAGTACATAGTGCAATGTTAAATCAGACAAAATGATTATGTACAGTTTTTATCAGTCTGAGTGCATTGATAATAATAAATGAAATGTAATGGATTTAATAAGAAAAACTAAGTATAGCTTTACTAAAGCGGGGAACACACTTACCAGATGCAACGCTACCCGATGCTACCCTAAGCCTTTTCACGTTTTGGTTGGGTGTGCACATCTATGCGTCGTCAAGCGCACGTCACGTACAGTCAGTCACAAATCAGTATCGCAATAGCAACGCCTCTTTTGTTCTTAATGCATTATTTGAGCAAAATCAGTAAACAAATTGTTAGCTAAATTTTATGAGCACAACCATGGAATAAATTCTGTGCTAAATTTAAATTTATTAATAAAGTAATTCCGGCGTTTTGATAAATTTTCTGCCTAACCATCATAATTAAATGATTTTTATAAAAACTTGTGAATTTTTGATCTCGCTTAATTTGGTTTACATTAAAATAGGATAGCTGTAGGTTTAATATAACGAAAAAATTACATATACTTAGCTCAAAATAAACTATAAAAATATGAGCGTTCGGTTCTGAAGTTACTCGACGAAAATGGTGTAATTTTATGGGCAAAACCATGAAATAAATTATTAGTTAAATTTTAAGAGCAAAACCGTATAATAATTTGTTAGTTCAATTCATTATATAAAAATTGGTATTCCGGTGTTTTGATCAAGTTTCCTCCAAACCATTAAAATTAATTTTTTTCAAAACAAAAACTAATGAATTTTTGATCCTGGTTAAGTTGGTTTATATTAAAATAAAATTCTGGTTTTTAATATAACGACAGTAATACATGTAGTTTGAATAAAAATATGAGTGTCCAGTTATTTGCCTTCGACTGACTGTACTCGATACCACCCGGCGAAAATTTGGACGTGGTGGTCGCAGAGCATACGGTAGGTCTTACGGTCCATCTTATGGAAAATTGGAATTTTGGATTTGCTTCGAGTGGCATAATGTAGCGTTGCATAGCATTGCATCGTGTATGTTCCCGGCTTAAAGCAGGCCATTTCATTTGTCGCCGAGAAGGATGGATTACTTGTCATTTTAAAAATGGAGGAAAAATTCGAAAGTGAGGTTGAGATGGTTGGTGTCCGAGTAGATCGAAGGCACGATAGCAGCTCAAGCGGTAAAACAGCGGCATATTTAGCCGAAGATCGTGTGCTCGAATCCCGCCCGTGGCACTGACTTTTTCATTTCAACCAATTCTTTACATTGAAAGAATAATTAATTGAAAGAAGTAACTTGGACAATTGACCACTAAAACGTGTATAGAGGTCGGCAAAGTAACATTGATCTAATATTACAGGTCTTCGACGATTCGGCTTATTAGCTTTAGGCAGAATACTGACGACGATGTTTGTTCTGATCATCCTTCATCATATTTTTCAAGATATATTATTCAATAAACTAATTTTTCCATATTTAAAGATAACGAAGCCAACTGGGATGAATATGATACTCAATGGATATCATTTTCTAGTAATTTTTTTTTTACATTTTTATATTAACCTTTTTTAAATTTAGTTTTCAAATTTTCGATTCGCTTTGGGTTTGCTGAACGGTATATAAATGTATACAAAGCATATCTGTTGAATTTATATCAAGCCATTTTTAATTACCTTTTGGAAATTTCTCATTCAATGGCCTTCATGCTATCATAGGGTCAATCGTCTTCTCATAGAATTCCCAGGTAGGCAGGTAGGGCAGCACAACGGCAGCAAGGTTGATAAAACCCATGCTTTTTTTTTGTAGACATTTTCAGCAGTGCATCACTTGATGTTCTTCAATAATGAATAATTGTAATTTGTTCTGCATTTTTACCTTGTACCTGTTATTATTTGTTCGATTAACTTACTCTTTACTGTCGATGGAGCTAAATTGATCGTTTAATTTCCTTTGGGAATGGTTAAACTCTTTAACAGGCCGACGCCCTGCATTATTCGCGATCCGGCTAAGTTTCTTATAATATGCAATTATCATTGGAAAAGAACCCAGGAGGCAATAATTATCAGGACGAGATTACACCGGTGTAGTTTCTACAAAGAAACGTTTTTCCATTTGGGATAAATTCCTTACTTCTCGAGGCGATCTTTATGAGAATCGTCCCGTTTGGAAGCCTACCAAGACGAGTTGCTTCGTTTTAAACCTCTGCATCATGCAAGCAACCGTGGTCTTCGAACCGAGACAATTGTATCTTATAAATGCTCTTTAGCAGAAGTAATGAATTATTTAATTCCCTTGGAATAATTTTTTTTTAATCAGCGCTTAATGTGTAATACAAATATAAACTTTAATTTGTACATAGATTATTTAATTA
This sequence comes from Cimex hemipterus, assembly GCA_039619505.1. Taxonomy (NCBI): domain Eukaryota; kingdom Metazoa; phylum Arthropoda; class Insecta; order Hemiptera; family Cimicidae; genus Cimex; species Cimex hemipterus. The sequence continues at coordinate 1,716,449 of CM077112.1, read as the reverse complement.
GAAATTCAACCTGCCGCTAGCAAATTTCCCGTTTTAGATTCTATTTATTTATTCATTTACATAGGGCAATAGCACGTTTCATTACAATAATTACGAAAAAGAAAAAGCAACATTAAAAGAGCACAAAAACATTAAAATTTTAAACAATAATAAGTAGAAAATAATCAGAATGCAAAGTAAAATCCATTTATGTTTTAATAGTCTGATTGACCTAATTATTTCTTTCAATTAATTATTCTTTTTATCTATGTCTTGGTTGAGATGAAAAAGTTAGTGTCGCGAGCGGGATTCGAACCCACGACCTTTGTAAATTTGTGTTTGAAACCGAATAACAAATGAAGTACGTAAATTGCTTGTCTCCAGTTTTCGAAATAGTACTTAGAATCACCATTGTAAGTTTTTCAACTTTCACGAACGTTTACAAGTTTAGTGTTGATCACAACTTATTGGAAATTGAACGCAGTTTTCAATGGCATCAACAGATTTGACCAAAACAATTTTAGGTTTGGAATAATCATTGTTTATTTGAAGGAAGGTCGTGAAATCTTAATCAATCAGTAAAGGCTAATAACTCTGAAACTGTTGGGATTCGGATCATAGTTAATTAAGACTTTTTGGTTCCATTTTAAATCCACTGGCAGTTTGTAGCACGAGTAGTTGAACACTCTGTATACATCATGTAAACATATCTATGCATATCCACGTTGTTCATATGTACACCAGATATTCCCGATTATTGTTGTTGATTGAATTCCTCCCAAATTTCTCCTCAAACTGGCTTTAGATGTAATATCTATATTGAAGGATGGTATGTGATTGGTTGCGTAATCCTGTATGGAGTAGTTGGTACGGAAAAATTGAAGGTAGAATACGATTTTACAGCGCGTGTCAGTGGAACGTGAAAATTGAGGGATGGTATTTAAGATGAATCAATATCATCATTTCGTTGTGCAGTCCAAACCGAACTAGCATACTCTAGAACCGGTTGGACTATAGAAGTGTACTGAGGAAATGTATCGTCAAGTGATGGAGTATTTCAAAGCGCTTGCAATACCTCTCTACGCATTATTATCTTTCCTCGTTACTTAAAAATTAGATCCATCATAAAGTTGCATATTCCTTCTATCCATTGATCGCGTATCAAAACGGAACAAACTATCTTCTCATTACCTATGCACGAAAGCAATAAACTCGAATTACGATTTATTTGATCAATTGTTTCTCGATAAATACTGGATGTTCAGCAGCTCTCCCGAACGTTAGGTTTGATGGAAGAGTAGAAAGCATGCACAAACACAATTTGTTCGTTAAACAGAAGGAATTCGATTTCCGGAATCTTTGAATTTTTCACGATAGTAAAGTAAACGTTCGAGAGCCCTACCGTGTTTCTTCCTTCCTAGGTCCAGGAGAGAAAGAAAGCGCATGAATGCATGATTGAAGAACGAGGAATATTAGTCGGGCGCTGCACGTGCCTTGCTCACACGGCATACTCATATGTCGACACCCCTAATTTCACCTCCTCAATCAGCAAACACGCACGTTTTCTTACGTACGAAAGCGAAAAAAACCGTGATGTTATAACGAATGTTAAAGATTCTAAGCATTTTTGTCTAATATCCTTGGCTTCGTCTCACGTACTAGTTAATAACATGTAGGAATCCCATTCTGTTGACAGTTTGGGCGTGAAGAACGGTTGTGTGAAGGATGAAGAATCGACAATGAAACCTTATTTCGGTCCAGCCTTCTTCTGAGCCGGCTCTCAGTAATTTACCTCCTCTAACTAAATTGCTTCATGATTGCTATACTACTTTATATCCAGACAACTCTTTTTTAAAAGAGTTTTAGTTTAGTTTACAAACCGTACTAATAACATATAAGACAGTTTAGGCAAACGAAGTAAAACATTAGATGAATGTAAATAAAATCTAGCATGCTGACATTATCTCTCTAAAAATTACAAGATACTTGACGTTAGGTTTTGTAAAGTATCTTCGATACATCAGTGATAAGCATTCAGTTATAATTATATATTAAATCACTAATTACAACGAAAAAATCTTTCGTCGTTCTTTTATGGAATCTTCATAATAACCTGTACACTTTTATTACTAATTTATATGGTTAACAAATACGAACCTCAGTGCAAAAGTTTGAAAGCTATGGTCTCAAGTACGATGAACTTAAAATCGAGATAATTCTCAGCTGAAAACAGTGACCGATGCATTGCATTATTCATATTTTTACTACGGTTCTCTTGAATGATTGATTACAGGACAAAGCAGGCTGCTACTTTTTCGACCTCAGACTGGCCAACAGGGTATTATCTTACCCGAATTCTTCAGTATATAAACAGAAGTTGTAGCAGTTAGAAAATTCGGAATATATCTCTGGATTGGATTCTTCTAAAATTTGTATATTGACTTGACTGATAGTTATAATACAGTCAATCCCAAATCGATAATTTCCATATAAACGATAAATATGAACACTTTTTAGCGGATGTGACGGCTAGGAATACATTCCAGGAAGATAGCCATTTTCTCTGACAGCCAGGAAGTTCTCAGAGCCTTAGCCTCTGGCGAATGCAAAGAGTGTTTCGAACTGCATGGAGGCCCTGACGGAAGTCACCGATACTAATGACCTGAAGCCGGCATGGTCCATGGTCATTCGGGGCATAGAGGCAACGAAAAGGTTGACATGTTGCCCAAGAAAGGAACCAACGTGGACTATGGGCCCCGTCGAAAGGTGCTCCCCCCCTGGCAGAAGATGCTTTGACCATCGATGGACGTACCGACTGTTAAACAGCCCAAGTCCTGGGTGTGCCGGACTCTGCTTTTCACATGGTCTGCAGCGGTTTAGAGCCACGAGAGCCCCGATCGTTCGTGGTCCGCTGCGATGTATGTCGGCTAGAGACGATCGATTTATTGCTTTGACTGCACTACGGAACCGTCATGTAACGGCTTCCTTGATGGGTTGCCTAATTCCAGACTGTCCGTAATGGATGTGAGCTTTAAAACAATCATCAGAATTTCGTGGAATTAACCTAGCCTGTAGCTTCTCTAGCACTTAAGAGACCTCGAATAGAAAGGCGACTATTCGCGAATGAACATCTCTTCACCGATGTCGGTTTGGTTTGTGACAGTCACTTGACCGGGACCGTATATGAAGAAGACGTGCAGAACGTTTTGCTTCATGTGTCACGAGTGAGTCACGGCCTTTTCAAACTTCGAATTTATACCGAATTGTTTTTTGACTGCATTAAAGCACATTTAGGAAGTCCTTCTGTGCATCGCCCCATTGATTTGGGACAACATCGTGTCCCATGATAATGCACGACCGAGTAATGTTGACATCCATTAATTCAAGGATGTATAGATTATCTCAAAGAATTGGCCGGCACGTCCTGGTGATGGAATCCCATTGAACACTGAAGGTACATGATAAAAAGACGGGCGTGGTACCCCGCCTCCAACAAGCATTCAACAGCTTCCAAAGCTACTGTCTCATGATGAAATCCGATGGCTTATTTACTCAATGCCTGGCAGATTGAAAGCCCTCCGCGAGGCCAGAGGAACTAATACACATTATTAAGAGCGAAAGTAGGTAATACATTAATAATCAATTATTAATTGATTTTCCGATGGTTTGGTGAATTTTCTTTCAAACGACCACAATAATTTTTTTACTTTGGGTGTATATACAAATTTGGAAATGTAGTAAACCATGATTATCAAGAGTTGTAGAAGACATTTCGTTATGCATCGTGGATGTAAAGTGGAAAATAAAATAATAAATTGCATAGCATAATTTTTACAAAAAAAAAAAAAAAATTTTAAGGAACATTACATTTTTATTTTCCAGTCAGAATAAAGACCTTTTAAATTGAAATTGTAAACAATGGAGTTTTTAATATCCCCTCTGCCGAACGGTATGAAAGAACCGTAAATAGCTTCCTTGGCAGTCATTTGAAACGGGGCGGAACGGTCGATTCATTTTTCTCTTAGGGACGCAAAACGAAAATAGATCTTTGTATGGGTTGGAGGGAAGCGTAGAAATGCTCGATGAAGGAGATGATGTCCGGCGCTTTTATGTATTAATACACCTAATAAAGTCCCACATGATCCACGTGGGGACACGTGAAATGGATCCATGCCAACGCATCGGTGCCACTGCCCTCACGTTCTCAGCTAGGCCAAATTCGGTCAATGTAGGTGGAATTACAACTTATTGTTAGATAAAAAGCATTCCCTTTTAACACGGGGTCTTTTTTTAAAAAAATATTTTGCTTATTAAGAAAAAAACTTATATTGATCAAGGGAATTAAAACTTTTGAAACCGAAGTAAATACCTTCTTATAATACGATATTTACGGCAAAATTTGCTTATAAAACGCTCAAGTAAATTAATTAGTGAGTTAAATAAATATAAACTCGTTTTGACACTTAAACTGAATAAATTTGTTCTTATTCTGTGTGTAGATATTCAATACTAATCAGTTTTTCTTTTTTATAAAACATTAATATCGATTTCATTTAATTAATCTTTTTATGTAAGGTTGTGGTTAAAGTGGAAAAGTTAAGGTCACTGCGTAGGACTTGAAGTCACTATAGCTCAAGTGGTTAGAGCAGAGGCTTATTAAACTTAAACCGAAGGTCGTGGGTTCGAATCCCGCCCGCGACACCAAATTTTTCATCTCAACCAACCTCACATAAAATGATTAATTAATTGAAAGAAATAATTTGGTCAATAGACCACTAAATATAATGTAATTTATAACCATTTTTAATTATTTTAATTCATTATAATATTGATGAAAATAATACGTCATTTATTAGATGGTAATAATAATAATAATAGTTACTCCTTGATATATTTTAATTATTACCTAAAACCCCTGCCCACATTTTCAAGAAATTTCATTATCAGATTATTTATTCATCATTCGGACCTAATTGCTTTTCCATGTTTATATCGAAAGATTCCTGCAACCCATTTTCGTACTTCTAGATAACCACCTAAAAGTTTTAAATTGAAATAATGAAATGTCTGCTTTTCCTCAATACCATTAGATTTGGTCAATGAGAGTCATATTGAAATGAGCTTTCTGCTTTTTTGAAACAGTTTGTATTATGCGTTCTTTTTTTGTTCATATTGCATATTATACTGATAGGATTTTCCCTTATCTATTTTCTTTTCCTGTATCATTTCGAAATTAGATCGTCCTGTCCCAACTACCTAAAAAAAACAATTATCTTTACAACCTACTTATTGAACGCCGTACGTACAACCAACCCATTTCCCCATCTATTGGAAATTTTCTTTGATCAGGATGCTACCAATACCTAATACATCAAAACACCTTCCTAGCTCCTACCGACCCATTAGTCTTTTGTCCACTACTGGCATGATACTGGAAAAGCTCCTAACGATCCGCTTGTCCAAGGAAATTCCTACAAGCACAATTCCTCACCACCAATTCGGCTTTGGGAGTTGTCACTCAACTGTACACAAGCACATCGCAAAATAGATGTTATTTCCACATGACCTGAGCTAAAACATTATTGCCCGGCAGTGTTCTTGGATATACACCACCTTTGGCCGAGTAAGGCACTCTGGGCTGCTGCGGAACCTCAAGAACATCCTAAAATCTTAACGATTGTTAAACCTTCCAAGTATCCCATTGAAATTCATTGTCTCCTATCCATCCTGTTCTATAGGTGTCTCAGCGTGCTCGCTCCTTTCCTTTACTAATTTTATACCTCCGACCTGCTTACGCAACCTAACACTATCACTTCAACCTTTGCCGGCGATACCTCAATCCTTTCTCCTCATAAAGATCCAGACGCAACTTTTCGTTATCGCTAAAATTACCTACACATCCTAGAATGCTGGCTCCCACTGTGGAGAATCAATATCAACGAAACCGTTGTATTGAAAACGTAATATTTACCCTAAACAAGAAAACGCTCCCACCAGTCAACAATGTTTCCATGCGTCGGACTCTACCTGGACGAACGACTGACATCGAACCCCCATACACGACTTAAGCGCACAGACTGTTACATTCCATTTTTCATGCTTAGACAACTCGACAGACGATCAAAACTCTAACAAACAAAAGAAACCTTTACATTGCCCTCCTGGTCCCCATTTGGACGGACTTGAACTTTACAGAACTACTAAGCGTGCCAACCTCAATCCAATCCAATCCCTCTAATCCAAAATCCTCAGAACAATAGTCAACGCTCCTTTCTATGTATTCAATCGCATGATCCTTACCGACCTAAATGCTACTCTTGTTACCGAGCTAGCCGAATACCGCTACAACACGTTCCATTCCGAACTACCCAATGATGCGAACCCTGTCAAAAACATGTCATCCACCACCTAATAATCCCAACAGAATACTGAAGCTTCAGTGCCTCCCCCCTTCCGACCACCTTAACACTTGACATCGGTCTCCTACGACGGAGTCGTCCATCTCTCTCATCGTATTCGTATACTAACGACTACCATCGCTGGATGGTAGCTGTTCAAGCTTTCATACTACGGTTATGATTGTTTATATGTAAAGATTATGTTTTACTTGTTGCACTGAAGAGTGCCGTTGTAAAAAAATCTGATCATCAGTGACTGTAGGCCCTCGTAAATTGGTCTTTTGTGTAGTGGGTTTGGGTCAAAACTAGAAAACTCACCAATAGTTTTCAATTCAATAATATTGTTTATTTTAGAATGAAGTTAAAAATAGATTCCCTTTATGAACATTTTTTGTTTATTGAGCAAAATTTCCTTGGCAAACCACCTTTGTCATATGCACCACCTCACATTTACTTATCTTCTTACTTGTCTAGTTTTCCATTTTAATAAGTAAAAACAGTATTACGGGGCTAAAAGAACTTTTATTTTGTCTTATCTTACCTTACCGATGACTAAAAACGTTTTTACACACACAGGCCTATTTATCTAATAATTTTACATAGTCGTATATCGGTAATATAAAACTACATTATGTCAATTAGATGATGAAATCTACGACAGCAGTCGATTAGCCAAAATTAAAACAATTTGTAAGGTATGTGAAGTGGATTTCTGGGTAATAATGTAAGTACCTCGTGACGTGAACGAATGGGACGTGGATAAATGGATGAATTCTATCTCTGCCATTTGTCACAGGTATAAGTCCACTTACTCTAGTCGACTTGTGCTGAACAGACTTCGTCACGGCCCGCTGCCGTTAAATTTATAGCCTTAATCTCTTTCCAAATATCGTTTATTGTCCTCTTTCCTATTAGAAAAGTGATTTTAATTTAAAATCATTGCCTCGGCGGATGAGACATACGTATAAAAAAATAGAAGTTGTAATTTTTTTCTGGAACAGAATTTTAATTAAAAGGAAGTAAAATTTAAAAAATCGCTATTCCTAAACACGGCTGTGCAAGGATAGATAAGCTAGGATTCTTTTAGTGGCTATTTTTAGATTAGGGTCTCTATGTTCAACCGTGGCGAACATCGATATCTCCAATGTTGCCCTTAAAGCGGGGAATACACTGGCTCGATGGAACGCTATGCGACGCTGCTCGACGTCTTGTCATGTTTTGGTAGGGTGTGCGACGTACAAATACACAGCATGTATCACAACGCAACCTCTTTTGTTCTTAATGCGCTATTTTGTGCACAACCAAGTAATAAATTTTTGTTAAACTTAATTGTTTTAAATGTATATATATGTGGTATTTTGATCAATTTTGTCCTTAACCACCATAATTAAATAATTTTTTATAAAAACTTGTGGATTTTTGATCTCTTTAATTTGGTTTACTGTTAGCGATAGTTACATATAATTAGTTTGAAATAAAGCTGCTCGACGAAGATGGTGAAATTTTATGAGTGAAACAATGAAATAAATTGTTAGTTAAATTTTATGAGCGAATCCGTATAATAAATTGTTGGTTCAATTCATAATATCAAAAAATGGTATTCCCCTTTTTTTAATCAATTTTTACCAAACCATTAAAATTAATTTAAAAATGAATTTTGGATCTCGTTTAATTGGGTTTATATTAAAATAAGTATGTTGCAATTAATTTAACGACAATAATACAAACAGTTTGAATAAAATACAACAACAAACACAATAATACAAATAGTGTCCGGTTCTTTTGTCTTCGACTGTACGCGATGCTACCGACGAAAATCTGGCTGGGGGATCGCGTAGCGTAGAGTAGGTAGGGTATCGTTGTGTGGCATCGGGCAGATGTGCGGTAATACGGGTAATACAATCTTATGGAAAATTGGACTTTGCATTTGTGTCGGGTAGCTTCCTGTAGTGTTACATAGCGTTGCATCGGGGTGTATTTCCGGCTTTTTTAAAGGGCAAACCTGCTACTGCGTACCCAGCCAACGGTTAGAG
>CM077112.1:1691646-1703039 GCA_039619505.1 Cimex hemipterus | reverse complement strand
TATATATATATATTATTAACATACAACTTCTTTCAATTAATTAATTTTTGTGTGTTGTATTGGTTGAAATAGGAAAAAAAGTGTCACGAACGTGATTCGAACCCACGACCTTCAGCTAAATACGCCGATGCTCTAACACTTGAGCCATCGTGATTTCGATCCACTCGGACGCCATCTGTCCATCTCAATCTTCAAATCCCAAAGGTAGGTTGAGATGGGAAGTTGGTGCCCGAGTGGATAGAAATAGTGTTTTAGCAGCTGCGTATTTAGTGGCCGTGGGTTCGAATCCCGCTCGTGACAGTGGCTTCTTTATTTCAACCAATACCTTACATAATAATTAGTGAATAATGTTTTAACTTGACTTAAAATAATTTATTTTTTAATGTGTGTACGTCGCATATATTGTTTTTATCATGATAAGAACTTAAGAACTTAGTATAGGAAGGAAAATGAACTTTTGTCTCTCCAGGTGACAATTGGAATGTGACCGATCGTGAAATTTCTTTGCGTCAAGATTAAATCACAAAATATATTAAAAATAAACGTTTTAAATTAAAAATGTCTATATATAATAAAGATCACTTGGTTTAATTTGACAACGCAACAATTGAAAACATTTTCTTAATAATAGATACTTACACTGGTAACGTGAGAAATATGATATGAAAGCAGTTCAATTTTTTCCAGTTAGAAAATGGAATCCAAATTGATGTTTTATGCGGCAGAAACATATAATAGATAAAGAGAGAGAACTGTACTATACCAAACAAAAATTTCCAAGGCTAAGTCACAAGTAGGATGAGTTCGTAATTGAATGCGAGGAAGAGTGCAAGGGCGAAAAAGAAAGAGACGGGTAGAGAATATATAATTTAAAAAAATTTAATTATTCAATTTTTTTTACTGACATGCTCTTGACTACAGACTCATTCAATCAAGTTCATATGTGTTTTTTCAATTTACTTTCATTTGAGATTTTTGTTGTACTCTGATTAGCAAACACTTTCAAGGAAGTGAAAAGAAGAAAATCCAGGCACGTTGCTGTTGAAATTCGTCTGGGTTCGTGAGCCGAGCTCGTGTGCCGTCCATGTAGTAAATATCAGCCAGATCCGACCTTAGGCTGCACTCGAGATCGACCCGGGTTTTATTTCTTCCGAATAGAATTGCAGAACGGTGCTCTTCTTTTCCTTAAATTACCACTGTTGTGCAACGCGCTGTAGGCATATTGTATATAAAAATAATTCCACTCTAGATCAAAGCTTCTTGAAGCATTACGCTCCTTTCCACTTAAGTCCCATGTGGGTCTGCGCGTATTACACTTCCTGGTAGGCTCATCCTTATACAATCGAGGCGAATTTCGATATTAAACTGAAAATGCATAGTTTCAAGGTCGAGCAGTCATTGAATAAACACCTTCGGGTGCTGTTTTCTAGCTTGGTATCCATTCTAAATTTAATAATGAAATAAAATGTTAATCACTCGGATAAACAATTAGACTGTAAGAACTAGTTTGTAATTACTTTAGTTTCTGTTTCAAGCTCTACTTGGGAATTAAAAGTGTCTGAATTTAATTTTAATTTAAAAGAGGAGGTCTGAAAGAAAAAAAATCGCACGATCTTAAAGTCGTTCAACTTTTATAATAAAATATTGTAGTAATTAATGCATAAGATATCATTTGCGACTTGGTAGATAATATTTTATTTCTTATACATAATTTCACTTATTTTCGTAGTCCAATTGACAAATTAATATGGCAAAAAAGGAGAGAAAATTCAAAAGGTGAGCATTCAGCATCGGGGTATTTAGCCGAAGGTCGTGGGTTCGAATCCCGCTCGTGACACTGACTTTTTATCTCAACTAAAAACCTTAATTAGTTGTACCGGGTATACTTTGTAGATGGCCTGAATTTCTCTTGAACCAATGACGCTATTTAAACAAAAAATGTTTAATACTTTTTAGCCTAGTTTCAAATTTTGACCTTTTTGGAGAAACTTATACAGGGCACCTCAAGCCACGTTCAACTTCAAAATTTCAAATACGTCCTCGCATATCATTGTAAAAGATTTTTTTCCGCTGTAAACGATAGTGCATTCGGATTGTAAAGTGGTCAGATAATGATAAAGTTACGGCAAAAAGAGTGAAAAATCCATTTCGTTTGTTTAGTTGTTAATTCGATTAATTTGCTTCTTTATTATCTAACCACTTGCCGTTATTGTTTGCATTCTGTCATTGTTTGTCTCCCATTATGAGTGCAAATCTTAATTTCTGGAAGTAAATAAATATAAAATGGAAGTAAATAGTACCTATTCTTTGCATTCAGTATTGTACGTCTGCTTTATTAATAGAGGTGTTATGGCGCGTGGTGTAGTCGAGTTGTACTCCCAGAAATTTCCTGCTTGATCCAGATTAAAGCCGGGCACACACCCGATGCTACCCGATGCCTTGCCCCGTTTTGGTAGGGTGTGCACATCTATCCGACATCACAATAATCACAATCGGAACACGTCTTTTGTTCTTAATGCACTATTTTGAACAAAACCTTGTAATAAATATTAATTAAATTTTATGAGCACAACCATTTAATAAGTTGTTTGTTAAACTTCGTTCCTTTTAAGTAATGTTACTCCTAACCATCATAGTTGAATAATTTTTATAAAAACTCACGAATTTTTTATCTCGTTTAATTTGGTTTATATTAGAGTAGGAATGTTGTAACTTATAAACTACTAATGTAAACGTTTGTGAGTAAGTGAGTTTAATATATAAACTACAAAAAATATGAGTATTTTATTCTGACGCTACCCGACGAAAATGGTGTAATTTTACGAGATACTATGAAATAAATTGTTAATTAAATTTTATGAGCAAAACCATAAATTGTTCAAATTTTAGTATATGTACCGATGAAGCGAGTACAATAAATTTTAGTTAATTCATTATATCAAAAAATCGTATTCCGGTGTTTTGATTAATTTTCTATCAACCCATTAAAATTAATTTTTTAACATAAAAACTAATTAAAAATTAATTTGGTTTAAATTAAAATAAGTATGTTGAAATTAATATGACAATATATGCATGTAGTTTGAATAGAAATATGAGTGTCCGGTTCTTTTGTCTTCGACTGTACTCGATGTTACCCGACGAATATCTGGACAGTGGGGATCGCAGAGCGTCGGGTATGTTTGCGTGGCATACCATAGGAGGTATACAACCTTATGTAAAATCGGAGTTTGGATTTGTGTCGGGTAGCATCGGGTAATTGTGTTCTCGGCTTAAAGCACAAAACGTTTATTCTTGTTGCCCGCAATATCAGGAGATATGGATCAGTTGTTGTTCCATAACTAAGAAATCAGCAGGGTAATTTCGTCGAGGAGCTGAATATTTTACAGTCTGTTCCCGAAAATCCGAATTCCTCTTTCCAAAACGTTGAAAATAAAATTAGAGCCGTATTCTGGACTTACAATTTTAAGCCTTATCTGTCTTATCTTATCCCGGGAATTCGGGACTCTGATTATGACTGGCGTCTAACTTCCCTTGCACAAATTTGGAAGGATGAAGGAAACGTTCTTCCATACATCCTATGGATTGATGAATCCAAGTGTTCACCTCTAATGGCATACTAGGCCGTCCACCAGGCTTGGATGATCCAAAAGCAAAGAAAGGAATGGGCGTCCATTAGAACCAATTCACTCGGTCGTGAGAGGCAGTGTACGGCCGAAGGACTTTTCGATCCAAATAAAGTTGAATTTTCCCGTCCTATTCGGCCGGATTGTGACTTCCAATTCAACTGTCAACCACGCTCACCACTGTTTAACGGTGTTCTTTAATTTTTGTTTACCTTTTGCTTCCGGCTTCATTTCGATGGATTGCGAAAAATAGACAAGTTTGGGACAGGCGTGATCCACTCTATCATTGGAGAGATGGCCTGCGTAAGCTGTGGTCGAGGATAGTTTTGTAAATGGACCTTCCAATATTTTTGGTTTATTTCTTTCCCTCCATTTGTATGTAAATTAAGAATTTTCGAACAGTAAGAAGTCTTTTCCATTCATTTGGGCTGTGTCGTGAACTGACGACTATCGGCTACAGTGGACGACGGCGTTCGGCCATATTGCGGGTCGTCTGTTTGGTCAAATAATTCGGCCGTCCTAGTTCGGTTCAAAATTGACGACCAGCCGAATCCAAGAAAGAAAGAAAAATCCGAGAATTTCTTACTCTTGTCGTCATCATCTGGTGGTCCTGGTTCAAAGTATCAACGTGTGGACATCTTGGAATTAAATTAATAGGTCTTAATTGCTACGACCATAATTTAAATGGTGCTCAGTTCCTCAATTTTATGATGGTGTTTTTTTACCAACAATTGGATGATGCTCCTCTTCCACAAAGACGAAGAATGATTCTCCAGCTCAAAATTCTTTGTAGAATGAAATGTGAAAATATGAATCCTCGCTTCCGAGATAGGTGGATAAGACCTTATGGGCCGTTCTTGTTGGCTTCCTCCGTCACCGATTTAACTCCAGTTGTCTATTTTCTGTGTCGCCTTTAAAAAAACAGTGTCTACGCCAATCATAACCCAGCAACCTCGATTGAAGAACAGCAGCAGAGGATAGAAAATGTTAGCCAATCCATCTCCCCTCTTGATCGGTGAAGAATGGTTAAATAGATAAAATCTTTAAATCGTTAATCAAGGCAGTACAACACCCTTAAAAATGCTGTGCCAGGGTGTGCAAGGTCGATTTTAAAAGTTTGAACTCGGCCTGATGTATCCTGCATAATTTCCCCCCCAAAAGGTAAATATTTGAAGTAAGGCTAAAGAATATTAAACACAATGTTTTGTTTTTTTGTTAGCGTCATTGGTCCAAGGGAAATTCTGGCCATCTACAAAGGAATCCCGGTATAAATTTATATGTAAATTTTCATATATTTTACATGATTTGATGGTGCTATGATTCCATGGTGTGGCGGTTTTCGATATTTTTCTGAAAAGCTCTGCGGCATTTTATTTAGTGCCCAAGACCGCCTGAATCGCCTTAAGAGACAGTTTGGCAGGGCATTATCATTATTCTATTTTCAACGAGTAATATTATCAATTAATGTTGGAAACAGTGGTTTCCTCTCTTGGTTGTTAATGACAGATCCCAGACGAGTTCTCAGGAGCAGGCCGACCTTTTGTTCTCGAAGGATTTCTCGTCCTTGGGAGGTCTCGCCGACTGCACGCACGCACAACACACGTTCGACTCTTCGTGAAACGACCATTTCCCAGTCATGCCGATTTCCTTACAGAACAGAGCCGTAGAAAAACGTTGTGACTAATAGAGATTGAAGTAGATTGTAGTGGGTTTCCAGAAATCCCTGTGTTATTAATGTCAATTTAAAATAAAAATACATAACAAAAAAATACCCGGCTGCATTTCAATCTGTTCCCCTAATTCAAGGTCGGAGTTTATCTCTAAGATAATGTATTGAACTCTTGATAAAAAGCGGCGTTACACGTTTTTTTGATGGTGTTTTGCTTAATCATATTCCAACGGCCTGTATGTGAATACCTTTGATGTTACGAGGAAGTTTATTTTAGAATGTGCCAATCAGTAATATGTAAATTATGATTTCAAATAAAATTTCTCTTAGAGAGTTAATTTTATTTGGCCACATAATAATATGTATGAATTATTTAGTTTCGAGATAACGTAAAACGAAGGAATGGTGATTAGCTATTTTTACCCACGACGACGATGGGTAAGTCGTATTACAAGACTTTCAATAAATATGGAACACAAACGGCCGATAATTTTTTATATAATTATCAATCATCGAAACTCGTTATATTTCGAAAAAGAAATTGTGAAAAAGGATTTAAGACAAGAGGAATTGTGCAAAATCGTTAGTTTTTTTAAATTCAAAGGTAGAGTCGTTATTATTCCTATTTCAAATAGATGTGTGATTTGTACGGAAAAGTTTTCATGCAATAGTTGCAATTTGTTTTCGAAACTTTAAAACAAATAAATAAAGTGGAGGCGTTGTCAATGTGGGGCATGTACCCTTGGAGGGGCACGTGGCGCTGAGGGGGTCATTTTTTTTCTCTTTTTGCTTTTCCTTTCCACCCCGGACTTTGCTGGGGATTTGAAGGATGGAAGTCGTGTCCATCCCCTAGGGGCTCTCATTACCTATTTACACCCTTTTCTTCTCGAGACTCGATTTTACCCGGATTCATTATAAATAACCGGTTATATTTATATTCGTCAGTTCCAGTAGATTTGTATTAATGTCCTATTTGAAAAGTATTGGTTAAACATGACTTGAAATTTGAAAATGGTCGCACGAGTCAAAAATGTATTGCCAGTTGGCTTGTATTTTCGGTTTATACTTATTTATCTCATGAACATGACTCATCTAAACCTTTTGACCTTCATGTCCTTTACCTCGTGAATATTAGCTTTTCGACTATTCAAAAATGATCATGGGAAAGTTATAAGTTTTTTTTTTTCTTTACAGTAAAATAATCTTTTATTTATCACTTTATCTTTTTATATAAGAATGTGTGGTGTTTGGTGACTGTTAGTTAACTTAATTGGGCCGAAGCCGGGAAGATGATCCCAATAAAGACCGAAACGTGACACGATAAAGAAAATGGTTTTCTAAAACCTACTTCACACCAGACCGCATCTCAAAATCTCTAAATAATAATTTTTATGTGTGGTTTTGGTGAAAAACTTAGTGTCACGAGCGGGATTCGAACCATCGGATTTAACGGCTTGAACTATCGCATCCTTCGATCGACTCGGACACCAACTTTTTCATTTCAAGCAAAACCTTACATAAAAAGATTAATTAATTGAAAGATTCGGATAATAGACCCCTTAGTATAATGGGATTTAGTAATTTATAATATAAAATTGTAAAATATTTCTATATTTTTATATTTAGCGCATAAAAAAGTATTGTACGACTTTGATTGGCAAATGGTCAGGATGTCTGACCTTTTACTTTATATCTAAAGATATTTTACGATTGACATTTTATAGCGGTCTATAAATGAGTGATGAAATCTCTTAGCTCTTTTTCTTCTGTCTGCCTATCTTGTTTTCATTTCCGGTTATCCTTGGTAGGAGGAACGAAGAAAATCAAGTATTGTGATAATTTGTTGAAATATGATCGAGGCATATTACTTATGAGAAACACTTACCTTGAGAAATTATTTTAAAAGAATTTTACTTTTATGGGTAGGCAATTGGCATACAGTTTCCAACAGAAAATAAGAAATAATGTAAATCACGCGTCCGACATAACTAAATCGGGCTATTCTAAGAAGTAGAGAAGTCCGGGTTAATCAACTACTGCCTAGAGGCTTCTAGATAAATCAAAAATTCTGAGAGCAACGCGTGTATGTTAATTTTACGACTTAAAAGGCAACAGCTATCTTCACGGTCATAAGACGAGATTCGAGAAGTGCGGCCTATGGAAAAATTCATAAATTCTATGTTTAACATGAGCGCAGGTTATTGGTCATCAAATAGTATGATATTGAACGATGTGACGCGGCCTACTACTATGTACGTTTCTTTTGACACACGGACAAGTGTAGTTTTCTTTTATAAATAAAATTCTCAATGACGGCGAACATTTATGTTCCTGTTTATCTTACCTTCACTTTAATCTGGTGGTTTGGCCTTGGCTACGATTACTGACCGTCAACGCGTAAGCATTCTTTTGTGGTGTATATATAGAAGATATTTTAATAAGTTAACTTGATGGTGTGTATATTTGGTAATTAATTACGGAAAAATTGTTGTATTAACTGTATTGAAATATTAGAATATGGATGTGTAAAAGTCGAATCCATACGTTTCGTGTCCTTCTTGGAAGCTTGAGAATCCCCTTCGAGGACAGTACAAGAAATGCAATATGCTGAAGGCAGAGGTTAAGTTTGCAAATAGCCAGCCCTACAAAACGGTAGTATACGAGTACGGAGTAGTCAGTAATTGTTCAATTGTATATATGTCAGTTACAACATATTTTAGAGTTAGTCACTAGCCAATGCCCAGTGATGAGTTCGAATTTGGAATTTGATTTCGATATGCGACAATCGTGATTGAAGTCTCCAAAAATGAAGACGTGCATGCTAGTCCACTGTTGGGTTTTTATGTAATGAGCGAGCTTTGATGGGTCTGGCTTCGGCTTGGAAACTCCCTTTGTGGATTTAAGCAGTTTATAAAGCTGTGCTATATAAAGACCTGGATTTTTATTTTTATCTCGCCAATGGCTAAGTAATTCGGCCCGAATTGAAAGGAAAGTCATTTTTGGCGAAGGATAGACTCTCATGCGGGGAACGCAATTACCCGATGCAGCATTATGCGACACTACCCGACCCTTTTCATGATGTGGTAGGGTGCGCGCGCACATCTATGCGACGTACAGTCACATAGCGTGTATCATAAATCAGTATCGCAATCGCAACGCCTCTTTTGTTCTTAATGTATTATTTTTGGCAAAACCACGGCGAAATTTTATGAGCACAACCATGTAATAAAAGTTAAATTTAATTGTTTTAAATAAATTTCTTCCCGTGTTTTGATAAATTTTCTTTCTATCATAATTGAATAATTTTTATTAAAAAAAACTCGCTTAATTTGAGTTATATTAAGGTAGGAATGTTGTAATTAATATAACGACAAAATTACATATACTTAGTTCTCTTACGCTAATCTACGAAAACTGTATAATTCTGTGAGTTAAACCACGAAATAAGTTGTTAGTTAAATTTTATGAATAAAACGGTGTAATAAATTGTTAGTTAAATTAATTATATAAAAAATGGTATTACGGAGTTTTGATCAATTTTCTGCCAAACCATTAAAATTAATTTTTTAAGATAAAAACTAATGAATTTTTGATCTCTGGTAATTTGGTTTATATTAAAATAAGAATGTTGTGTTTGATATAACGACAATAATACAAAGTTTGACTAAAAATATGAGTGTCCGGATGCTTTGTCTTCGACTATACTCGATGCTACTCGACGAAAACTGGGGGGGGGGATCGCGTAGTAGCGTTGCTTGGCATAGGACATGTGAGCATGGGGGTGATACAATCTTATGGAAAAGTAGACTGAGAATTGGCGTCAGGTAGCGTCGCATCGCGTTCCATTTTTTTGCTGCTCTATGACATATATAATGCTAACCCTTACTGATTCTTAATCGTTCTCAAAATGTGAGTTGAGATTATTTTATCTTTCACGTCCAATGTTCCTTTATGAAACTTTCCTTTCAAAAGAAGAGGTAAAAGGTAAAAGAACGAAGAAACAAAGAGGTTTTTGAAACAAGCTGCGTGCAATCTTTAGTTCTTTGTCGAGATGAAAAGATTTATCATCCCTCAAAGAAAACAAGTTACCTCAGCTCAGGTAAAGTTTTCTATAACATTTTAACTCCCAGAAGTGGATGTGAGATGAGTACGGGCTGTAACAAAAAATAAAAAATGAAACTATTTTGTTTATATTCGAAGTAAAATTTGTAAAATACAGAAGAGTTTAAAAATATGTAAGCTCTGAATTTGGGTATATTTTTATCGTAAAGAAGACTGTAGCTATAGTGGGTTTGAAATGCGGTCAAGGTGAAAGGTTCTTTACTCTTTAGGCCCTTTAAACACTTGTGGAATGAGTGCCAACATTTTAAGAAAAAGTCGTTTTTCTTCGTTTCATCTGTGCATGTTATGCCCACGGTAAAATAACGCATTGGCATTCAGCCGCGTTGTATGCCTGTTTGTTATTTGTTTCGCATTACTGACAGCCTCGTGTTGTCACTGTAAGCCAAATCAATAGGCACACCAAGTTTCTATGGAAAAAAATATTCGAAACTGGCTATACTCCAAACATCTGGACGTACGAAAATAGTTTATATGTATTACAAAGATAATCTATTGATAATACTTATCGTGAATGGTATAACGGGGCAAAACGCGATGAAATCATCTCGGGAAATTGACCATTATAAATCCCTGTGAGACTCCCGCTCTGCACCTCGAAAGTAATTAACGTTATGGGCATAAATCACGCGACGTGTGCCGGCGTTTCGGTATTGTAATGGAGACACCCACCCACACATACACACACACACACAAAGTACAACTGCCATAGAACCCTGTAATCTTGACCAGCAATTTTGTGGTTGTGAACCACTTCGAGTGTGCAACAGAAAACTCAAACGCATATCCACAACTCCTACGTCGGTCGATAACGTGAATCATCTTTATAAAACACACAGGTGGGTGATGTTTTTAGTTACCAATATGACATCTATTTTGACGTCTAACAATGGACTAAATCTTGTTCATTTACTGAAGACGGCGCGTGAGCAGTATGATTAGAAAATAAATAACCATCGAGAATAAACGGGAATGAAAATGCAATCTGTGTAGATCAGTTCCTCGCGAATCATTGTTCCAATTAATTACTATTTTTGCCTAAGGCTTTTGGTTGAAATGAAAAATTAACGTAATGAGCGGGATTCGAACCCACGAATCTCATTACGCCGCTTCTCTAACCTCTGAGCTATCGATCCCCTCGGATGCCATCTTCCCATCACCTACAACCCTCTTTTTGCAATATTTTCAAATCAACATAATGTTTTTTTGTTTTTTTCATCTCAGCCAAAAACCTTATACAAAAGGTAAATTAATTGGAATACCTAATAGGTCAATTATGGCCTGTAAACAAATATGGATTAATGAATTATCGTATTTATCGATGCATTGGAATTCATCAAAAAAGATTTTCTATAAATGGAACAAATTTTCTGATATTCATTGAGGGGTATAAAACAGCTATAATTGATCCGATAAATTTTTTGAGAGTGAACGCAATCATTACATAATTTTTACATATTGTCTATTGAAAATATTGCAAATCAGCCTGAGTCTCAAGTCTAAAAAAATTTTGGTTTAAGTTTACTAACTGGATAGCTGAATGAAATTATTGTCAAAAAATCTTTTGTGACATATGCATATACAAGAAAAATGAAGGTTTATAAACCAATAAATATTATTCTTTATGTTATGCATAATATTATAGGAAATATTGACCAGTTGACTTGACCACCAAGCGTGTTACTAAGTACCGTCTTTGGTCGATATAGGTATTAAAAATTAAAAAAGTAACCTGAAATAAGTATGTAGTTTATCACGTTAAAATCTGCCTTTCAATCCTGCGACCTTTTGGAAAAATTGTATGCGAAAAGTCTCTTGCTCTGTTCAAAACTCCGATGCTCTGGTGATTTTCTGTGCTTCCCAATAAAATAAGTTCATCATAAAAAACCTATGAGAAGAGCGAAAAGCCCGAGAGGTTTTACTTGTCGGCAATTTTTAAAGGGCAAACCTGCTACTGCGTACCCAGCCAACGGTTAGAG
>CM077112.1:1674905-1686646 GCA_039619505.1 Cimex hemipterus | reverse complement strand
CCTTTCTCTCTCTCTCTCTCTCTCTCTCTCTCTCTCTCTCTCTCTCTGTCGCTCTATCTCTCCCTCTTTCCTTTCCCCTTCTCTCTCTATTTCTTTCTTTCTTCGCTTTTCTTTCTTCCTTGTATCTCTTTCTTCTTTCTCTCTCCTCTCTCTCTCTTACTCTATTTAAACGACGTATAAACCTTCCAAACGTGATTAAAATAAACACCCTTAAATATAATGAACGTAAGCTACTGATACCCACTTGATATAATAAACAAAAAAGATAAGAAAACTTGGATGATCTGAACGACAAATTGGCAGGTTCACCAAACAGAGCGACGATTTTTTCATATACAATATTTCGCAATTTTCAGCAAATATTTCGCCAAGTCCTCAGTGTATTATTGTAACGTTTATTGTAATCATTTAACTTAAGAAACTCTACAAACATTTGTCTGTTCTCTTTCTTGCTTTCCACACTATTACGTAGGAAAGCTTAAAAGTGTATTTTGACCATAATTGGAAGGTTTATATGATTTATGGGAAACAATGTTTTTTTTTTTTTTTTTTAAATTGCGAGTTATTTTTTTGTAAGGGTTTGTACGATAAACCGATCGTTTCAAATCATCCGAGTTACATATTTTTGACGCTTCGTTTTGTCTTGAAGCAGTTGGTTTATTCCATTTAAATTGTATGGTAGTCACATCAAAACTGCCAATACTGATGGGACATTGTTGGATATCAAAACATCGAAATCACGAAGACCAGGATGATCTAAAATTTCAAAAATTCACATTTATTGAAATTATTTGGATATCATATTTGCAGTAGTTGATGTATAACCGATTCCACGAGTATAATGGCTGAAAGTGTTTCGAAACGGATAACAAATCCACGGTTTTTATTGATCCGGCGGAGTAGTTTTATAGGCACAAGCTTCTTATTTTTCCCCTTTCGCCGATAACGAAGCATCCCCCAACTGTATTAGGGGACAGATCAGGCCCGGCCGGCTAAATCAACCATGTGCCACCTATAACGGGCAAACAGAATTTCTCCCATTGAGAGATGTAATGTATCGCGGCTATTGTCACGACAGCTGCCACAACCGGGCTTCTCGAGTCCACCTGCTGTTTTAATGCTAGTGTTTTTAAGGTATTATATCCTGGCTGTTTTCAAAATCCACATCATTCAATATCCGAACAAGCGAGTTTATATTTAGGTTTTTGATTTTTTATTGAGACTTGTCAATACCGTAATCTAACGTTCATACGTGAATGTGAATAAACTTTGAGCTTATAATCTCTCTGGCAAAAACACAATAATAATACACCTATAATTATGTAAATTCAGAATAATGACTGTGCTTCGACCAATTATTGATCATCTCTTAAGCCATTTTCTGTAGATCGTTTCTTGGCATAATCTTCCGTGAAAGTCTGCTGGAGCGAAATGCGGTTTACTGAATGAAAAAAAATCATGTTTTGTTCTATTGGCCAATCAGGTTTTGTGCTCTGCTTTTTTTGTGTATAAGTATTTATTATCAATATTGTAAAATAGTGGTAATATTCGCAGTTTTGAGACTTCGAACAGCTTGGACATTGGGTTGAATGCAGTATTGAGCAATACTTTTTACAAATGCCTACCTCTGATTATGTAAAAATTATCATCGTATTTTTGGCTTAAGTATGCATATTCTTATCAGCAACGACTAACAATTTAATAATAAGTGTGTAGAGATTAGTGACCGTTAATAGATAATTATTCAGATTCGTGAGATGCGGTCTGGTGTGATGTAGGTATCAGAAAAACTATGTTTGTAAATCCCAGGCCCTGAAGGTGATCTCAATAAAAGATCGAAACGTTGGCACCATAATGAAAATGTTTTTCTGATAACTACGTCACACCAGACCGCATCTCACGATATCTAAATAATTATTTAATAATAAGAATAACGATGTATTTATTCCCATTATGTTTAATGGTATATTGACCAAGTTACTTCTTTCAATTAATTATTCTTTTTATATACGGTCTTGGTTGAAATGAAAAAGTTAGTGTCACGAGCGGGATTCGAACCCACGACTTTCGGCTCAGCTGCTCCTTTCACCACTTGAGCTATTGTGACTTCGATCCACTCGGACACCAACTCGATAGGACCTTCCATGCAAAGAATAATTAATTGAAAGAAGTATTTTGGTCAATCGATCACTACTAAACGATGAATTTAATATGTATTTATTATTGAAAAATTTCCTTATCTTGCAACTCGACACGCTTTTGACCAATTAAAAAACTTGACTGCAACATTTATTTATGATAATAAAGCGTATTGCTATTTTTTTATTGGAAATTATTGTCCATCGGGCACATTCAGTTTTGTCCTTCGTATTCACATTTAATCATTTATGGATTATAACATAACTTTTATGGCGTATTAGCATAGGGCAGGTATAAATGTGTTAACCTCCAAGAAGAATTGAACACGCAGGGTGGTTGGGGTTTCAGCCACTTCTATCGACCCTAAATCAAGCCACCCTTTCTGTTACAGCAGGGCAGATCTTCATCCGGAAACCACATTACAAATTCTACCTTTAATCCCTTTTAACTATAACAATTTTACCATAATTTGAAGTTTTTTCTCTAGAGGATAATCTGCAACTTTATTTTTTTAAAGTTATTGTAAATCCCTTAGCCAAGTCCGTATAACGTTTCCGATTTATTACTAAC
The DNA here is from genome assembly GCA_039619505.1 of Cimex hemipterus. Classification (NCBI taxonomy): domain Eukaryota; kingdom Metazoa; phylum Arthropoda; class Insecta; order Hemiptera; family Cimicidae; genus Cimex; species Cimex hemipterus. Next base: position 1,683,937 of record CM077112.1, on the reverse strand, counting down.
TACTAACTGACTAAACTTTCTTTCTTAACTATTGTGTCAGGGGCCACTGCGGGTAGGCGTGGACAAGGCGCTCATCACAGTAATGTAGAGCTACCCGGTTCGAGTCCAGCTGCCCCGCATTTAAACACGACACATTTACATACGGACTTCAAAAACACTGCCCCTGCGAGGGATCAATATAACCTCGTAGTTCAAATACCCTCGTAATTTCCAATCTACTTTGTGTTTAGTGCAAAAGTTAACTGAAAATAATTTCATATTCATGAATACGGTTATGAATAAAAAGTCCTACGATTAACAAATGACTTTTTTTCATCGCCAGTTAGTTCATTAGGCCACCCCAGATTTTAGTCGATTGGCTTATTGTTTTCTCTTATGTTTTGTGAGCGAAATGTTAAGTTATTAATAAGTCTAAACGTGATTTTTACTTATTAGTTATTTTTGAAAGTACAATCTAATTTCGATAAATTCGTTTACATAAAAAACAAACATTTAAAAAGCTTTTCACGATAACAAGGGTTCTGGTGTAAAGGGGAGCCGGAGCCCAGGACCGTGAGACGATTTGCAAAGGCATGATTTTCGGCCAGCTAGAGCTTGACTCTTCCATATATGATATTCATAACACTACGAACCCGAGTCTATATTTGCCCAGGTGAACATTGGCGGTCGGAGCCGCGGAGGTGCACCAAAAGAGGACTTTGTTTACAAACAGTGAACGGCTTTTGTCCGATAGTTGATTTTGTTCCGGGGGTATTTTAAATTTAACTTGGCGCACGATATCAATCAGAGCCCCGAGGACCAGTGTCCGCACAACGGAATTGAAATTTTACGTTAACTTTGATTTGGATATTTACAAGCTAGTTTTTGCTGTTTTGAAAAGGAAATATTTTCATTCAGAGTTCCCTTGAATACCGTAGTCAATACAATAAATAAATGTGGAAAAAAAAAACAATTTTATTTTTACATGGATCGTATAAATGATAATAATAAATGAAATAATTCAGTATACAACGAGAGTGAGGGAGGGAGGAAAGATAGATAGGTAGCTAGAGTGTGGGGTAGATAAAGAATATATCAAGAAAAGAAAAAGAGAGAGAGAGATGAGAGAGGGGGGAAGGGGAGAGAGAGAGGAGGAGGAGGAGGAGGAAAGAAAATGACATGCCAGAATGATGATGTGTCGAGTAGTGGTGGTGGTATAAATTTCTGAAGTTTTAAAATAATACACTCTAACAATACAGCGATGATTCTTTTCTGTTAAGTAATATGTTTTTTTTTCTTTCAGGTACGTAAACTTACTGGTGTAACCAGAAGAGGCATTGAATGGTAAGAGGTAATGCCTTTTATTCTTTTAAATAATCTATTATTAACAATGTAGTTCAGCTTTTTTGGGTGACCTGAAAGGTTTATGGGCTTAGAACGGGATGGAAGTCATCCCCATCAGCTCTCCTATTCCCCCTACATTTTATCGTTTTTCCAGGAGCATACACCCAGATTGGGGCGTCATGAATCCTATATTCGCTGAACACGTCTTAAAGGCAAAAAGTCGATTGAAAAATAAATCCCCCTTACTGAGATGTACAAATGGTATTTGATATTATTAAACGATTTTTCAGAAAGCTCCTGTACAGGTGAATCAGGGCACCCTCTTGGGGGCTCTTCACCACTGCTTTGAAATATTCGTAAACGTTTCAATTATTAGAGATTAAACGTTAAGCGCAAAGACCTCGCTTAGTCTTCTCGGGCTTATTTTGAAAAAAAAAAAAAAAGTCGAAGCGAGGAAAACGTGCCCATAATTGTTCAGAAGTGGTGTTCTTTCCCCTTCCGTCGGAATTTATTGATTACGCTTAAAAGGGAGACATAGTGCGAGAGAAAAGATAAGGGAGGAGTGCTAGAATTCTAACAGAGACGTGGAGGCTGGGACGACGCCGGCTCCGAAACTGCCTCGCCCTCCGTCTAATCGGAATTTCTAATTAAGCCTGTTGGAAGTTTTGATTGGCCTTTTATTGCCAATTCCTCCTCCCTCGTAGTGTTCAGTGACCACAAAATACCTAACATTTGTTTGTTTTAATAAGTTCGAATCGAATTTAAGTGTCTCTGCTTGATCGTCTTCGGCCCGCTATGTCCAGTGTTTGTTTTATGTTTGTAAAATGAAACAGTGAAAGGGCTGTGCCGGTGTTATCTTTGTTCAGCATTTGTCAACGTCGGATTTATGGTTTTCCGTCATTCCTTCCTGCGGTTTTGAAGGAAGAGTAGTATTACTAATCTTTAATTTCGTCGTTGTTTTATGGATCCCATTCGATCGACCAACCTTCGAACCCTATGTTTCTGTTGAATTTGGGTTGTGGTCAAAAGGGGGATCAACGCCTAACTTTCGACAATTTTTATCGTCTTTCTTTGGGCACTACAGAGACAGATAACAAATTACTAAATTAATAAAAATTTTTGTTTCATGTTGGCTACTCACAGATACTCATGCAAAATGTAAACAAAATAGTTATACATCATGCCACTCATTTTTGACATCCTCTTCTTTGCACACTTTTGTTAAGATATATGTACATAAATAAATAAATAAAAATATAACAGGTACATATATCACAGGTGTTTGACGAGATTAATGCATTTTATTACAAGCCATTCGTGTTTTATCGGTCAATTGATCAAGTTATTTCTTTTAATTAATATTTTACAATTAATTATGGCTTTCAGTTAAGATGAAAAAAGTTAATGGCATGAGCGGGATTCGAACTCACGATCTTCGGCTTGATACGCCGCTGCTCTTGACGGATCTCACTCGTGCCATTGGCTTTTTTTATCTCGACTGAAAACCTTAATTAATTATAAGATATTAATTCGTCAAGCGTACCACCACACATTAGTGAATTGAATATTTTAATTATTTTTTTAATGTAATGTCTTGTTTGAAATAAATAAGTCTATGTCACGAGCAGGATTCGACTTTCGACTAACTCACCCTCCATTACGTGTTATCACGAGGGAGGATCTTTGACACTGCTACCAACCGATTAACTCACTTTACATTATTTATCATGTGGTCGGACTGCCACCATCCGGCTCCTTACAAAAAATTAATTATTCTTTTCATGAAAGCTCTTGGTTGAGATAATAAAAAAGTCAGTGTCACGAACGGGATTCGATCCCACGACCTTCAGCTATGCCGCTGCTTTACCACTTACCTATCGTGACTTCGATCCTCTCGTACTCAACTCTCCATCTCAACCTAGAACCTCTCGAGTTTTCCCTCTTTTTGCCACTTTATTGCAATATTCGCCATTAGTATTTGAGAGGATTAAGTCACGATAGAGGAGAGGTGTATTTAGCCGAAGGTCGGGGGTTCGAATCCCGTTCGTGACACTGACTTTTTGTTATCTCAACCAAGATCTTATACAAAAGGAATAATCAATTGATCAATTGACTGACCACTAAAACATAAATGGCTTGTAAAAAATCTTTCATCTAGTCAAACACTTGTTAACACTGTGTGAAGAAGAGAATGTAAAAAATGAGTGACATTAATTCACATTGTAATAATTTATTAATAGTTATCTGTCTCTGTAGTACTCTGAGAAAAGACAATAAAAATGGTCGAAAGCTAGGCGTTGATACAAAACAAGCATTTTAACTTTGACCACAAACCAAATCGAACAGAAACATCGGTCGTCGCTTTGTGAACTGAAAAAAAGTCACAAAAGGTTTCAAATTGTCAAAAGTCAAATTTTTCCTTTAGTTTTAAACGAAGCGAACCTTGAAAATTATTGTTGAAGTTGTAAGGAAATAATAACGGGAAACGGGTTGCGATGCCTTCAATGCAGGCTTGTATTGTTATTTAATCCCATTCGTGCGTCGCTTGCAAAAGTTACGCAAAGCCAAATAGCATTGAAAATAATAGCGTATTAAATTTAAACTACCGTGGGATTATAATAGCCGACATTTTTGCCTCACGGCTTGCGCACGAACCAGGCTATTTGTTTTTTATTATTGATGCAGACTTTCCGGAAATCGTTTTCTATTCAACATTGAACAATACAAATGTCTAAATATGATTGAAATACGTAACAAATTATTAAGGACCTAACCTCTTGAGCTATCGTGACTTCGATCCCCTGGGAACCAATATTCCATCTCAGTCTAAATTTTCTTTCTTTTCACGATACCTCAAGTGGTTAGAGGAGCGGCATTTTGAGCAGAAGATGGTGGGTTCGAATCCCGCTTGTAACACTAATTTTTCATCTCAACCAAAACATTAGATACAAACAATAATTAATATGGTCAATTATGACCGCTGAACAAATATGGATTAACCATAATTAAAGTTGCTATTGTTATTGTTTTAAATTACTTAGTGATCAATTATTATAATAGTTTCATTTTGCTTCCTGTGGTTTATATGTTACATTGAAGTATGAAACAATTTGTCATGATGTCAAGTTAGTGTTCGGATGTCTTTGGAGAGGTCATCCACCGACAAACCTCACCATACATTTGTCACATTCACTCATAAACAGGAAGAGAATTAATAAGACAAGAAAAGGCGCACTGAAGACGATAAATACTCTTAGATAAGTTACTGACCAATACGACAAATCCATCTAATAAACTTCGAGAAACAACAAAAGACTAGGACAACAAGTGAAAATTCAGCTTGATTATCGCAACAAGAACATGAACGGTCTGAAAATGGACATACTCGAACCGAGAGGCACATAACAGAACTTACGATCAAGAGATGGGAAGTTGGTGTCCGAGCGGATCGAAATCACGTTAGCTCAAGAGGTATAGCAGCGGCGTATTCAACCGAAGTTCGTGGGTTCGAATCCCGCTCCTGACACTGACTTTTCAATTTCAACCAAACCTTACATAAAGATTAATTAATTGAAAGAAGTTATTTGGTCAATCCGACCACGATATATAAAGGATTTATGTTAGTTGTTTAAATAATTAACTAGGTACATTTGCGAATAATAATTTCGAAGTTATATTGTTTAGTTTTTACTTTATCTCAGTATTGTTGATTTTTGAACTGAGAGCCCCGGAAGCGAGCAAGTTTCAAAAGAACTTCATGACAGTTGGAATGATATTATTAAACGGTTGTTATCGTTACTGTCAACGTCGAGACGAAATTTATAACGCACATTGTGCCAACGCCGGCCAGCAACTTGTAATACTACACGTCCTAGTCGACGAGGGCGCGGACAGGAGAGATGAAATTCTCAAACTCCTTTGATACCGATCTACTCCTGGTTTGCCTGCGGATGACGCTTTCAATTAAGATTTTACGTTAAGATAGGTCGAACACGCACCGCCGGGGTCGACGGTGGTCAGTCTGTATCATTTTGATCCATCCATACAAGAAAAAAAACGAAAGAAATTCATCCAGATAATAATAGAATTGACAGCCCCTGTGTCAATTCTTTGTAAAAACATCGCATCTTTTGTTTTATTCGCCTTGTACAATAAGGAAGTGTTATCACTTGCGAGATACCCTCATGTGCTCTGTGGAATGATAAATCTGATCTAACAGAATATTAACAAATAAATCTGATTTACAAGGCCAAGTTAACTATTAAACAGTAGTGATATTTATCCTTAATATTCACTTCTTCATTCTGTTATGTTTTTTCGATATGTTTACTTTTTTTAAAGCTGCCATGTGCTTTATTGTTTCATAACAGTCGTAAACATTTAACAGACTCGTTTAGGCGTCTGTGTCAACAACCACTCGCGGCCCATCAACTAAACCTTTCGAGATTCGTGAGTTCTCAAGTTGAAAAACAAAACAACGTTCCGATGAATCGTTCACATGAAGGCCATTAACTTCATTTATTTTATATTTTATTACATATAGAAAACAAACAACAACAACAACAATAATGTCGTGCAATAATCATAGTCCGTTGGAAACGGGTTGTCCAATTTTTATCGCTGACTGCGCCTGTTGTATGACATCTTTTCTTCGGCATTCGTCCTTCACACCAGTCGCCTAATTGAGTCAACTGAGTTCAATTGCAAATTTCAATGAGGAGCAGATTATTGCAGATATTCCTATCAAACCAGTGATATGGAACATGAGGTGTGAGGTGTATATCGATAAAATTAAAAGAACGAAGCTTGGAAGAACAGCGTTTGAGAAAAAGCGTCCCAATTTTACAACAACGGATAAACGCACACTTCCCTTTACTTGGTTTCCTCCTTTTTTTGCTTCTCTTTTTGCGGATTAGTAAGCACAAGAAGTGCTCCTGCTTCCTCGAGTTCTAACGTGTACTGACTTCCAGTTTGGAAGAGAGGTTGATTCCACAAGTTGCCTGGTGTGAAACCAGCAAAGAGTCTTCACACGGCAGTAAATTTAGATTTGGGTTGAATTTATGTTTTGTTTCTTTTAGATGGTCCTTAAATTCCGAAAATTTGCTCGATTTAGGCAAGTGTTCTTTTACTCTCGTTTTTATTTCTCTACCGCTTTGTCCTATCTATTTAATAACACAATCTTTACAATTGAGTTGGTAAACCCCGCTTTTTGCCAAATTGTCTACTCTGTCTTTAGGTCTTGAAAGGATGTTTCTAAGTGAGCCCGTACTTCTAAACTCTTCTTGTTTAAATACTCTAAATACGAGAGTGCTACATAGTTTCAACAAAGGGAAAGAACTAGATTGGTTTGAGAAATTTGAAATGTAAAATTGAACAAGGTGATAAATGCATTAATAATATAACAGATTTTGATCTACCTCCCATTTTAAATATGTATATAAATAATATCAAACATCCAAATAATTAAACTAATTATTTTAATTGTTATTATTTTTATTCTAATATTTTTTTGTGTTATAATTTCCGCGTTTCGCACGTTCAAATTGAGCGTCATTAAAATTCAGCTGTTAATTGGAACGTCGCGGTGGCGGAGGTATCAGCGGTTTCACTTTGGCAATGCACGTCGAGAGACTTGGTTGTAGAAGTCCTTCAACCTGATGATGATCTAAGAGGCTCGAAATCCGGAGCGTTGCAGAACAACTTACTGTGAGTAGGAACTATCCTTTTGGAAAGTATTGAACACCACACTCACCCCATCAGTTATCATTTCTCTTAAAAGAAAAATTAACTTTGAACCGATGTACTTCTGAAAAATAGAAAACTGAAGTAATTTGCTCAGCTGTAGGTTTGTTAAATCTACGCATATCCATCGGTACACCATCATGTTTAAGTTAAAACGTTCGTCTTGCGTTGTTTCAACTGCTTGTATTCTATGAGTTTTTAGCCAAAATGTCAAAGGGCTGTTATAACTGCATGATATAGTATTTTATTTTCTGGGACTACCTAAATGCATATCCGCACCATTCGAGATAAAAATAAATATAATGGGCTTTATAACGGAACATCTTTGGGAACAAATCCGACATGCACCGGTGAATCTATCCTTGTATTTGAAAGATTCCACAAGTTGCCTGTTGTGAAACCAGCAAAGCAGTCACGGCAGTAAACTAGTTGAGAGTCAAGGTGGCAACTTAGATGAATCAACCAAACAGGCTTGTGTGACAGAGGCCTTATATCTGGTTATTTCTGATGCACAACGGAGCATTTAATGCCGTCATAATATAATCATACTAGCTTTTACCCGCGACTTCTTCCACGCGGGACCTGTTTTAATGTACCTTTCTAATGCGGTGCAGAGTGCCAGTATGGCTTTCTAATACAATGTCTCGTTTCTCAAATTCTCCTCTTCATTTCACTTCGGTCTATACATGGTAAAAATAGTTTCAAATTGGAAAAAAAAAAAAAAAAAAAAAAAAAAAAAAGATGTGAATTAGGATCTAATAACTCATTGTTTTCCTCGCGCTGAAAGATTCTTCCTGTTGAAGGACTAAATTAGAACAATAGAATGCATACTACTTGATTTAAACGTTTCTGTGATGGGCCATCATCATGACAATTTGGCTTTCTGTTATTATTTTTTTCTTTGAATATAAACGATATTTAAGGACGAAATGTTTTCTCTTTTTGAGTCGAACAAATTATCTTGGTCCGTTAGGAGAATAATTAAGAAATAGAAAGAAACACATAATATATTGTATTATTGCACTTGAAATGAGTCTATAAGTAGATATTCATCGCATTTTCTTATTTGTACATAAATATCGTTAATGGTTCATTTGGTTGAGCAATTCAAGTTTGTGATGATGTAGCCGAAAGCTTAGCGAAATGGCATCGGTACGGGCTATGGATGATAATGATCAAAAATGGTAAAAGTACTGGAAGAACAGGGCTGCAGTGACAAGGATGCGTGTGTCCGGAACTGTAATTGAAGTAGGATACTCGGATTCGTCCCGTTTCGATTTTGAGATTGTCAGAAATGACAAGAAAAGTTTTGAGTTTTGTGTGGTGTTTAGTGACCGTTAATCGATAATCATTTAGAAATCGTGACATGCGGTCTGGTGTGACGTAGGTTTCAGAAAAACATTTTCTTTATCGTGCCAACGTTTCGATCATTATTGACATCATCTTCAGGGCTCAAAGTGAGTTAAAACCAAAGTGCCCTGAAGATGATCTCAATGAAGATCGAAACGTTGGCACGATAAAGATAATTTTATTCCAAAACCTACGAACACACCAGACTGCATCTCACGATCTCTGAATATATAATGATTTTAACTAACAATTTATTTTTTATTTTTTACACGATTTTGCTCATAAAATTACATCATTTTCGACGAGTAACTTCAGAACAGGAAGATCTGAATAATCAGTTTATAGTTCTATTTAATTTTCATTATATGTAAAATTCCATTGTCGTCTAATGTTCAAATTAGTTTAAAGAGTAAACATTACAAAAAGGAATTTTATTATCTGAGTACGACTGAAAACCAACTTCATCTTTTTCATTTTTATATCAAGATTTCTCATATATAAAAGAACTTGAGTTATTCGTATCCTGTTAATTGTATATCGCTATTTCATCAGGCACACAATTACTGGTATCCTGATGAAATAGCGATATACAATTAACAGGATACGAATAACTCAAG
>CM077112.1:1657227-1674505 GCA_039619505.1 Cimex hemipterus | reverse complement strand
ACACACACATACACATACCTTGTAGCCGCTAGGTCACTAAAAAAGCTCGTAATTTATATTTTCTAATGAAATACCTCAGTGATCTGTAATTTAGATTTAACCGCCTAACAAATACATAAAGTACATATCTATAAAAAATGTTTCGTGAGATGCGGTCTAGTGTGATGTAGGTGTTAAAAAAAACCATTTTCCTTATCGTGCCTACGTTTCGATCTTTATTGAGATCATCTTCAGGGCCTAGGATTTACAAACATTGTTTACATTTAACAAGTACATTTCGTATGTGGACTACTCATTGTAAATTGTGAGATGCGATTTCTAAATAATTATCGATTAACGGTCATTAATCCCCACACATTTCTTTAAAAAATAGGAAATCATAAAAGCTAATTACTACTGAGAACTATAGTAAAGCATAAAGTTTGAAAAAAGATAAAATCGTCTTGTTTTCGCTGGTATAAAAAGTCTAGCAAAATCCAACACGAATGTTCTGTAAAAAAAAATTTTTGATTTATGCTATCTGTGACATACGAAGGCGATCGGACTCAGTATATCTCAAGAATAATTCACACTTCAAACGGTTATGGTAGTTTATTTTCGGGATTGGAATTCTATGTGAAGCGATGAGGAAATATGATGATAATCGATTCAAAGGTTGTGAGACACTATATCAACTAATATGCCATTTGTTTGCAAAATGGCGCATGATGACGTGTTTAACTGGAATACCTGAAACCCAAATAAAAAAGTTACGTTTATTAATATAATAAACATATATACGTATATAAATAATACCGAAATCTTTAATCGTTAATCGATATTAGTAAATAATTGTTAAACTAGGATGTCTTGAGAATTAGGGTCAGATGAGTCACATCCGCTATCGGTTGTTCGTGACTCAACTCGCTAATCGAAAAGTCGCAGGTTAGCTTCCTCTCGAACGGTGCATATAGATTTTCCCATAATCCCAGCCGTGCACTGTTTTAAATGTAAGCGTGATGAAAAACATTGTACGCCGATGTTTATGGTTTGTAATTAATTCGATTTTGAGTTAGGAATTAGACGAGATTTCATCTTAACGGCTTCCATTAAAAGGGGCCACGTAATTAATCATAATTATATTCAGGTTAAATCGTGAGCCGGAACGTTTCATACACCCGGCCGAATATGGAGTAATGATTTTATTTGAGTATATAAATCCCGAAAGTTTCGCCGTGAAATGTTCAATTCGTATGTTGGTTGAACGACCGTCCGGATCCGTGGATTCCAAGTGGAAGGAAATCTTATTTTGGAAACATCCTCGAAATTGAATAATATCCGGTCGTTGATGGCGATGGATTGATTGAACAAGTCTGACGGAGGAAATCTTAATACAAAAAACACGGATTAAGAGTTTCTTCCTCTACCGGAGGGCTAATTACTTGTTAAGATTATCCTTTTTAATTACTTGAGCAATCACTCGAACACCTCTTATTGTAACGGAATAAATGTTAACCGAGAACGCTTTTAACCATTTAATTCCACTTAGTTGTAATTGCACAAATGATCGTTTTAGTGGAAAACCCAGTGTAAGTTGCTTTGTTGAATTTCAGCAAGTCAAATTGTATGGTTTAATTGGTAAAGTCACTAGGGACCAACTGAACATGAATTTTTATTCTTGCATCAAACTGATTCAGTTATACAGATAAAACAGTTTGTTTTTAGCTTTAAGGATCTTAATGCCTTATTTTAAACAAGATTAACCTCAATTTAGAGTTTTTAGAGAAACTTAATTAAACTTCTCCGGAAAATAGAAGGAAATTTTAGTATTAAAGGTTATTCTCATCTAATTTATTGCAACAGGTTTGTAAACCAGAAAATGTTTTAAAACAAAGTTTACTTCGAATCTTCTATCAAAATAAAAGGTCTGTAATAATTAGGAACAGTTCTCGAATAGCGAAGTAAAAAACATCTGAGGATTATTTGAAGACGCGGTGTGGACTCACTCATTCGCTATACCACCAAACCAAACATCTTAAAATAGTGAGTGACTGAGTGATCGAGTTTGTGAGAAGATTAGTAAATGAGTTGATGAATTAGCAGTCAGTGAGCATTCTTTATCTAAGGTTTTTGGCTGAGATGAAAGAGTTAGTGTCATGAGCGGGATTCGAACCTACGACCTTCGGCTACGCCCCTGTTCTAACCACTTAACTATGAGTTGGATCTCCTCGGACGTCAACTCTTCATTTCAATCTGCAACCGTTCGAATTTTTACTTTTTTTTGCCAAATTGTCAAATGTGTAATCAGGGTTCGATTTACAGCGATTTATGAAAGTGGATTCGAACTTTAAGTGAAGGTTTTTAATTAATTAATTAATCTATTTTTGTTTAGTGGACATAGTATATTGTTCCAATTAATTAATCGTGTTGTCTAAGGTTGAGTTCGAATTCCGCTGATATTTCATCTCGACCCAAAACATTAGAAAAAATAAAATATTTGAAAAGGTACTGTTAAAAAAATTGAATCTAATTTTATGTTGGCTTCATTGGAACGAGCGGCTTACCGAATGAGTGTGCGGATTTGTGAGTGGGTTGGTTAGTAACCTAACTACAAAAAGAGAAAACGTTTTAGAAGCGACAGTTAAAAAAATTTAAGTCTAATTTTAAGATGGCTTAATTTAATGGTTTTGTTAGTGAGTGAACTAGCGGCTTCCGCACGAGTGGGTGGATTTGTGAGTGGGTTCGTTAGTGACCGAACCTTAGAAAAAGAAAATGTTTGAGAAGCGACAATTAAAAAAAAAATTGTGGCTAATTTTAAGATGGCTTAATTTAGTGGGTTAGTTTGTGAATGTGGTTAGCAAGTGAACAAGCGACTTACCGAATGTGACTGTGGATTTGTGAGTGGGTTGGTTAATGATTACTGAGCTCATGAAGGAAAAATAATTGTTTCAATATACATCTTGAATACATGCTACCTAAACATTAAAATTTGATGTAAGCATCTACCATTATATATTATTGATGCTACTTTTCATTTACAATGTAATTAAAATTAATTCAAAAACGTAACAGCGTTAAACCATTTGCTTACAAATTGTAATTTTCAGCTATGCTTGTTCAATTTGTCTAAAATTTAACCAGTATTTTTTTAATCTTCAGAATAAATCTTCCAGCTTTAAAACGGCGATAATTCCATCACATTTCAGTTTTTACGATGTAAGGCTAGGTATAAGGATTAAATCATTTTAATTCCATCGTCACTTTATGCGGTTAACCGTCAGCAATATTTGACCAAAAATAATATTTCTTCTTAATTGAAATAGATTATCATATAAATTTATCGTTAGAAATATTTAGGTTAATTATTTTCTGAGAGTCCCCTGAAGAGGTGAGCGTTTTAGCGCCATCCCACGGCTTCCGCTTTCATCATCTGGTAAATAAAATTAAGATGACATGATGGAAACTTTTAATTTATGATGGCCCTATAGATCATTTCTTGAAGGAGCGCATGATTTTTTCCAGCTGTTTCGATATTTGTTTTAAACAGATTGCATTTGAAGTTTCGTCGCACCGCTTTCGCGGTGGATCGGTTGCGACCCGCTAAACATACAGAAAGTTATCAGACCCGTGTTTTTCGCTCACAAAAGGAGTTCTAAATGTACAAAAATGGTGATCTTGCGAAACCTAGAGTGACACATCGAGCTTTGTGTAGCTCAGCGGTCGTTTTCTTTTTAAACCATCCGCAACCGCTTTTGCGAAGCAGACAAAACTTGTTTAATACACGTGTACATGATACCGTACATAATACACTGCCATACATAATCCGAAATCCCCGCAAATAATTTTCCATAACAAATTTAAAATTGTTTTTGTTGTTTTTAGACTCCTTGCCAATGAAAGAACCCTAAACTTTTGATTTACTTGTATTTTAACAATGAGTTTGGCGTAAAAGTATATTGGTTTGGTACCATTGTTTGGCTCGGGAATAAGACATGCTTTTTAGAGGATGTCGTAAAAAGAAGTCGTACGACTTGATTTTATGCGGGTCTTGTTTGGAATAAACAGAAACCAGCCCGTGGCTTCTTTTAAGTCTTGACGAATCGTTATCGTCAACGATGAATCTCAAACTTTACTGATTGTAAACTTCTTCATCTACTTAAGTGTCAAGAATAGCTTTCAAGCTAGAACCTCATTGATTAAGTTGCCGAGTTAATAACTTTGCTGGGTCATGAAGATAGTTTTGCGACACGTGTCATTTCTGATTTAGCCATTTTATATTAAATATTTAAATTATTTATACTTTTTATCTAGTTTAGGAGGTTGAGTTGGTCTATTTATTGAGATAATAGTTGTGTCACGAGAGGATTCGAACCCAAGACCTTCGGGTCAATACATCACTGCTCTAACCAGCTTGTCTTTTGATTTATTTTTTTATAATGAGTTTAAGTTGACGACGTCCAACTCAAAAATTTGATTGAAGAAAATTCCTGTGACAATATGGGAAATTGCGGAAGACCACCTAACCGAAAACCAAAGAAACCGATACTTTGAAATTTGCATTTTTCTTCTGTTGCGCCACCGAAATGAATCATTTCCCGATGTAACCATCACGTGCGATGATGAATGGATTCTTTACGATAACAAGAGGCGTAAAGGTCAGTGAAAAACCCAACCAAACTGTCTGAAACCAAATCTCCACGGAAATAAGGTTATGGTGATTGTCTGGTGGTCTACTGCTGGGTTTGTTCAGATTAATTTTCTGAATAATGTTGAAATTATCACAGCAGGGAAATATTGCCAAGAAATTGACAAAATGCACGGGAAACTGCAACGTCCAGCAACACGAAAGGGGCCAATTCTTCTTCACGATACCCCCAGGCCATTTGTCTATATTTACTCGACCTACAGACTTTCACTTTTTTAGGCGTTTTGATAATTTCTTGAGGGTTAATTTTTTTCGAGAACTGGGGATGCCGAAAACACCTTCTAAGACTAATAATAATACTTTACTTTAAAAAAAAAGTTATAAACATTTCACAGTATATAATTTAAAGTAAAATAACGGCATGGAGGGTCGTCTGCCGGAGGTGGATTTTCATTTGACCTAAATTGTTGGTCGATACAGAGAAAAATTACAAGAGAAAGAATTTACAAAAAAATGTATCCTTAAATAAATATTACAATTATAATTTAATTTTTAATAATTACGTTAATTATCATTCGTAACCATGCCTTCCAAGACTATGCTTTGAATTAAATATTTTTATTTCGGCGGAAGAAAAACCTTATTATACATTGACAAAGATGCATAAAATGTACTGGAAAATATTTAGAATAATTATTCTTTATTTTATTAAAATTAAAAATAGGTTTGGCTACCTTTTCAACACATGCATTATTTTTGCACCACATGAATAACTAAGATATTGTACGGCCTCTCTGTTAATTTCGAGGGGCCCCCCTCCCAAATAGAAAAGATTTTTCCCGCCAGCCCTCTTTGCTTAGCCGATCGCCTGACCTGTTGGTATCAGTGCGTAAAAACAGTATTGCGCCCTCGGCCGGTCGCATCGTGTTCGTCCGGTTTTCCGTTCGTAATTTTACGATTTTTCTTCGGTTTTCTTCTTTCTGTTTACGCGTTTCACACACATTTATGCCAACAACCACGCGAATGCCAGTCCTGGAATCCGAAAAATGCCTGGAATCGCAGAAAAAAAAGGTGAGTTACCATTTTATATTAATCCATCATTCCTATTTTCATCGCTTATAATTCTCCCATTTATGTTTTATGTAAAATTTACACAGTCCGCTACATTTATTTAAAATCCTCCGGTCTAGAATTTAGTTTTATCAAGTTAATTGTATAACTATTTGAGCCAGAAAGGCCCGGGCCACGCATTTCTCTAGCTTTTTTCTCGTTTTGTCACATTCTCTCACTACTCAGAGGAGGATCTGCAAGACCATACATAGGACCTGAACCTATTCATGGGATAACAAAAAGAACACAGAATCTTACTTAGAAACCTACATTTTCAATGCTCTCTCTGCAAGTATTAAAAAAGATACATGTACAGGACAAATCGTATTATGATTTTGATGATGAAATGAATTTTTTAGTTCGTTAAGGCCATGTTGTGATAGTTTTATAATTATTTTTTTATAATGTTTGATAGCATTGCTAATTTCGTGGGCCCCCTCCCGGAGAAAAAGGGTTTTTCCTCCATGTTGCGTTCCGTTTGTAAATTTCTAACTTTTCTTCCGTTTTATTCTTTTCGCTTTTTACTAATTACGCGTTATACTGTTAATAACGCGAGTGCCAGCCCTATAGTTTTATAATTATTTTTAAAATTTAATAGTTTTAATTAATTTTCACTGGGCGTATTTACATATTTCATTAACTACACAGATTCCATATGGAACCTGCATATTCACTACTCTCCCTGAAAGATTAAAAGCTTGGCCAGTTTTAAACTGGCTTTGAAGATTCATTTACAAGGAAGATTGTATTATGATCTAAATGAACGTTTTAGTTCATTAAGATTATGATAGGTTTATAATTATTTTTAAAATTTAATAGTAGAGATGTAAATATTCACGTATAATGTTTGATAGTATTGCTAATTTCGTGGGCCCTCTCCCGGAGCAAAAGGGTTTTTCCTCGTACGCTCTCTTTTCTTAGAGGACCGCTTACATGTTGGTATCAGTGTATAAAACCAGTATGGCGCCCCGGCCGGTCGGATAGCGTTCACCCAGCGTTCCGTTTGTAATTTTCTGTCTTTTCTTCTGTTTTATTCTTTTCGCTTCTTCCTGTTTACGCGTTTCACCATTTTTATACCGTTCACAACGCGAGTGCCAGCCCTGGGACCCGAAACAGAATGTCTGGAATCGCAAAAAAGGTGAGTTACCATATTTCTGTTATTCCATTAACCCTTTTTTTCACCGTATATAATTCTACACTTTATTTTTAATTTAATATTTTCACAGTCCGCTACATTTATTTAAAATCCTCCGGTCTGGAATTTAGTTTCATTACTTTAATTGTATTAATATTTAAACCTGAAAGGCCCGGGCCATGCATGTCATAACGTGTCGTCTCGTTTTTTCACGTTTTTTTTTGTTCAGTTTCAATTTCGACTAGTTATCAATTTTTCAAGTCTTATTAAATTTGGGAACTTCCTATCTTAAATTTTATTTCAATTTGTTTGCGTTCTATGTGTTTTTATAATAATAGTAATATAATAATCGTAATAAATCTTTATTTGCTAGAAGGTACATTACATATAAATTTACAACAAAAATTAGTATTTTGGTAATTCCCTGCCTGCTGTCAAAAATCAAAGCTTGTACTTAATAGGAGGAATTTTTGGAGATCCGTTCATTCATGTTCAGTGGGTGAAATTTGAAGTAATGATCCTCTGTTTAAGAAAGAAACAAAGCGCAATGAGCAATTTAAAATTATATCAGATAGTCTTTATATTGTAAAAATGGGGGTTAGCCAATGAATTGTGCCTTGTTCTATTCACTGATATGTATGAATCACACTGAAATCACATTCTTTCACTGTTTAATTTTTTTTAGATTATATATATATATATATAAAATCATTTTATGAAGTGAGTTTATCGTTAATCCAGCTTCTTAGTGTAGCAATTATTATTACCTCCCCAGGAAATAATACCATAGGCTATTATGGATTTTGTAAGAGGAAAACATACTGCCCTTAAAAATTTAATTTTCAAAAAGTTGCTTATAATTGCAAATTTATAAAAGGGCTTCTTCAGATGGTAAACGAAAGAATCAATAAATAAATAAAATCTCAAATTTGACTCTCAAGACTTCCTTAAGTGCCTCCACGCATGTCCAAACAATATTTGCCTTCGGCTTGCACGAAGGCAAGGTCCTGAGAGCTGCCTGGCTGTCAGAAAAAATGGTTATCTTCCGGTAATGTATTCTTAGCATTTTCATTTCTCTGGCACATTGTTCAAGCGCTATGCTTTCCGACTGGAAAACTAGGATACTTGCTTAGATTTACCGTCAGTTTGGTCTTGGTGTTCATCCCAATGACACTCAGCTCCTAACCTTGTCGGTGTCGGAGCCGTCAGTATACCACCAGGGAATTGCGTTTAGTTTACCTATTCTTCCCGTTCGGGTATCAGTACTTTGTACTTCTTGAGTTATACAGAGTTACCTTTTATTAAAATGTGAAGTGGTGGGAGGTTTAACAAAACGTCCAGCTCACGATTTGGCGTTGTGCTCATGGCACCAGTGACAATGAGACACGATTGTCTTTGGATGCCTGTCGCCCTTTCTATATTAAAGGAAAAGTGGATGCTCTCCTCGAAGCGAATTTTTATCATGTCATAATTCTGTAAGATCCACCTTATCTCATTAAGTCTCTTGCAATACAGGCCAATTTCGGATGGGTGTTTTTGCAGAAAGCACGATTTCTCTTCTCACTCGTTCCACCCCCACTTAATATCATTGTACAGCTCTTCTGGCAAATGGAAGAAGCAAGTAATCCCGCTCTTCAGAATCTTGGCCCTTGGTTTCAATTCGGTTAATCGAAGACGACCGCTTACCTGACATTTTCAGTGTGTAAAACTGGAGCCTCCTCTGGTCGAACTGTTTCCGCCCTACGCCTTGTTTCTAATTTTCTGACTTTTCCTTCTGTTTTCCTCACCCTTGTCTTATCGCTTCTTCCTGTTTCCCGTTTCGCTCTCTGTTATGCCGGCATAGAACTCGAAAGATGGAAGATTCTCTGTTTGTCTGGAATCGTCGAACTGATTTACCTTATTTCCGTTGATTCTTGAACCCATTTTTTTCACCGCTTATAATTCTCCCCTTTTTTAAATTTAATATTTTTTATTTATTCACACAATCCACTACAGATACTGAATTTTTATGATGTTAACATTTTCTGTAAAAAAGTGTTGTTTATTGTATTTATATTTATTACCTTCGTTATTTGATCATTTTAAAAAGATACTTGAGGTTTGCTGTAACATTATAATTGTGTTAAACAACGTAAAGTTGGTTTTCTAAAACTAAGTTTCATTTCAAGGACCTTACATACAGAAACCTAAACGGTGGAAAACAAATAAGGAAAGGTTTTACGGCAGAAACGTATTTTTTGCACTTGCGAATTTTTAGATCATAAAATTACACATTGCAAAAACTTTCCTTCTGCCGAAAAATCTTTATTCTCACCGCACATTGTTTTGTGAGCGAAGGTGTAGTTTTTAGAACAACAAAATTACATTTTCCTCCATTCATTGTTACGGTAAGCAATACCGAATACGCGTAAAGCTAATTTCCAAGGTTAACGCCTCTCATGGGCAATTTTGACAAATCGATAGGTACAACGGTTGCCCACTCTATTAACGTCCGGCCTGTTTAGTTTGGCTGGCGACCTTTCCGAGGTGACTCTTACCATATCCATTAATCTTCTCCAGAATCGTTATTCCGTTATTTTTGAACGTGAACCGACACGGTGGAAAACGAAGACGTTAAAGGGACGCTTTTATGCAGCCCAATGAGCCGGAAAAACTTGAATCTGAAAAAAGTCGATTTTCCTGCGGTTTTATACCACGCGATGACACCTCGTCTATTTGCTCATTCGACGATTGGGCGTCGTCTCGTCTGGGAATCGTTACTTCTTAACCTTTTTTCTCCTCTTTTGAGGTTTCTCATGATTCATTAAAAACAGACAAATGCTCTCCCTGAATTCATTAGCGATCTGCATACCAACCGTCCTGAAAACTTACAATACACATGCAAAACACCATCATACCTAAGCAGAAAGCACTCTCAACTAATGTTTTTTGAAGTTGGAATTTATACTAGAATTATTTATAGAACATTATATCCCTTATATATTAATCATTCAAATATGTCGGTGATCACAAATGTAAAAATGCATATGCTTCTGCAATTAACATTGTCCAGTGGCTTTCTATATTTATCTATCTTTGGTGATTACCAAGACGTTAACGGTAAATTTTTTTAGTTGATATTTCTTTTGCCCGAAGGATATGTTTTTAAATAATTACGCATCGTTAGTAAAACGGCTCGCTAAATGTTTACGGTCAGGAATTGAATAACAGTTAAACTGAGCTTTCACGCTCCTCGATCGGTTCCGCAGTTCGCTCAGTGTTTACAAAGATGTAGGTTAAATTTCTCCAAATCGTTTTCCCAGATCGGGATTATTAAATGGACTCCGTCGTTAATTGCGTAGAAATTAATTCCTACCATTGTTGGCACATCCATCCTCTTCCACGGGAATTTGACAATGATAACCGAGGCCGACGTTTAGGCATGCCGTTTATTATTAATGGTGATTACGTCTAGACTCTCCCAATCAGCGTACCCCTAACACGGATATCGTGGTGCACGATTTGTACTGCGGTATTAGCGACTTCATATGATCTTAATCTTTGAAACTACTTTTTGAAAATAATTTTTCTTAAGAAAAACAGTACTTGGGATTATGGTAGATTCCTCCGAGCTCATAGTATGTCTGGTGGGTCGATAGATGTACATGTTTTGCTCTTTTGCAATACCTCTGTTTTAACGTTAACAACTATCCATACTGTATACAACAAATTTTCCTGTCGTACTCTCGAGAAAACCTATCTTTCGCTTTCAATCATAGTTGTACTTTTCTCCAGCCCGGTACAAAGTCTGCGTTTTAGCGTTTTTTTTCCGTTTCGCTTCCGAGCTTTTTTTTCAACCTGTTGTGTGAAGTGCTGAGGAGAAAAACTTTTGACAGGATATAAGCTTTCTTGATGATAGTTTATTATAGCTAAGGTTACCACAATTATAGTCCTGAAATGCTTTATGATGGTCCACGTACTATTTATTACATTTATTACACTATTTATTATATTCTATTATACTAAGGAATTTTAATTTTTTATAGTACATATAAATTTGGTCTCCAACTTTAAACTAACTTTTTTAATATATTTGACTGTGATTATTCATGTATAATCTGGGAAAAATAAAAATTTTTTCTTTTGAATTTGTGAAAGTTTTAGGTTATATTTTAAGATGTAAGGATCACTCCATTTTGAATTTTGTGGATAGCATGATCAGAACGCAATATATTACCAGAAAGTGTGTATTTTTATAGACTAAGACTTCCTGCTCCCCTTGATTTATTCGGACTTAAAACGACCTTTTCGCTAATGTACCTCGTCTCTTTTAATTTAGACGTTAAAACGAATACTTATGTCTGACAGACACTTTTCGACATTTCGACATGCTTGGTGTGCTATTTTTTCAGTTGTGACAAAAAAAGTAACCCACGGTGTAAAACCGTCGGCAAACAGACTAAAATGTCGAGAAACAACCCAACAAAATGTCCATCCCTCCGTACTCCCCTAAAGCAAATCTCAAATTTTTCGCAATCCGTTTT
Organism: Cimex hemipterus; assembly: GCA_039619505.1. Taxonomy (NCBI): domain Eukaryota; kingdom Metazoa; phylum Arthropoda; class Insecta; order Hemiptera; family Cimicidae; genus Cimex; species Cimex hemipterus. The sequence continues at coordinate 1,663,113 of CM077112.1, read as the reverse complement.
AATATGTATTAACAGTATTGTTTAAAATTATTTTTAAAAAAATTTTATCACAAAATTTAGAAATTAAAGCGGATGTAAAAAGTTTCCTTAAAAGTAATAATTTACCAACAATTAAGTAGATCTTAGTCTATCTATATAATTGTCTATATAATTAACAATAAATTAAATGTGCCTAATATCCTTTAAAAATAACCACGTTATGCTTAAAACACGAAGTTTTAACTGTAGTGAACGACATGAAATATGGCGAGAACATCTAAAATGATTAATGGCCGCGGCGCACTTCACCCTTTTACCCTGTTTATTCGTATTAGTAATACCGATAAATTTTTAAAACAAAATTCAACAGTTTTAACATACTATGTTGTTAGATATCATTAAATAAAATATCGTTTTTAAAACTAATTCATCAAATTTGTTCGCTGCTATTGATCGTAATACCACTGCGTAATATATATACTACTTCGGATGGTGCAAGTGCCACATCATATTCATACGTGGTGTGTACAATTGTATGAATAAAAAAGTTATAAAATAATTTTATGAAGGATTGAAAGACTTTCTGGGTAAAAAGTAATTAATTTTTTAATTACTTTACCTTTACCCATAATAAAAAAATGGTCATGTATGCATATAAGGATTTGTACGGTGCTTCATGAGTGTAGAATGATCAAACGGATCGTATTTTGTGTTTTCATGAAAAGCCCTTCTAGTTAGTTGCATCATAACTTTGAGTTTAGTCAGAGTATGTAATTTTTTGTATTCCAGTCAGTGGTTTATATGGTATGGAACCTTCAGGCCTTATTACCCCTTAATGAGAGAAATAAAGAAAAAATAATAAAGAAAACTTTTCAAATAATAATAATGTAATAAGTGGACAATTCATAAGGATGAAGGGTTCGACGAATTCCTTGCCGTATTTCCTGTTTTCCGAAAAGATTGTCAGTTGAGTGATCAACAAAACTCACTACTTAATATGAGATTGAAAAAACATGTTTACTCTATGTAAAATGAAGGAAATCTCATACGAAAGTATCTCTGAGGAAATCTCTCAGAGGAGTGGAGATGGCCATGCAGCCCGGAGTACTTCAATATTTTACTGCTTACACCAAACGTTGAGATGAAATCAAGAACGCTTGCTGTATAACATAACAAACAAAAGAAAAACAGTTGTATGTAAGTGTCAATCGTTGAAAGTGAGAGTACTTACGGTTTGCTGTGTTCCGTCGGTCTGTAAAATATCAAACCAAGCCCTATGGGGGGAGATCATTGAACATGGAACCGCATGTTTTCCGAAAAGCTCTTCAGTTCATCTCACTCCTTATCGTGAAATTGATGAAAACGTAAAATAAGCGGGAAACACGTATGAAATATGAGAAATGTCAGCTTCTTGGGAAACGTAGAACCCCCGTCAGACCCACAAGACAACTTGGTTAGCTCATGGTACTGTATATTTGTTGAACTTATGAAGTGAAATTTTTCATCGTCATTCACCTCACCAGTATAGGCGGCAATTACCCGTCCATTCCAGATACACCAGCATGTAGTGGAATGCACCACATGTAGATACGTGTATAAAACATCATTGTTACTAATAGTCAGTCAATCATCGCAGCCCAAAACAGGGAGGATAGGCATAGCAAGACCAAGATCTACTTGTCCCCCTCGATTTGTTCGACTTGTATCTCGACGGTAAAGTCGAATATGCACACAAGGGACTAAACAGCCGACAAGTACTTCTAAGAATACTAATAGAAAAACAGAACAAATTATTTCGAGTTCTCTCAGTTTATGGACTAAAAAAAGAACGGACTTGGCCACAATCGTTATGTTGATAGGCTAATTTTGTTGGAAAGTGTCTGGAACGCCCCTTCTTTCAAGGTTGGGTTTTTGATGGGATTTATTTAACGTTTGCGTGCTGAATGAGGGTGCTGAAAAACCAATCGGCCTGGGATTTGTCGCCTTTTCAAAGCGGAAGTTCGTCCGGGATTGACGCGCCGTTCGTTTCGTGATGAAACCCGCGATACACCGACGTCTTGCGGAAATGGAAGACGCTCTGCCCCTTCGGGCCTCACCGATCGGTGAAATCAAATTCCTAATAATTCCCTTTCTGTTCTCAGGCAACCCCTGTCGACATCGTGATAGGCCGAGTCGTTCCTTTCAATACGAAAAAAGGGCAAAAATTCCATTGACGTTAATCGCGAGTTCGCTTCATTATATCCCTCGTTCGATCTTTCTGTTTAGCTCACGTTTTCTATAAAAATAAAAATTAATTTCGTAAACATGGCAACTATTTGCTTGTGACAAATCATTTATGCTGTCAGATAAAAAGTTAGCATTATTAAGCCCTTATATATGAGATTTCGATAAATCGTTTTTGTTCAAATATGTAATGGACAATTGTTGTTTTCTGCGTGTTTTTGTTGTTGATGATTGTTTTTCCATCCGTAGTTGGCGTCCAATTTGTAGTGATTCATTAAAACGCGCCATTTCCGTCGTTTACTGGCATTATTGGAAACGGAAGTCCGAGGCCATCAAAGCCACGTGGTTAATTCATGTATCTAAATGTTTTTCTTGAAGTACGGACATGATTCACCCAAATTTAAAGTGGCGGTAAAAGCCCAATACCGGAACTTATGGACGGGTAATGCATAAATTGCCTAATGAAATGCGATCTGACCAAGCACAAACAAAATTTTCCCAGTCGACTATTAATGGGCAGAAAAAGGGAAGATTTTTTCCTTTTATTTTCTTTTGCAAAGAAATCTTCTTATCAAACTTTACGTTCTTTTTTATTTTAATTAAAATAATGTATTTGATATTTTATTTTTATTAAAATACGAAAGGTGACCCCGAAAAGAGTAGAAGAAATAAATCCTAAACACTGATTAAAGACACCAACAGTACATGGTACATTCGACGACCTGTCATAATTGCGAAATTCCCTTGTGTGGTCTGTGGGAATGACACCTATAATTCGGATGTTACCGATCATTTTGTTCTGCCTATCCTTCCTCGGTCGAAATGTGAGACTTTTCACCATAAATTGCTTGATCAAAATGACAGCTTGTGACCATATTACAGACCTGTTTTAATATTGAGTTTTGTTAGCCTTCTATCAAAACTCACGGTTTTTACATATTTTTAACTAATAAGATAATTGTCTTGCTAAAAATAGACACAAATAGCACTACTAGATTCCCACTATATTGATTAAATTGAGTATTTTTGGAAGCTTCTTCCAGAAAGCGTCCATTTATCTGTCTCAATGTGAGAAAAGGTCTAAGATATTGCACAAAAATAGTCCTAAATTAATTTTTTTTACAATTTTCTATTGTTTTGAACAATTTAACTAGAAAAGTTCAAATGGAGAAGCCCCAACTTACATTATCTGCTACATTTATTCAGTGAGCTCAATATTAGATTTTAAAAGAAAATTTGAGTCCTTATGAAAGCCATGCTTTTACTAAACAGAAAATTAGAATTACCATTTAGTTAAAAACGATTTGCCATTTTTTGATGAAATGTTTATAAATCGAATATTATACTATTAATTGTTCGTGCTATGTTTATGTAAACTAAAATTCCTCATAAAAGCGTTAGTTATTGTATCAGTTTATCTAGTGGGGGGGGGGGTCGTCACGATCAGCAGACAATATTGAAATAAATATTGAAAACGGACATTTGTAAATTAAATAAATGCAGTATGAAAACAACCTTTATGCATTGAAAAAAATACAAAAGAAAGAATTTTTTTATGATAACAAACAATTAAAATTGTATAAAACTTTTGTTTTTATTTGGTGTGCAGAATGTTTAAATATTTTTCTGATTCACTAATCATAAATAGTATTGAGTTACGTGTGGTATTGAAGGTTCCTTCCCTGTTCTATAGAAAGCAGCACGGTCCAGTCTTACTTGACTCCCCTTTCTTTGTTTATTTAGCCATTTATGTTGCATTATTATTCATTATTATTAGATACCATTGTTTTTTAAATGTAGCCATGGGTTATTAAAATTAATAACATTGAGTTGTAATGCAGTTTTATATTTAGTAAACGTTTTAATTAAAAACAGTAATGCTAATTATTTGGGCTCCTATTGTGATCGTATCTTTGGAAAATAAAACAAAATTAAAAAAAATTAAAAAATTACATAGTAAATAGAATAATAGTGAGATTTCTTGTTGAGGTCTTCAGTGTGGTGAATAAAGGTGTTTGGTCGTTTCTTGTCTTTGACCCTCATATGTGTTACAGAATTTTGCCATTTCAGTCCAGACACATAGTGAACTGTCGAAATAAGGCTGATATATTAAAACAGCATGGATCGATAGATGAGGATGTTGGCCGAAATGACAAATTGGTATTTTAAGATACGCTGTTTTTTTCCTTATTGTTGCTCTTCTTTGATAGATGTAGTGAATTTTCATTTATTTGTGTATTGTATTTTTTGCAATTTGTTTTTATTGTAAATAAGGAAATTTAATACAAGACAGACAAATGACAATTGGTGTTGTGTTTGCTGGTTTATATTGACTTGTAGGAGAAGATCGTCCTACAAATTAGTGATGACAACATACGAAGAGCTCGAACGCTCAGTGTAATAAAAGAAGTAATACAATTTGATAGGAACATTGTTACTGTAAACAACTTAATTAATAAATTAAAATAAAATTAATGAAAAGTGATTTGTCTACGTTATTGTAAAATAAATTAGTAATCTTTTTTTTAACACATTTCATTTGTGGTGACAGTTTACTAGATAGATTCTTGGATGAAGTTGGCATTAAGCCATAGCACATCTGACTTCGTTGACATGATCAATGGTTGTAGAGTTTCTCCTGGTATGTCTACAAAATTAAACTTTGGATTGAAAGTAGCGGATTATCTCTTTTTTTAATTCACAAGTTTTATTTATTTATTTTTCTAATGTTGAGCTTTTAAATATTAAATATTGGAATTTGTTGAAAGTAATGCTATGATAATATTTGCCACACCATCTAGCAGTTGGGTAAATTTACTAATAAAATAATAATAATAAAAACATTTAATGGACTGTTGAAGTAAAAAAAATCTAATTAGCACCCAAAATCATAGACCATCTTCATGATACTACAGATCTAAATATGTAATTCCAACCCCTCTTTTTTTAGAATCTTGCAAATTGTTTTCTTAGTACATAGTATTTTTTAAATTTCGTACGTTGATGTAAGACATAATTCATCAAACAGATGGATGTAAACCGTGTAAACCTCTATAGATAGGTAGTATACATTGCATTTCAATTTGTGGTAATGCTTAAAAACATGTAGTATGTTCCAACAAAAGCAAAACTATGATCATTATTTTGGCAAATTAATCTTGGCTGGTTTAGTCTATCAGATGTAGTTGTTTGCCATTGTCAGTGGCCAACGTTTTGTAAATTTACAGGCTCAGTAATAACATAAATATAACAGTGTTAGTGAAAAGATAAAATTGGCTCAATAACAAGAAAATGTATCTTAAATCAATTAAAATTGTTCTGTTGTAGTGAGTATAACAGTTCAATAATTGGAATGAACGGTTTCACACACAAACTGGTTTTTCAGAGATACGGATTTTGAACTGTAATCGCATAAATGATTAGTCTGATGATAAGTGATTACAGCTTGAAAGCTATTCTCATAATACTCATTAAAGTTATACACTGCATAACCAGTTTGTAAGCAGAACCGTCCTTTTGCATCTAAATTTACGAAAATTATCCAAAAGGTCAATTCACTTCGTGTCATGCAGAACTATTTTAATTTAAGTAGAATCCAAGTATAATATATAAAATAAAACAATTTTTTACAATTAACATCATAAATCAATATTGTTATATATATATATATATATATATATATAT
>CM077112.1:1512246-1656827 GCA_039619505.1 Cimex hemipterus | reverse complement strand
ATATATATATATATATATATATATATATATATATATTTCATAAATTTATACATAAATCAACAATTATTAAAGTTTTTTTACTCGTCCTATTTTTACAACTCTGTAAACTATTTTGATGCAACTTTTTAAAGGGTTTTCTAGCCCTTATTTTATTTACAACATTTGAACATCTAAAAATTTACAGCAAAAATTGGAAAACAATTACATATATGAAATATATATGGGAATATAGGAATATCAGTCAATGGATGTTGGAAAGAGGACTTTGAATCTTTGCCGATGTTTAAATTTAATTCACTTCATCAAGACATCCTGTACATATATAGTATATTACTACATTATTATTTATTATTACATATACTACATATATTATATACAAGAAGGCAAAAATCTTAACTTACTGCTTGATCATAAATCGCAACTAATTTCAGAGATCATTCTTTTCATCTGGCAGTGTTATTAAAAATTAAAAAAAAATTAATAATTTAATTTCTCATTGTTGATTACTGATCATTTAAATTGGACAAAAATATGTATATATATTTTAAAGAAGAGGTGTAGAAACGTGTCTGCCGAGTTAAGTGTCAGCTATTAATTGATGAATTGTACCTTTTGTGATTTTAATGTAAATTTTCTTGTTGGATTGTGCAATTGTTTCATATAATATACCGATAATTTAAAAAATGCCTTTTTCAGACACGACTCATAAGCTAATGGGGGCAAAAGTGGCGTTTCAATCCTTCATTTCCAATTCAAAGCTCATACTGATCATGGAAATCAGTTTGTTTTGCCACGGATCAAGTCCAAAGCTCTGCCGGCCGTTGAGTTGCTCAATGCACCGCTAGATAGTAGGAGGTGGCCTCGCTGTCGGGAACCGTATATAGAAAGTTCCTTGACTTTAGGCTTGCCCTGGGCAGTAGAAATACATAAAAACCGCTCATTTCCTGCATTAGACGAGCCCATAAAAGAAAATACGAACCATTTTAGCATTAATTATTTATTGCCGAACTGGTTTTGGGTACCACAGAAACCCTTTATGTTCGAAAACTCTAAACTTTCCCACGCAAGACAGAACTATTTTGTTTAACTCCTAAATTAATAATTAAATTTTTTTTAAACAAGTAAATTTATATATTTTTAAATGCGATTTTATCCCAATCTGCACATTCAAGTAGATAATATAGCAAATAACAATAGTGTTATTTCACAAAATTCTGGCCTTTTACGATCAAAGATATTAATTTGCTGCATAAAAAAAATCGGATATATTATGACAAGTTGGTTAAATAACAGTTTAAATTACAAAACCCCATTAATTTGTATGTCCTGGCTGTCCTAAGGTTGTTGTATTATGAAGTGACCGTCAACAGTTTGATAGTTGATTTGTTTGTTCTCTTCGAACGTCTTAGAAAATGGAACTACCTTTACTGGGTTTTGTGGTTTCTTTGTCAACTTCTTGAGACCTTTAAAAAAAGAAAAGATCATTATAGCTTTATTGTAATAAAAAATGTGTGAAAACTTAAAACCACCAGAAAAAAGTAAACCTTTTTATATTAAATTAATTTAAAACAAATTTAGAATAATTTAGGGTGATAATAATTACAGACGACGAGTGAATCTATATCGAAACTGGAAGATAGATGCGATTGAAGGACCCTTGTATAGGCAAACTAAAAATTGTTGAGTAAATTAACTATGTTTTTAATCGTTTTTATTCTAAGAATGTCTTCGTTTTAAAGGTCTTGTAGGCTACTTTTGTTTTGTTAGGAACATGTAGCACCAGTTAACAAGTCATTATTACGTATTATTTGTTGACTTCTGTGTGCATAATCCGTGTTAAACGTGTTGTTTCTATTGTTGGGAGTTTCAAAGAATCGCTCTTCAACTTCTCAATGGTTATGAATGAAAGTTCTAATCTGGTTTTAAATTTCGTTTCCTATCATCCTGATTGGTCTGCCAGAAAGGATTCAACATTTCTTTCTTCAGGGGCTTTTCTATGGCGTCTTGTGTGTATTAGGTATGGCGAAATGTATAAGAGTTGTTTTAGTTGTTCATTTATATATATATACATATATATATATATAAACTGTGGTGTTAACTGTCTTATTTCTAAATTTTCAAATATCATTGGTCATTGTTTTTGTACATTTTGTGGAAATTTTAAGTTATTGTTTGTTTGTTTGAGTTAGCAGCTTGCATGGCATGCCTTTTTTCTGTACTTGTCGAATTATAGTTTGTTGTCATTATATGTAATAATTAGGAGGAGGATAGGAATAAAATAGTTATCCACAAAACCTCCTGCACAACCAGTTCACTATAATCTACTAATTTTTTCAATTAATTAAAATTTTAGTTGAGAAAAAAAGGTCAGTGTCATGAGCGGGATTCGAACACACGATCATCGTCTAGATACGCCGGTACTCTACCACTTAAGGTTATCGTGACTTCGATCCACTCGGACATCTTAAATTAAAAATGTGGGGTTGAGATGGGAAGTTAGTAGTGGTGGGATGTTTGATTCTTTTCAGTGAATCGATTCCCTTCTATTCAATCCTTGAAATGAGTCGATTCTTTGATTCCCCCATTCCTGGTACCAGAGTTTTAGTTTATTGGTTTCTCCGTTCATCCAAATTTCCGCAATAATTCAAATTAATTTTCAATTCTAGTATTTATTTACCACAACGAAAAAGGTAATATGGTGTTAATGTTAAGTATATAAATTGTATCAAATCGTATTTTTAGAAGGAAAAATAATGATGATAGTTATACTAATAAAAGCCTTATTTCATTTTACTTAGTGTAATTTGTGTAGTGGTTAGTGACCGTTAGTCGATGATTATTCTTTGCACATTTCTTGGAAGTAAATACAAGCAATTATTATAGAAATAAAACAACAAAAATCACATATCTTTATTGATACATATTGTTAATGAATTATTACTCAGGTATCTTATATATGAATCAACCAGCATGTACATTATTAAAGGAATTAATAAAAAGTAAAATATAAATAATGTGTTATTAACTGATTGCTGAATTATATAGGCACAAATCCACAGACGGGTGTGCACATTACTACAGGTGCAGAGTTGGGCCTATCACATCTCAGAGTCCACCCACACTCTGACAGTTCCAGTTTCCCAACAGAATGCCAATGGCTCCTGAGAATCACCTACCCCTGCAAACATCTAGGTCTTTTAAGTGCACCGAAATGAATTAGTTATTGGCAATGCCCGATGCAATCAGTAATAATAATAATCATATTCTCATTCACTCGTAAATATAATAATTCCTATTTACATAACTTGCGTACTTGCACCATTCATTCAGTTAGGACGGTAGAATACTCAATATTCTTCAAACACCCTTAATGTACATCTATATACAGATGTAAATTCTAAATGTACTTTTGTAAATAACCGTATCTTATCTTAAGTCATGCAATGCGTTCCAATCTAAATAGTATAATTATAATTTAGTAATATAACATAATAATCATGCAATATTTGTAACTTTAATTAATAATTAACTGATTACTGATTTATATGGGCTCATATCCACAGACACATAAGGATTAATATGATAATTATGAGTTTAATAGAGAACAAACTATTGCTCCCTTATTTTTTTATTTGTTGTTAAACTATTTACGTGGTTACGAAAAGGAATTTGGTATAAAATATAAATAATTTTTAATGTTTACTTACAATTTTAAATAGGAGGGAAAAAATGAATAGACATTTACATCACATACACTAAATTTACTGAAACATATTTATTACTTCTACGGCATTTTAAATAAAATTGTAACATTTGAAAAAAAGCATATAATTTAAAAAATATTAATTATTAATTTATTGATTGGTCAAGAGATTCCAGATGGGAACATGGAGTTCGTTATTGACAAATTGAATAAAATATTTCCGCCCTTGGAGAAAACTGGATGGGGTTCATCAAATCAAACTGGGCGTCCGGGAGTTGAGGAATCGAAAGAACCAAAGGAATCGCAGAGTTGAAATCCGACTCCGGGATTTTCTTAGAAGAATCAAAAGGAATCGTTAGCAGGAAAAAGAACGTTGGGAATCGTGTATCAGTCCCCTCCAGTTACCTGAATGGAACCACAACTCACTTAAAGGAATCGATTGGGTGGTCGATTCTTTTAGATGAGTCGATTCTTGGGATCGATTCTCGATTTTTTTGCCCATCTCTAGAAGTTAGTGTGTCCTAGTGGATCGAAGTCGGAAGTGGTAGAGCAGCGGCGTATTTGAAAGATATTAATTAGTAAAGCGGACCACGAAAACTAGTAAATTTTACTAAATTGACAGACCGAAACATCGCGGATAGACAGACCAGGATGATCAGAGATTTACGTTAACAATCCTCATTACTTCAAATTCAACAACGAAATGTGTGAAAACTATTAGAAAATCGTTTTACTTTAAAACAGGCTTGTTATGGTTTCAGCTCTTTTTTAAATTTTTTTAAAAGTCGACGGTCGAATTGGTATTGAAATTGGAAAGACAAAAATTAATAAAAGCTCTAGAATAGGACTATTAATAATTTTATGTTTTTTTAAAATTATTGACAGTTTCTTATGACAACTATTGTACATGTTTTTATTAAAGGTCTTTACGAAAAAAACAAGCACAAAGTTATCTGCTTAAATTATCTTAGAAGACATTAATAAGTGTCTAAAAAGCAATTAATGGGCTAACAAATTAGATGTACGTTACGGTCCTTTTTGTCTGTGATTGATGTATGGCCGTTTAGGTGGTACAGTTGAATAGTTTGGTGACGTGGGAGTTGATGTACGAGCAATCATGGGTCCTTTTTTAATCATATAAGAAAAACCGTTAGTGTTCTGACCTACCGGAAAAGTAATCATCCCTTCATTGTCCCTTCTTGATAATAAAGTCTCATGGACTCCGAGGGTCGTATGCATTCCTAGGAGAGTGGCAACCAAATCGGGCTAATTAAAAAGACGGTAAACAATCGACTGCTCGACGGGTCATCGGCCTTCTTTTAAAAATCCTTTAGGTGATTATCTTTTCGATCGGTTACAAACCGCATTCAAGTACAAGACACTTTTTGCTTATTCTAGCGTGTTATTTTATTTTTCAAATTTTTTTATAGAGAAAAGAGCTGAGCTACCTGTCAATTTCAACAAAAATACCAGAAACTAATAATAGTAATAATAATAAAGTAATAATTAATACTATATTCCTTATTTATTTACACTTCCCCATGTTTACCGTCATTTTTACAGTCGTGATAGAAACACGTCTACTTTTTTTATAAGTTAATGTTTGGTAATTAGTTATTAATCAGTTTTTGGTATTGGGGGTGCTAATAAAACTATTTTTGATTTGTTTGGAAAGATTTATTGAACGAAAAGGTTTTGTTCAAAAAGGAGTAATACTGATATTGTTCATAGGTAAAAGGAATTTCTGGCCGACTCCCCAGCCTTTCACCTTTGATTTGAAAAATAAATTAAAAACCGCTAAGTTAGGTATAATAAATAACTGGGCCAATCTAAATAGAAAGGCCCTGTATCTCGGTTAAATCCAAACATAAAATATTTAGTTCTACATCTCGTGTAATTTGTTTGGTGCCCTGGCCTGGGATTAGTGAAAATTTGATTTAGCCGAAAAAATACGAAAAGATATTCAAAAATTGTTTAGAGTTCTGCGGTTTGAAAAGGTGGACAGTTCATGTTCATATTTAGAAATACTAATATAATAATCAAAAACGCTAGCTTATTCTTTATTTATTAACATTTTTTCATATTTTAATCTTTATTTTTAAAAGTGGCGATAGAAACAAACGTGTTTTTCGATTTTTGTTAACTCACTTTGGATCATTGTCTATTTATCACGTTAATTGTAATGTCTACAACCTTTTACAACTTTTACCAAAACGTGCCTTTTTATTATATGAACGTGCAAATTGTTCAGATAAAAAAGGAAAAAGGAAATCCTGAATTTGTCTTTTCCTGGTTCAAAATCTGGTTTACAAACGTACTCCTTGTCAAAAGTATATGCAAAAACAAAAATAACCGTTTGTATAAAATATATTTTATTTGTCAGCCAATTTTATAAACTTGTTAATTAAAACTAAAATTGGTCATTTCATGGTCAATAGAGCATACAATTGATAAGTAATTTATATTCGATTTATAATGGTTACGTAGTTATCTAAAGTTTTTAAAGTAACATAGATCGTTAATAGATCGTTCACTTTGTTGAAATAATTTTGAATTTTATAGGGATCGAAAGAATCATTCCTGCTGATAAATTATTTGAAAGTAACACGGTGTGTAAGATTCCGGTAATATTTTTGAAGTACGTTAGATAAACGTTGAGGTCCATGCTGGCATTAACGAGTGTTATTCAGGTACAATTTTTCATTATGTCCTTGGCCGGGAGTGAAAAACCCTGAGACCTATTCCATTAAAAGCTCTCATTCACTCAACATCTGTAACTTATTACTTTTCCCCTTTATTCTTAGAGTTTTTCATTGGGTGTGCTTTTAAAGAAAAATTTCCATCTTCACTGTTCAACTTCAGGGAAACATCTTTCGCAAGTTCCTACCATTATGATCTCCATATTAATATTCGAATAGTCTGTGGTGTTAGGATTAACCCAGAGATTTTACTTATTTATATTTGTGCGTCAAACTTCAATCAGTAGAGTCCCTATCTCTATTATTGAACCGTTTGTTTTAATTATAATTGAACTAATTAATACATTTATGAAAATAACAATAAACATGATTTTGAGCACTTTGATGTAACTTGATTAAGTAATAATTAATTAAGCTTAAAAATTCAGAGAATATGTAGTTAGGTCGTTGCCGATCATCGTTGTTTACTTATCTTAGCTGTGTTGCCTGGTCGGTATTTCGCCATCTTCGGTGGTGGGTTTGTATCGAAATGATTTGAGCACAGAGCTCAACAAAATATCAGACAGTGGAGTGATACTAGAATTCACTCATACGTGAATTCTAAAGTTTTCGAAGTACATTCCCAGCTTTTGCAAAACCAAGGTGAATATTATTGTCAACTTTGATATTTTCAGTGTGTATGATAGGGATGATTCGTTTTAACAGAATCAACAAGGATTTTCCCCGAGTGTATATAGAAAGTAGGGAGCAGTGTTGGTTTTGCGAACATCCCAATGAAAGTGATGAGCAGTACTAATTAAAGAACTAATTACAACTGACGAACATAATGATGGCTTAGATGGCAGTTAATTTTGATATCCCTACATATGTTCATAACTCGACAGAACTCGAGAAGAAACTTGACAATATTGCGGCTCTGTTCTACTTGCTTTCAACCAACTACCTCATGAAATGCGATTTGAGGAAATAAACAACCGCTGTATTAATTTATATTTTTCGCGTAATTTCTGATAATCGCTGTTCATTATTTTTCAAGAATCTTTTAACTTGCAAAGGTTAGTCAAAGACCACGATTTAACAATCCTTGGGTCATAACGATATATCAGATCTGTTTGTTGAGTTGACGTAGAATTGCCGATTGGCGTGACTCACAGGTATGTAAAGGCCTTCGATATCTCAACTGTTGAAAAACCCCAAAACAATCGGCTTAACTTTCCTTTTCAAAATGAAATCGCTTAGTTCCTGCCGTAGAGGACTCGGGATGTTTTCCTTTGAAGATAGGCATTTAAGGATATCAGAAAACGTAGGTGAATGATTTAAAAGACGGCAGGATCGAGTAGAGATTTAAGGGTTTTAAATGGCGATAAGAGGGAATGCTTGATGGAGTGCAAGGTCTTGAGCAAGATAGTCGCCTCCTGAGAACGTTGCTTCAGCTCCAACACAGAAACGTCATTAGGGCCTCAGACGTGACTTATTGAATTGTAAGTGATATGACGGAACTGGTAGAAAAAAGGCTTGACTGTTTTGAATGTTTCGTCACTAAGTGGGCTCGTTGTCAATTCTTTCGACCAACAGGACATATGAGATTTAAATAATAACCATTTATTTTGGGTATATTCTTGTCATTCACCACTGAAGGTGGATAGAATTTTTACATTTAAATTGATGGATGTGCGTGTCTTGTAAGATTCTTTCCTTTAAAGTTTTAATTATAAACATAATTTTCTGGAATAGGATTCTCGGGTACAACTTGTGATGTCCTGCTATTATTTATGTTAGTCTTATGCATCTTAAGTTGTACACAAATTGTTCAACTCTTTTTTTAAATTTTTTATTATTGATTCCGAAATTAGTTATTCTAAACATTATTTTGACAAATATTCTTTTCGGTTATCAAATTTTCTATGTACAAAACTTTCCTCGTTGGAACGGGTAGCTTTTTTCATAAACTGAACATTCAGGGTGTCTGGAGATGATTAGTTAATATTTTAGGAGGTTATCGTACATGTTAAATTGAATGGTTGATGTAATAAAATTTACAGGATGACTAATTTTTTACGAGTGACTTTACGAAAGAAGTTTTGTTTGCGGTCTAGCATCTCACGATATCTGAGTAATTATCTATTAACGGTCCCTAATCTCTACATATAATAATAACGTTTTCTTAATATAAATAAAATAATAAAGATACGATCGTTCTGACGTTCGTTTATCCTGAGACTTCAAAACTTTATTAAAAGAAACGGTCCAAAAGTAAATAGAACATGCTCGACGCGGAAGGACCTATTCAGCCAGTCACGGGATGCTTTTAAGTTCGATTTATCACAACGAGGCAAAAAAACTTGGTAAACAATCGATCCGGTGCTCCTTGGTGTCTATTTTTGCCGAGAAGTGATATCGGGTTATTTCCTTATGAAAACCATTTTGGTCACAAGAATGTTCTACGAGGACAAAAATATGGTGGGGCGGAAACGGATGAAGGACCCGAAGGATACCCATGGCTTGAGTTCGTGGTTGGACGACCAGAAACTTTATTTTACCTTTATGGCATTAGCGTTACTAAACATTCTCTATCTAATTTTCATTTAGCACACTAAAATAAATTAAGTTTTTATTTGACCCAAGATAATTTAAAAGGGCATCGTGTGCACTGTCCCAAAAACTATGTTATATCCTAATAACATTTACGTATATTTTCTTTCTTTCTAAACTCGAAAAACCTACTTAAAGCGCAAAGCAAATTATCATTACTGTGCTTTTCTAGATCGCTATAACGTTTAACCTACGTACCGTTTTGTCCTTAAAAGGTTAAGTACTATTAGAACTGTATTGTGATCAGCTTGTCGGGAAAGTGAATTTCAAGCTGATTTTTTTCACGTTGAGCGCGAGGAATTTGAACCATGAATCACTTCATAAATGCCATCTTTTGTTATATAATTGCGTCTAAAACTATGTGGTATAATAACCTCCTACCTAAATTTGCCTACAGCTCTATTATGCTCATCATATCCGAGTTTCTAGCTGATGCACACCCGGCCATTATGAATATACTTGCGTTTATTTTTCTCAATAGCCATGGAAAGAACATCATTTTAATTTTTCGTTTCCAAACATCCAGATTGGTTTGCCAGAAGGGTTCAGCATTTCATTTCCTTCAAGGATTTGTCTCTGTATGTTTTTTCTTTTGGCGTTTTTTTATGATGTATTAACATGGGACAAGTATGTAAAATGTACATTTCTTTTTGTGTTTTTTCGCTCTGTGTTCAATGTGTTATTTTTGATATGGATATGTCTTATGGCTGGGGGTCAGTCCGAAAGTTTAACGCGGAAAATGTTACCACGACCGTGCGTGTGTGCACAGTTTACCAAGGTTACGCGAGGACGAATTGGTGGGCAGGTGTTTTTGAAGTCAAAATAAGGGCTAAACCGCTTTTGACGCATGCGACGCGACGCTTTTGAAGTTAGTGACGCGACGCGAATGACGCCTGTGACTTGACGCTTAAGACGCGACGCGATTGACTCTTATGAGGCGACGCGATTGACGCTTTTGAAGTTTGTGAAGCGACGCGATTGTCGTCTGGGACTTGACGCTATTGACGCTTGTGACGCCACGCTTTTGACGCATATGACCCGATGCGATGGACGCTTATGACGCGACACTTATGACGTCTGTGACGCGAAGCGATTGACACTTTTGACGCGTGTGTCGCGACGCTTTTGACGTCTCTGACGCGCCGCGATTGTTTCAATACATTGGTCCTTTTTATACAACACGGGGTAGGTTTTTCTGTTTGGTTAAAGTTATGTTGTTTTGTCTACTGTGTATTTATAATCTAATATGGCCTATATCGTTAAGTTTTCTGCCAATCATGTCCAATTTATTTTTTTCAGGATGGTTTGGGCTTATGCGTTTGTTTGCCTGTATCTGTCGATTTAAAGTTTGCTGTCAATATGTTTGATGGTCAGCTCGAGTAAAGGGATAAAAGGTGGTTTAATGCTTAATTTTCACATTGGGGTTAAATACAGGTTATATTGCAACTGCTATTCATAGATTCTCTTGTGCTGTAATGTTATGACATTGTTAGAAAACAAATTGTCAACTCCATCACGTACTACATCTTAGTTTCAACGCTGAACTGTAAACATTGGAATAAGTAAAACCAGCTTCGCGGTACGTGTTGTGGTCATCCCAACAGGCAATTGCAACATATTAACTCCTAAACCAGTTCAGATAATCCGGTGGCTATTTTAGATATTTCGCCCTTTTGATAATAATGATTCCTAGTTGCAGTCCTTCTGGTTTGAATTAGTCTATTTTTTCATCAATAGTCACGTCATCTTCCTGCATAGAGAGGGGAACGATGTACCTGAAAAAAAGTTTTCCTCGTTCACGACCTGTGGTTTGAGGTTTTTCCTAGGGCTTTCACCTTATACGCACCGGACGACGATATGACCATTAGTCCTCATGTCGTTCTAACTTATAGGCTCTTTGTTGTTTGTGATTTAATTATGATAAATCGCATTTTTTCCTGTGTTGACCCTTTGAGAAAATTATTCGGGGTTTAAGAATGAAAGTGAACATGAGCAGTAATTGAATCTTCATTAAAATCAGTTATTCCTTTTTTTCTCCATACACTTGAATATTCGTTACGAAGGATTCCTTATTTCGGATCGGGTGGTAGATGCCGAGGGAGGTAGGCGGGTGAGCTATGAAATATTCATGCTTTCCTTGCTTTCATCCTAGCTTTGCTGTCTTCCTTTCCTAAGAACCCTTTTCTTAACGGTAAAGCTAATTCTGGAATTCCAGTTTATTATATATTTTATCGCCGTCCGTAGGAGTGATGTTCCTCGCGTCGTGAACGTTTTAGCCTTTTTATAGTTTCGCACTATCTCAACTTGTACGTAAAGCGATTTATTCCAGAAGAGTGCGCATTTATTAACGCGTTGTAACAAAGTGGTTGAAACTCTCACGGCTCGAGTTCATAAACAGACCTGATCTTAAAGCGGTTTCTCGTTAAATGTAACACCCGTAAATGGAAACCTCAATTCAAAATAAAGCAGTTCCATAATTTATGTAATAAAGGTTCAAGTCTACAAACGCCGTCGTGCATGAATGCATTGTGCCATTAGCAAAACGACTAAAAGCAAGGACCAAGGTCAAAATCGTCGTTCACTTCTTATCCGTTAATACTTTACACTACTTTATAACCGCCAGTAAACCGAGACTGTCCATTGTAGTGGAAAATCAAATTTTTCTAATAAATCAAGTGCTTTATACAGTTAATATTATTAGAATATGTTTGTAGTAGTCCAAATATGTTTTATTAGTCCAATTAAAAGGTTTCCGTCAATACTGACAATTATCGAAAAATCCGGACGTTTCTAATTTACTTGCCAATAAATTGATAATGAGTCGATTATTAAACTACTCTTTATTCTGCCTAACTCTTTATTAACGGATCGATTATCATATTAAGTTCCATAGGATAGATAATAATTCGCTCCATTGACCTATTCAATAGTCGGAACACATTCACTTTTAAAATTGATTGGAGGAAAAAAAGGCGATAAAAGTTTACAAGTACTTATTTCGAAGTTAGCATATGAGGAGCGAAGAAGTTAATGATTACATCTCGGAGCACGACTACCGTCGATGCTCTCTTCGTAATGATACGTTAAGAAATTCTACCGGTTCGAACTGATTGGGAGTCAAGACCCTTAAACACTTCCAGGTAAGTTTCTGGCACCCGAGTCTGAGGTGATGAGTTGCCTGCTATACTTGTTACTCGGGAGAGTCCGGCAAGTAGCCGGCACGACGCGTCATTCTCAGGGGTCACGTGTTTTGAATAATGCATATTCTTCTCGGTGACCACGAGCTAACATCCCTTCTTACCTCGGCCTCTGACCTAATTCACGTTCAAAAAGATCTTATAATGAGGAATACATTTACATTTAAAATTTTTAAATAGATACCATAGATATTTTACAAACTTAAAATTAACAGTTTTCCATGTACACTGTTTTTCTGTTTTCTTTGCGCATTTCGTATTTATTTACTTTACTGGCTGGAGTCTTTCAGTATTATTTTTGAAGTAGCTTAGTAATCCAGCGAATTGCGATATTGCAGCACTTACTCGGCGTTTTTGCATCCTGCTTTATGAGTTTTGATAACGATGACTATCTATGAAACAACCAGCTGTAAAAAAAGTTGTGTTGTTGAACAACAGTTAACGTTCTGAACGTTTATTCTCTCCTAGGAACATGAATATTTTTAAACGCTAATGGTGCCGTTTGCCCCAATATCGAAAGACAAATCGAAATTGATTGATGAAAACAGCGAGCAGAAGAAAATAAAAATTACCGGAAACGATCAGTATACAGGTACAAGCCCGCGCAGATCCCAAGGGGATGATAATGCAAAATTCGTGTCAAGACGTAAGACAACGTCTAAAACGGTGACCTTTCTTGAATTCGTACACTGTTCAGGGTGATGGCACATGGTGACACAGTAGCTACCCTGAGTTCGAACCCTTGTTCAGCCCATGGAATCGTAATGGATTATGTAAAAATTGTTGTAAGAGGTATGACCTTTCATCCCCGACACCCACCCGGTTAAACCCTTCTTTATGACAGGCCTTTACTTTACTTTGATGTGATGCCACACTACTGTGTAGTTTTATTATACTGCCAATTTGGTATAATATGCTTGAATCAGCTATTTTTCGTACGGAATTTTATTCCTGTAATATGTTAGAAGAGCCACTTCATCAGCAACACGCTGTTTCCAGCAAATAGCTACCCTTTCTTCTATTATGTGATTGTTTCCCGTTTACAAAGGAAAGGTGTTAAATCGCATACCAAAGTACTTAAATACTATAAAATTGGTGTAATATTCGTTGCCGAAGAAACAAGCAAACGCGCGGAAGGTCCAAGCGGCGAACATTTCGACTTATCCGTCGTGCGAGGGTGTTGCCAGGGTCTCGCCAGACTTGGTTTGGGCCAAACGCCGATTAAAACGGTTTGATGAAAGGTTGGGAAAGGACACGTGGAAGTGAAGAGGTGAGGATGACATAAGGCCCCTTCCGTGGTGTAAGAAGGAGCGCGTGGGGAGTCAATGCCGCGCCCACCAGTGGCCTTGGCAGGGCCTTGCCACCGCCGGCCAACAGCCACCCTACTCACTTATCTATAGCGGAGACTTCTTCCACATCCAGTCAAATGACTATTTTCTTTAAAGACGGCTAGGGTGTGTTTCAGACAAAGAAATCCGTCAATGTCAAACCTTCTTTTTCTTAGAATAAAATTCTATTCAGTATACTATGACAATAAGAATATATCAAAGTTTTTTATAGTAAACATAAAAGTACAGGATTTTAATCATAAATAATGTTAAATCATGGTCCACGTTAGTAGACCTATTCATCACTATAACGGGCAATACTTTTTTTTAAACTTTACATCGGCTCATTCGATCGAGTCTTCCGCAGATGTTTGGAACCAGCTGGAAGTTCGGTCCTACAAGTAGGTTCTTCTTCAACATGCTGGTTTTACCAAGCTTGGCAACGCAGATGATTACGGATTTTTGAAATCAATTGAAAATTCCATAACTTAGGATGCTCTTTCACTTTGTACTTTGGCATGTCCATCCTCGCTTTGCATCAACCCAACACTGACGATGTGCCAGTATCCTGAAGATCCCAAAAAGAAATCTCACTTCCTCTTCCGTTTCCATGTTTGAAATGTTATATTGGATAAATGTATATTTGTCTTGTTTAGGTAGAACACTCTTGTGGAGCTACCTTTCGACGTTGTCATTTTCATTATTGCCATTTATTCATTACGACTTAATTAAATCATTGGTTAGAAAACATAACACGATTGATGAATAAAAGTTGGCAGAAAACATTGGTAATCATTATGGTACTGTTACCACCTTCCTAGGTAGTGAGTGTGTTGTACAAACAAAAATATTGACACACAGAAAAAAACCAAAAAAAAAAACAGTAAATTTCTAGGAATATATTGTCTATTGGCTGAAAAGGCTGAGTTTCGAAGACAGATTTTTTCTTTATCCTAGATCTCTCTTAAATCTGTTAGATACGCCTCCAATTGAATGAATCTTGCGTAACTACGGCCAGGTTTGCATATCCGTAGGAAAGAAAAACAATGTCGCAGTGGTTGGGTTGAATTGCGTTTTGTAGTCCTGTTCTTAAGGCAGGAATTCACACAAGAGTGAGGGGTACTAGTCGATTGCCAAACAGAAGCGTTCTAAAACCCGAGGAATGAGAACATTTCTCCTGGACGAGAACCGATTTAAACGTTAATATTAAGGGGATGAATATTAAGCGATTTTAATATCTGTTCCTTTTTAGCGTGGCGGGTTATTACTTGGGCAAGACTTAAGATTTTCTGTTGACCTGCTGGTCAACAACTTTTATGCTCCTAAGCGACAAACAACCAACTAACGGTCGTATCTTTCATCAATGGGTTGTCTGGTGTGCCCGGAAAATAGTTAATTTCATCTTACAGTTTCAGAAGGTAAAAATGTTTAAGTTCAAACTAAAAAGGGTTCATTCGACGCGAAAAATGGTGCTAAAAGTTACTTTCGAATTTTAAAGTTTTTCGCATTAAATTAACCTTTTTTAGTTTCCAAAGTAACCGTTTTAAAGTCACTAATTTCGTGGTCCGCATGACCAATATATTACAATTAATTAAGGATTTTAGTTAAGATTTAAAAAAAAATCAATGGCACGAGCGGGATATGTACACATATCTAGTCGAAGATAGGGGGTATTTCAACTAAAAACCTTAACTAAAATAATTTTTAACTTCAAACTAACCCTTATTAGTTTTCAAATAACTATTTTTAACATCAATGAAGTATTTTAAATAAATTTCCTATAAAACTAGTTTTAAGCATTATAAAATTTAGAATATACTATAAACTATAAACGTCTAAAGTAAAATTACTGTACATTTGAGTATTCTTCAATATTTAATGAATGGTTCTTAGAAGCACAATCAATCAAGCAAAAGTAATCAAAGGGAAAACGGCATTCCAAATGCAAAGGGTTAATTTGAAATGAACACATTTTAATTCCAAATAAACCAATTCTCTAAAGCATTAATAAAAATAGGAGATGGTTTGAACTATAAGCATGTTAAGTAAACACATTTTTTAAAATATAAAATAACTCATTAATTATTAATTAAAAATAAATAATTAATTATTAATTAAAACTAAATAAAATCACAATCAGTTAAACAAGTTTAATCCCCCTTTTTTAACACCCTTTTTCTTAAAAAACATAAGCATGTAACGTAAAATTGCTGTACTTGGGATATAATTAAATGGACACTTAAACTACTTATCGAAATTGATTACATTTAAAATAAAAATTAAAATATATCAAATTAACTGTAAAAACAAATTCTTCTTTTAATTCGAGATTTTTTTAAAATAAAATAAATTGGCTTTTATAAACAATGTGTACAAATAAAATTAAAAACTAAGTGTTCGAATCCCGCTTGTGACGCTGACATCTATCTCAACTGAAAACCTTAATTAATTGAAAGATATTAATTAGTAAAGCGGTACCGTACCATCTGTTAAGATTTTTAATGCTTTAGAGAAAGAATTAATTTTCAGGTTTAAAATGTTGATGGGTAAGTAAAATCGGTTAATTTTAAGGTAAAAAAAGTTGAATTGGAATTAAAAAGGATTCATTTAAAGGTTAAAAAATGTTTTCTTTGAAATTAAAACGGGTTAGTTTGGAGAGAACAAACGGTAATTTGAAATTAAGAACGGTTGATTTTGAGGTAAAAATGTTTCATTTGAAAATAAAAAGAGTTAATTTAGTGCGAAAAGGTTAAATTCCAATAATAAATGCGTAGTTCGACGAGAAAAAAATTAACTTGACAGATAAAAGCTATATATCTTGCAAGAAAGAAGTAAAAAACTGAAAGTATTATTATGATCGACCAGAAAAAACACCTAGTATTTTATGAAATTCTCATGCCAAATGTTATCAGTCCCACATGAAATTTACTGCACCGAGGAGTAATAAGCTCCTTTTATTAACGAGTAAATTCTAATAAATGTTTACTCCTTTTGCTCTGACAACCTCCACAAAAGAATTGTCCAGAAATAGTAATCCCACTCGTTCAATCGAAAAGGGACATAACTTACTTCGGAAAGCACTAAGGTGTAATCAGCATAATAACCCAGTCGCGAGAAAAGAAACAAATTAGAAAAATTTCCCGATGTAGCGAGGAAATTGAAAGACGAGACGTTGACATGGCGAACCGGTTTCATCGACTAATAGTGCAGGAATTTTTTTAGAATAAACTCGTGGCACGCGATATCAGATGTATGTTTTTTTTAAAACCCGTCAAAGAGTCTCGTCAAAATACACGATTGTCGAACCTGTCTCGTATCGTCAATTGAAAGATCATTGTGGATTCTCAAAACCGCGAAGTCGAGTAGATCGTCCTAATTTTTGAGAGAAAAAGTAGTGATAACTAAAAAAATTGTTGAAAGCAAGTTTTTCCCTTTTTTGTAACTCGCTGTATCATCAAGAGTCGGAAAGGCTTAGGTTTATTTTTTTAGCAGAAAAGGTAATACTGTTGGAAAACGTTAGGCTGTCGAAAACGATGCGGGCACAACTTCGTTTCGTTATTGGTCTTCTAAAGGAATAATGTTTTGATTTAATCAGCTGTCAGAGGAAATTTCACAGTTGTCAATCTTAACTACCGGTACTGTGTGGGCGAAGGTTAACTACCTAACCCGACCGTTACCACTTTTGATACATCACCGGGCTGACACCCCTTTTTGCATTTGCATCTAACGGAGGATGATTATGGCCGTACGACGGTACGATCTGCCCGTGAAGCGAAACCGACGCTAATCAGTCCTCGAGATATGAGTCAGGAAGGTGTGGCCTATACGACAGCCTGACAGCCTAGGTAGAGGGGACGTGTGGGTGATGCCGCTTCGACAAATACAACGACCCGCGTATCAAAAAATCGTGGTTTTAATCGTGTGTGATATCTCAGTAATCCTTTTTGACGTCAATTGTGGATCTTAAATTTTAAAACAAGCTTTATCCTTAATTAAAAAGAAGTAAATGATAACTGGGCCCATAAATTTATATTGACAACCAATCGAATGCTCTGGGAGTAATAATTTGACAAAATATAGAAAGGCAATACTTCTGTATAAATGGGAATGTTTCTATATTTTTTGTTTTAGTAGTTTGATGAGTATAGTATAGTGAGTATAGACTACTGACCAGGACGATCTGGAAGGGCGAGCTGTATAATTCATCATCATAAATTCCTTTAATTTTCTCAATAAGAAACAAAATCTGCAATTTACGAATACCTTATTAATGGCTGCAATAGTGTTTTTTCCCCCAGTCAAATTTACTAATATCCTATTAGATAGCGTGCGATAGTGCTTTTAAACTTTTCTCGTTGGTCGCAGACAATATTTATTGTGACTATTATAATGATATTCAGAGCTGATAATAATCTTTTCTTATAAAATTAACCTTCTGAGGAGTATTGCGTTTAATTTTTTAAAAAATATTTTTTTAATGCCCACCCCCGCACGCATTGTGTACAATAGACGATTTACTTTCCTTGTCTTTTTTAGATTTAGGTCGTTCCTAATTGCATCTGTGGGTCGGGGCTTCATGCATTTAACATCTCGTGGTTAAAAGAAACGCTCAAAGGACCTCTTGCTCTCATATCTCTTTAATCTCTTCTGAATATTTTATGTGGTATTATTTGTTTTGTCATACGATAACCCATTTTTTTGTCTTGTTACAGGTAAGTCTAGAATATCACTTAACAAGAAAATTCATGAAAAGCTATGTAAGTAATTAAAAATTTATTATTTTATATTGGCAACTTGCCTTTTTTTTAAATACCCATTTATTACTCTTACTTACTTGCATATAAAAAACCAATTTGTTCATTGCGAAAGAGCATGGCAGCAATATTAAATTTGTACTGTCCTTTTTATGGTTTGAAACAATAAAGTCATACATAGAACTCATATAGAGTTGTATTGTATTTATTTAGTTTGAATCTGAAGTTGCAAATTGTGGTTAGGGTTATATTTATCAATTTTTGATTTTTTTCACGTTACCTTTTACAAGAAACACATTCATTTTGTTAAATGCTAATTTTTACTCTTCTTTCCCAGTATTGTATTTCCACTTTTCCAGTTTTTTCGTCTTCGTGGTTTTTCAATGTTTTTCTTCTCTAATTCTCAGGATTTCGTTAGAACGCGTTAATAATTTATGTGTTATCTGATTTTTCCCCATCATAGGAATTGAATTATTTTCAATGAAATATTGTGTGATTGAGTCTGATGTTTCGTTCTTTTATCGGTTGTTTATGTAGTAGGCTGAACGTAGGACAGTTACAAGAATATATTTTTTTAGTACATGTGGGTCTTTCTTTTTTCTGAATATAAACTAAACAAATGAAAAAATACATATATATCTATCTACAGGGTGAGTGTAGATAAGTGTCGAAAATTGCAGGTGTTTCTACTCACCATAAGTAACAAAAAACTTCTTATAAACCCCTTTCCAAATCTCAATGGTAAGGGAGTAATTTATAATAATAATATATTTTTTTTTTAACTTTTGGTCATAGGTACACTAAAATGCTGATAAACTTCAGAAGTAATGCCTGTAAAAAACTGGTTTACTTCACATGAAAAAACGTTAAATTTGCGTTAAGGAAACCTATTTACATTGCAGAATTTAGGAAAAGACTTTGCATGAAAAATGCAGAAAAAATAAAAATGTTTGAATTCGGAATTTTTTTTAATGGTAACTCTTAATAACTACAAATTCCTGGAGCTTTGGAAATTAGCTCCAAAGTTCTCCAATCAATTAGCTTTCTACTCACCTTTTTGGATGGCTTTTCTGGAAGGGTCTAAAATTTCGATGACTGGTGTCTATGTAGACACACGTTCAATTTTTCCAGGACATCTGGTTTTTGCGTTTCGTGACAGTTTTTTAATGTTCGATTCAGTTTGCTTTATGTTAGGAGCCGACAACACATCTTGCTGATAAGTATTTCATTTGCTGCAGCTGTAATGCCACATCGAGACCTTCCAGCAGATCGCACATTCTAACTACTTCATCAGAGGCTGAGGGAAACTGATTCTTTCACTCGAAGAACGAGGGAAGACAGCAAGTGACTTGATGTAGATGAGGAAATTTTGGAAATTGAAATTTTTGGTTAATCGTGATCTCGAAACCAGTACACGTGCTTTATGTATATACTGTTGTATATTGCTGTTTCACAATGGTGAGGATGAGATACCTCCGACGGGTCCTTTACCATTTTACGATGGTGATTTATGTAGATGAGGAAAAAATCAACTCACTGCTGGCGGTCATTTCGTTCCAAACAGAGTGTGAGACTAAAAGTTAGAGTGGAACGACATGATGTTAGAAGGGATCAAATATGAAACGAAGGCAATTTTGGTCGCCGTTCTGCGTGGTGATGATAAAGCGTTTGATATTTGGGGAACCTTGAGAAATCAGCCTAGGCCTGCCATTGTGCTGGGGGATTCTCGGGATGGTAGGAGGGTTCAAAGGAAGAATTTTGGTAAGACGAAAAGTTAGAGTCATGAAGGTGAATGGGATCAAACCTGAAATGAAGGTAATTTGTGGTCCATCGTGGATGGTGAGGGTAAACACATAAGAAGCCTGCAGAGTCTTTCTGACGGATTTTGATCCTTTTTTGTTGGATATTGTAGAAAGACAAACAAAAACGAAAAACTGTTTGATTAAATTTCACGTCATCAGATACTTCAAAGATGAAGAATTTTAATTTAAAAAAAGCAATGCTTGTTGGATAAAAAATTAGCTTTAAACAGAGGTCTCTAGTACGCATTTTCAAGATTATTGCTTTTCATCAGACGAAAAATTGAAAGGAAATTTTCATATTTTTGCATAATTTCTTTTTGTCAGTATGTATCAGTTGTTATATTGAATTGATTGGATATTTACTTTATTATTGATTCGATAGTCTTATTTTTAGTACGCATCAAATATTTTGATTTAAACAAATACGATTCATAAATGTCCTCAGTGGTGCAGTTTGACCAAAGTTAAATACCCTGAAAACGTTGGCAGACCCTTTTCTTCAATTTGCTATGCTTTATTCGCTCTTTATAATGATTTATTGACCGATTGCGGTTGTTCTTTTGTAACTTTCAGTTGGAATTGATGGTCCTTTTATTGTTTCTCATTTCCTTTCTTTTATTCGGCAATGGGCCTCTAAAGAAAATAAATCGGTGGAGAATTGCTTTCGCGATTTATGGCAATTCAGGATGCCCAAAAACGTATTGTGGGTCACTATTAAAAAAGAAGTTTTTTTTTATGAGGGAATGATAATGTCTGTGGTATATTCGTATAATTCTTAAATGCTCGTAATTAAATTGAAACACAATAAGAAAATGTTTAATTTTTGTTGATAATATTAAAACAGTTTTTGTAAATTTAAATAACTTTATTATTCGTTTAGATAACTAGTTTGATCGAAACGCTATTAACTAGGGCCGAATGAATGTACTCAGTGGTGTTCCATGTAGATAATGTTCATTTAATTAATTTACGGAATGTTATTGTTATCTAGTCCCTTGGTGAAGCTTCTCAAGTTGTTCTTTTAGCAAGTAGTTGTGATTACGTCCATAAGTGACTTTAAGTACTTCAGTTACTTCGAACACGTTCAAGTCTCTGTTTATGGTCCTATTTCTAACATACCAAGGTGCATTCGTTAGTAACCGTAGTATGTGTTTCTAAAGTAGGAAACGTGCTTTTCGGATCGGAGCGAGTAGGTAGATCAATTTTATATATGATGAGTGATAGGAGGACTTTTCAGGAGATATTTTACCTAGGATTGTTGGATTTCAACTAAATCGCGATTTTATTGAGCATCCAAGACGATTTTTCATCGTTGTACATCACAGAGGCAAAGCCCATCAGCAATATTCCAAACGGTATATCCGACCTTCATGGGAAACATACCTGGAAAAAGCTAATACCCACTCTAGAAAATTAATACGTTAAATGTTCCAAACATTTCGCGGTCGTAGAACATAAAAATATGATATAAGGAACATTATGTCATCAACAAAACAGGAAAAAATAAATGTATTTATAAAACCAAAACAAATTGGAATAAAGCCTGTCCCTCCACAAACGGCTGTCTTATATTATGTGCATATCGAAAACACGTTCAATCAAACTTATAGGAGCTTTGCCCAGTTGAAATTTGTACTAGTGTCAGAAAATCCCTAACGAGTTACAAGAAATTTTGATAAATCAGGCAGTTAAAATGCTCTAAAATCATTAAAAGTAAAGCTACCCAAAATAGCAGGTATATGAATCCAAAGATCCCAAAACCTAACCACATAACCCATACCAGTCACTACCTCGCCGAGTGTGGTAGGTATGCTAGGTCTAGATTTGAAATCTTTGAAGGAGCGGACATGGTCCAAAATCTTGGGTTTGTGAACAAGTCGAAGAGATTTATGCATGGCACGTGAACCGACCAAGTCCCGTACCTTTATGGAATGGGGTACGAGTCTACCCAGCCATTTAACCCCTCGCCATCTTGGCCGCCCACTCTGCGTAATATATAATATATATATCCTACACTCATATTTTGGAGGGAGTCTTCCCAGAGTACAAACTTGACACAGTGAAGAAAATTTGGAGCATTAATACCCACAGACTTTTTGTAATGGAATGCTAGGATCAGTTGAACTGAACTAAGAAACTGGGAAAAGTAAAATAACGTGCGGTGCTTTGGAAATTCCCTTTCATTATCAATCCTTACCGATTATAAGATTTCTATCTTTTTCTGCGTTGAGAGATCCTCCTTGAATCATTACTGTTGTCCGGAGTTTTTTCCTTTCCGTATACTGCGCTAGGCTGGCGTCACAGTCGCTGACTTGATTCCTTGATGACTGTCTAGAATGTACCTCTATGTACCGGATCGCCATTTCAACCCTTTCATGGTATTGCCATGGCATGTATGCTGTAAAAAATCTATTATTCATTTTGTTTTGAAATATTTTATAGATCCGCTAGATTGTAAAAGGAAATGGAAATTTTGGAACCTGTCATATGTGAAGAAGATTCTTAATTAGAAATAGCCCTAGACGTTCCCGGTAAAATCTGTCGAAACAATAAGACAAAAGAATTATCATCAGGAAGCGATATTGTCTTAATTGATCCTCCGTTCTAATTAAAGTTGCCCATTATGCGTAAGCTTTTATAAGCGAGATCACCAATCTCTGCCGGACCATCGTGATTACGCCATTGAATAAATTATACTCCGCCTAGACATTTGTCGTGAACTTTGAGAAGGCATTTTCATTTCTATCTCTGATACAGCCGGCCTATTAATAACATTGTAGTACCGCTACACTATATTTAGGACCTTTTTAAATTAATTTATCTCTCATCATCCCCTAAAGGGTTCCGCGTGTTTTGAGGAAGAACAATAGAAGCCTTTGAAGTAGGCACGAATATAAGATACGAGTCAACAGGAGATAAATAATAAAAATACAAGATAGAATCTAGTTTCTTTAGGTCCGAAGAAAAAAAAAACTAGGATTGATAATTTAAATGCCGGTAACAGAATCATTCTGTACGAGATGCAGTTGAAATACAATCGTAAAAATTTACAGTGGAGAGAAAAAAAGAAAAGAAAGTCTGGTAACGAAAGAAGTCTATGAGTTATTTTTGTTGGGCCGTAAAATTTATTTCAACGCCCACTAATAATAATAGGAATAGATTTGACAACCGACTCAGGCCGAGGCCTTCGATCGCTAAAAACGGATGTCGTTATCCACCACTAAAACAATAGAACGTACATCAATATAACCAGAATTTTAAAATACCGTCAAATAAATTTATTCTCGTCGACTGCATAATCCACTTAATATTCAAGGCTTCCGAATGAATTATCGCTAGATAATAGGAATAAGGCGCCCGGGCACATGCCTTAGGCCATTTTTCTATCGACAGTAATATTCAATTTCATACTGGCGCCTGTATTACATTGATTCTTCCTACCCACGTGAAAACTAATAGATTTAAAAACAAATATATATAAAATAACGCAATGTATTTAATAGTAAAATTGGAATACAAGAACAAAGTGAGTAGAACTTATCCAGTGGTGACCCTTCCAAAACTAAATTTATAATGGTATAAAGAAAATGATAAATTTTTTTTGGCTTCATCCAGAGGATATCTTGCCATTTTTGATACCCCCAAGCGTCAGTCATAGGACTATAAGGGGTAGGTCCGGCCCGGCTGAGACACCCGAGAAATCACAAGATATCAGCAGCAGGCCGAGGAAGCGGAGGTTCCAATTATTTCAATTGTTTTTACTTTCTCTCATTTAAGGGATGAGCTATGCCAGACTACGTTCATTCTAATCCTTGGCCGGGCTTCATTTCAACCAAGAGAGCCGCCTTATGCGGATCCCAGTTCACACACCCTCGGCCTCATCCCGGTATTCAATGTTTCCACTTCATTTTTATAAGTTCATATTAGCAGATTTGAAGAATTTGTATAATGCGTCAAATACTGATACATTGTTACTGGCTAGTAATGTACAAAGGTTGGAAGGCTTGGCAACGCTTTCGTTGGAGTGAAGTTTTGTAAGTAAAATTTCCCGTGCTCTTCGAATTTTGGGCATTCTAAAAATATTTGGTTTGGGTCTATACTGGTGTCACATGTAGGACAATTCAGTGATGCAATTACACCTATTTTGAAAAGGTAACTTCCCCAAAGACCATGGTTTGTCTTCAGCCTAAATATAGTGGAGTAAAATTCTTTTGGTCTGCTACACAAAGAGAACCATGGTTTTTTTTAGCAGTTTTGGAAATAAGGATCGGTACTAATATCCAGCTGATGCCTGATTATAATTTTTTTTCCAAAGCTCGTGACATAATTTAATGAAGAATTTTTTTGCCGTCTTCTTTAGGGATTTTTATTTCAAGGGGAAGTCCTGACAATGTAGCTTCCCTGGCAGAACTGTCCACGATTTCGTTCTGTTGTATTCCAACATGCCCTTTGACCCAACAAATTACCACAGTTTTTTCCAAACGTTTTAAGCTCATAAATCTTTTTGCAAATATCTATTACAATATAATTATAGTTCTTATGGCTCTGAGGAAATCATTTTATTTTTTCGATGATACTTCGACAGTCGGTAAGGATGCAATATTTGGTTTCATTTTGGAGGTAAATATAGTTGAGAGCTTTATCTATAGCTGTCAATTGAGCTGTAAAAATGGACGTCGAATTTGGTTATGCGTACTGTTCTGTATGATTGTTTTCAGGATCATGGAACGCACATCCACTATTTCCCTTCAATAAAGATCCATCTGTGAAAAGCAATAGGTATTAATAGGCCATATCTGCTAGAAATGTTATTTGAGTTGCGTCTGGAGTCAATTTGGTGTAATCTTTAAGTACCCTAGTATCTACTTCGCTAAATACTGCCTTGTAATCTAAGTTATATAGTGTTCACTTTTATAAAGAGGATATATGTAGGGAATAGAAAGGAGAAAGACTGAAACTAAAGGGGGAGATTTCTTCCTTTTCCAAAAAGGGCAAGTTTGAACTTTTCCAGTGAGTGTCACTATTTTTTTTTAAATTTGGCTATCCATACTGTAAACTTTTATTAGGAAAGTTAGAGGCAGTTTAACTCTTCTATTTTCCAAAGAGGGTTCACAAGCTTCCGCGGTCATGGCAACGACTGGAGTACTAGGCAATCCCCCCCAAAATACGACGTAAACAGGTGTTTCTGAAAGTTTATATTTTTCCAGGCTCGCCTGATTGGCTTGGCCATAGAAAATAGATCCGAAATCTATTACCGACCGAATTGCCGATTTATAGTAGAGCATTGCAATGGTCAGTTATGCTCTCCATTTTTTTGCACAAAAAGTTTTAAGTATATTATATAGTCGTTCATTCTTCTCTAGCAAATAGTTGATATGTGGTTTCCAAGACAATTTCCTATCCGCTATCAAGCCCAGAAACTTAACCTGATATTTGACCGGAAAATTGAACTTATTTATCTTCACAACATTGCCTAAGTTTATTCACCTTCTGTTAGAAAAAGTAACTTATTAAAAAGTTAGCTTATTCGAAAATCCGCTTAATTCATCTCTGCATTGCTCGATCGCATCTGCCACTGAGTACAAGCAAATATCATCAGCGTATTGTATTATCTTAATTTTTTCCGGAAGTACTGAGACAAAATCGCCAACATAAACTGCATACAACAACGGACTCAATATATCTCCTTGAGGCAGACCTTTATATGATGTTCTTGGTTCGGATAGGGATCCGTTTATGCAGAGAATCAAATTTCTATTTGATACCTGGCCCATGATATTTTTCACGAACAAGTTTGGAAGGCCTTGCCTCACTAATTTCTCTCCATGACGTTATCATATGCCCCACTTACATCAAGAAACAATCCTAAGACACTTTTTTGTGAGAGAAGGCTAAGTATGTATCCATGATCAATTTGCATTGAGCGTCAAGAACGGATCGACTTTTGCGGAAACTGTACTGACTATGTGGGAGCCTTGCGTTTTTCTCAAGCCACCACTGTAAGCGAGCCTTTACCATTCTCTCGTATGTTTTCTGCACACATGAGGTCAGGGAAATGGACGATATCCATTGGTAAGGTTTATAGGTAATCATGCCACTTTTTGGCAACCTCACCTACACTCCAAAATTTATTTAATAGCTTTAGTTTAATTGTACCTGGGAGGTTACTGAGCATGCAGTAATGTATATCGTCTACACCCGGAGCAATATTTTTGTGGTCTTTAATGCACTCTCGAATTCTTTTAGGCTGTATGGATCAGTCAGATAAGAGGATGTGGATCCACCATTGGGTAGCCATTAAATTCTCGTTGGGGACCTTCTGGGCATAAATTAGACATGAATTCCTCTGTCCAGTCTCCCACCACTATGGGTGGAGGGAGTGGTATGGGAATGTTTTTCAACATTTTTAGTTTTTTCCAAATTGCCTTCACAGGTGTGAATCCGGTTAGCGTAGAACAAATTTTTTCCCATGCCTTGCTCTTCGTTTGACGAATTAGAAGTTGTGTGGCGGATTCAATTTTTACTGCATTGTAACTCTCCACAGATGGATAGTTTTTGTAATTTCTAAATGCCTCCTTTCTATTCTTTATGCTTAATTCACATTTCGAGTTCCACCAAGATGATGTTTTTACGAGGGTAAACTAATTTTGGTGAAGGTAGACTATTTTTGCAGGCCTCAACCATAACCTTTTCAAAATCTT
This sequence comes from Cimex hemipterus, assembly GCA_039619505.1. Classification (NCBI taxonomy): domain Eukaryota; kingdom Metazoa; phylum Arthropoda; class Insecta; order Hemiptera; family Cimicidae; genus Cimex; species Cimex hemipterus. The sequence continues at coordinate 1,630,051 of CM077112.1, read as the reverse complement.
CATAGCTTGAGAATTCACCTGATTGACGCATTATTTTTTGGGGTTCCACTTTTTTGTCGATTGGTGATAAATTTAATAGGAAGAGTATGACCTAGCGTAAATTTTATTGGAAGATGGTCCGATCCCATTGGATCATCCAAGACCTTCCATTCAGAAATTGTTGATATATCAGATGAAATGAGGATTAGATCGGCTGCAGAATAAAATTTTTGATGCGGAGTTTTAACCTTGGTGAGTGACCCATCGTTCACGAATATAACATTGTTAACATCCAACGCCTTTAGCAAAAATGAACTGATGAACTCTTCCTATCTGTCCTCCCCTGCTAGGGATGAATGATCGTGGAATTGATTTCAGAAATTTATCACATTCCTGGACCGAGATTCTATTGTTCGAGTCATTTTATATTGACAGTACCGTTAGTGGAGACGAGGTTTGAGATATAATTTGCACACCTACGATATTATTTTTAATTAGTAGACCAACTCCTGGGTAGGAATCAGCCCTATCTTGTCTGACAAACCGGTATCCAGGAAATTTGCAAATAAGAGTTGGACTAAGCCAAGTCTTCGAAATAATTCCCACATCAATGTTGTTGGAAAGTAACACTTTTTCAAGGCTACCTTTTTTTTTGCTAATATATCTAGAATTCCATTGTAAAAAGTTTATTTTTGTACCTTTGTTGTACATATTGTTCCTTGAAATATATTTTCAGTGATTCACATTATGTTGGATTCTTATTTAAATCTTCTATGTATCTATTTCTAATTGATTTCATTGCTTCTGTATTATCTTACACTAAATTATATAATTATATCTCGTCAATGATATCTGTTGTATACATATTGTGATGGTTTTGTAAAAATTTGTTTGTCAGCGTGATTAACTGATGGATGAATTTCCGTTTCTGTGTTAGCCCATGGATTTATTGGAGTCCGTCCTTTTTCTGGACTGACTTCACTTGTTTCCATTGTACGATTATTCTCCTTTGTAGTGGAGGCGTTTTTTATCGGTTTGAGAAATAACCTATCTGACCTAATTAAGGATTTTCTAAACTGTCGGCGGGTCTCTTTGACTGGTGAATGAGCTTTATTGTCAGGTAAATGTGGGAACTCTTCATCTTTCTCTTTTAATATGTCCAAAACATTAAACTTATTATTTACAACTATTGAGGCATAAGAAGTAACGGTGGATTTCTTTCTATTTTCTTCCTGAATCTTTTGATAAACTTCACATTCTCGATTATGCGCAAGGTATTGTTTTTTGCAATGAACACAAGTGGTCTCTTGTTATTTACATTCTTTTAGAATGTGTTCTTCTCCACACTTGAGGCACCGGTTTTTCCCCTCTGCATTGGGCTGAAGAGTGGAAAAATCTCAGGCAGTTTCCACATTGCCTTACTCGAGGGACATAAGGATATACCGTACAGTAGCTCCCGTAGATCGTAATATGATCTGGCATATACTGGCCGGCGAACGTGACCACACATGTTTACAGTGGCATAATTTTTATTTGATCTCCGATATTAACGTATCTTTTCATACGATCGTTAGAGACATTACTCGTTGATGCAAGGTAAATTAGTGTATCTGTCGAGCCATTTTTCCGTTTTTTGTATGCAGATTCAGACGGCGGGGGCTCCTCGCGGACATATTTAACCAGGAAAATTTAACTCACGCCAGTGAGACTATAAAAAAAAGGAAAAAACAGAAATTCTTCTTCGAAAGGTAAATTTAAAAATTGAATCTTGAATTCAAAACGAACGAAAAAGGTTGAATCTTCTTACCAATCGACGTAAACACGGCTGTAATCCGGAGACAGTACAAACACGTCTACTCGGGTCAACGTCTGGATCACGACTGAGATAAAATAATAAAACTGCACTTTTGATTTGGCTGATTATTTGTAAATAGTGATATGCGGTCTGATGTAATGTAGGTTTCAGAAAAACATTTTCTTTATCGTGCCTAAGTTGGTCTTTATTGTGATCATCTTCAGGGCTCAAAGAGTTTGTTGTCCGTGTAGATGTGTCATTCCTGTGTGTCCTGTGTTCAATTTTTATTAGTCATTAATACGTAAGCAATGTTTTTCAGACGACGTTGAGGATAGGTAGGGGTTGTGATGGACCAATGAATTGGAATTTGCGGAATTGATGTAAAGGTCTTGGGCTTCTGCTGGCCTTTTCGGGCGAGTAGGATCGGTGTAGAAAGTGGTTAAATATATGTTGATTATAATCTTTGGATGCGTTGGGAATTAAAAGTGCTTCGTTTGTCGAGAATTTAGGACAGTAATTTTTAACCTGTGTTTCGTTTTGCTCTTCAGTGTAGATCCCAAATAAGACGTTTATCAAGGTAGAGTACGTGTTCGGCGGGGGGGGGATAATCAGTCAAAATTCTGTGTGTAACTCGGAAATAACGGTACGATAGGTCTGATTTTCGGATTAGGTAGGAGCTGTTTAGGATGGCCTTCAGCTCCACAGAAGGGTGGCAAACTTCTGTCAAACGCTTGAGCGAGTCAAGGAATCCACTCGTAAAACACTGCTTCTGCTCATGAAAGTTTGAAATGACGTCCACAACGCTACGAAATTGACTGATTGAGCAGTTTAAGGATCTAAATCCAAACTGGTCTCCCGGAACAGCCTTTTGGGTTCAGTGATGATGGGGTGAAGGCGGTTTAACACAATCTTCACAAACAGGGCAAGCCAGTTCACAACGGTTAACAAGACAAGGTAGATCTACGTGGGGAAGGTCACAAAGAAAAGAAGACTGATTTTGTATGAACTGCCCCAGTTATCTATTGAAAATGGTGAAAACTAATGAATATTGTTTAAAAAGTATTTAATGTAATATGTTTTTTAATGTTTAATGTAATATGTTTTAATATGTTTTCTTGGAAGTTATTCATCACGAATCTATTCTTTGTGATGTTCTATAAATAATGAACTCAAAGTTACAGTTTTATTCAGGCTTTGTGAACCGTAACAAGGTTTTCGGCCAGACACTTTTCGTCGGAAGGTCTTCTTATATTATGGGATTGACTTCCTGCCACTCACCACACAGTCCAGATGTTACTATTTTATAAGATTAGTTGTTTCAATCTATCATCCACTTTGCACAAGGGACAAATTTTATAAACTTAGAAATACCCAAATTGGAGAATGCCCGCTTCAACCACCAGGCTGAAAGATGGGTAGGTATCTGATCTATGATAGCGGGTTGGCGTGGGTGCGAGATGGGGACATAAAAGGACTTTTTACGTTAATATTTTTAATATCGATTTTGTTTACTATATCGACGATAAAATCAATGGCTGTTGAAATAATACAACTTGCTTTTCGGAATTGAATTTCGTCGTCCGTATAGGTGCCGAACAAAGTTTCAGATGTTAGTTTTAATTATGCATTCCCGTCCCATTTTATCTGCAGCTACCTACAAAGTAAAAACAAAGAAACCGGAAGGAGACAGACACCGTACATGCCGACTTACGTAACCGGAGTGGCATGATTAGAATTCTATAGTTTATTTATACGAAAAGACCAGACTCGGGCCTTGTTGTATGTCTTCCTTGTAGCCATTCTTCTGCATTCACAATTCTGGATGTAGGCACGGAACGACCCTCATTTCAATTTTGAAACCGTGGATTGCGTTCACGCTGATGTTTTTATTTGGGATTTAAGAGAGTGACAATTTTTATTTTATCTTGTCTTATTTTACCTTGCAATAAATGCGCCTTATTTTTCTTCTTTATTTATTCTGCATTGTCGACTGTTGCATATTGATTTATCTTTTCCATAAATCGATGTTCAGTGATTCAAGTTGATGATGGCGAGGATTATTATACAATGAAATTTGGTATTCCCAAAGCACTGCAGCATTATGGCGTATTTTTCCTATTTCCTTAGTTCAATTAAATTGGCTCAAGACTTCATGGTTTGCTTGGAACGATACGAAACCACGCGAGCTGAACTGCTTCGGATCAAACGTTTTAGACATGGAACTGCTGAGTTGTCTTCATCTAACGATAGAGGGGTTGTTGTACCCTAAACTCCGCCTTGTCGTTTAGTATAGTTTCCTAGTTAGTTAAATTCTATTAACATGATTTTTTCGAGAAGAAGGTCATGGAAGCAGTTTACCGAGTCGTCTTAATAACCTAGGGTTTATTCTTCGTCATTACATAACCTGCAAATGAGGTTATGGTTGAATATAACCATGTTGGGTCTATCTCTTTTCTCAGATGCCAGTGATGGGTACAGAGCTCTATCACTTCAGAGAGTTTCACTTTCTTTAGCTATATCAATGCGTTTATTAGTTTTCTTCTGGGCCTGGTACCTCTAGAGTTCGCCCATTTCTCTTTTCTCTGATTACGCATTTGAAAAATAATACATACAATATTTAAGAAAAGTCTAGTCTTAGGATTAGTTGTTAGATTCTTCGAGGGTCCTTGAGTGTTTTTTTTTCGAACTGAAGACAATCTTGACCAATTTTCTGACAGCGCGTTCGGGTATTTTATGACACAGAAAGGTTCAGAGCCGGTGAGTGTATTGATTGAACTTACCTTGGCTTGCTTGCTTAATTTACTCACAGGCCTCCCAAGAATCGGATGAAGATATCGAAACTACCTGACGATAAATTTGAGCTTCGGGATGTGGTATTTTGAATGATGAGAATAGTACTAGATATACCTTTCATCAAGGCCGCCATGTTTAATAAAAATGGTTTGAAACAGAATTGCAAAGTAGCATATACAATAAAGTTAACTAATTTATTGTATATTATATGAATATTTAAAAAATATTTATTAATTTTTGTTCTTCCAGAAGCTTGACAATAAAATCTTGAGCGAATTAATTAATATAACTGGTTTGTGCATTTCTTGATCAATCCAATATCATTTCGCTCAAAACATTTCCGTGAGATATGGAGATTGGCGAGTCTGGCACTCCTCTTAGGAAGGAATTGCCAATTCCAATATCTGGGGGATAAAGTTCAGGGCCAGTCCTGTTTGCTCCTAACCGTTAATTATCTTAATTAATTAATTCCAACCACTGGAACCGGAATGAATTCCTTGTCCGTTTGTTGGATTAGTACTTTTTATACGCTAATAAGACAGGGTTGTTTACTGTTAGCGCTGTTGATCATGGTTGTCGGTTACGTTAGTTTTTCAAACCTTTATCCTGTATTGAACCTTCAAATGATCTTATATCGCAAACCCATCGGTCGCTCTCAGCTTTTTAATCAATGCGCACGACCGATTTCTCGGATCCGTAATAAATCTCCGGCCTTTTACCATTGGGAAATTTTATTGTCTTTTCATCGTCCGTAGTTTTGTGCATTAATAACCTGTGCCCACTTTAGGTCTTTTCAATAGAGCCATTAATAATAATATTTGCATGTATGAACATGTGGCCGATTATTTCCTCACCGGTATTTTTTTTTCACTTCTCTTTTATTAGTAAAAAAAATTGCAGCTGGTTTTATGAAATTGTAATATTGAACGGTTGATTTCATTTCAGAAATGTTTAAACATTGAACTTTGAAATTAAGGAAACCAATCGATTATTAATGACAGATTTTGACGTATGACCATGTTGGCTTATAAAATTTGTTAAATATATTACTAAAATTATTTTAATATAGATTTGGCCTCAAAACAGGAAATGCAGCCGGTTATCCTTGGGCATGAAACATTTTTGTTTTTGTTGTTAAAATTTATGACCTAACCACCCATATACTATAAGCTTAAACTGCAGTAAAACCTGAACCCACGCCCTTCTGGGGTTCGGTCTGAGCGACGGCCTCGTATTAATTCATGTTGCGGACCAATGTCAAAACATGTATTAAGCGAATTGATCTTAATTTAATGGGGGTGAGATTTTATGGGCCTCCGTCTCAGGTCTGGACGCGAAGGGAAAGACGCAGGTCGTAATCGTCTGTTAAATAACGAATCATTAATGGGATCTTTTTCAGGAATAATAAGGAATGTGCCGTTTACCGAATTATATAAGTTCAAATCACGTGTACAGAGCTGATCCTTCTACCACTTCTCTCAACAAGCCGGCAATTCCCGATTTTTGGTTAATTTACAATAAATTACCAGCAGGCTTCGAGAATCAAATGGACAGTCGATGGGGGTGGTGCCCACTATTCCTTCATCACCTGGCCCTCTCACATTATCCGCCAATAAATACATCCACACTCAATATACATAAATAGAAGCGCAACGAGATGTCTATAAAGTGATTTTGCCATAAAATAGTGTTCAATGTTCTCTAAAATCCTGATAGCACTTATTTGGCTTTAACCGGAAAAATAATAAACGCCAGCCTAAACCTTCCCATTATCTCAGACAGAGGGACAAAAAGAAAATAAGGGAACTCTGGAATTCACTTATTGGACATAAACAAGAATCTTTTGTTTCGGAAAGAAAGAAATCACGGAATGTGTCAACGAAAGCAGGAATAGACTGCGAATCGTAACAGGACACTGCAGATTAAATGGCCATCTAAAGAAAATTGGAGTAATCCAAGATGGCACATGCAGATTCTGCAAAGAAGCAGGAGAAACACCAACACATCTACTAACAAACTGCGGAGCAACATTAGCCCGCAGGAGGAAGTGTTTTGGGATGTACAATCTGTCCACAGAAGAGCTCCATCCAATAAATCCGGCTCAAACTCACCGATGTGCTTTAGGCAGAGAACGGGGGATTCAATAGCTCTTAAAGGGCGCAGTATACACACGCTGGAAACTTTCAATTAATCATTCAATCAATAAACCTTTCCAATTTTAAAAATTCGGGAAGTTTGTTCATTTGTTTTTTCACTTTTACGTGATTTTCGAACAAATGTAAAGACTGGTTTTGTAAAAGGTTTGAAAATGGCGAACGGTTGAGTTCACATTGTAGCAGGATTCTTAAATCAGACTTGATGTCCTCTTAAGAAACGGCTTATGATAGCCTCTGGACCACCCGCAATGGACAAAGATGTTCGAGTTTATTTATGAATCCTGATTATTAAAGAAGTAAATCTTTCCTTGATCTACTCATTTACTCACATTTTTGAATTCTTCTATCCAGCAATCCTGGCCCACATCCATAAGTTAACCCCGCCAGGATCAATTTATCCCGTAGCTTTGCGAAGCTCGGGTCTTCACGTATTTTTATCCTACGTACCTTACCGGTTTTTGTATGCAAAATAGTCGATTTTAGAGACAAGCAAATCAATCAATTCTGAAATTACTTAATTATTGTTAATTATTCAGAAGTCGTTTAATTTGTGAGTTTCCTAATTTGTGTACACAATTGAACGTATTGCAAGAGATTGCACGTCTTTTTGACAGAAACTAGTGGAACAAACATCAACAATGTGGATTCGGAAATACTTTAGATCCAACTTGTATAAGTTTCGAGACGTTTTTGACATTGGAAGTCTTGCATTGTCATGAAGGAAAGACCCTTTTCTATTGAAAAATTCCGTCCCTTGACATAATTTTTCTTATAAAACTTCTGTTTATTGACAATAGGATTAAGGATTAATTCTTTCTCCAAATCCCAGTACGATGCATTGAATAACGTTCATTGTCACCATCATACATTTTTTGGCGTAAGCAAAAAAATGGGTCCTCATCATCTGTCTGTTCAAAATTATCATAAAGAATTCATTTTTATCCATGTTATGATCTTTATGGTTTCGCACATAAAGGGAGGATGAGATTGTCGATTTTTCCGTTTATGGTCGCCATTTAGTTGATGCAAGACTAATTGAGGTTTTTCATTTTTTCTAATAATAAAAAATTACGGAAAGGGTTGAAGCTTTGACCAGGTTTTTTGACATTTCCCTATCCTCTTTAGTTAATTCTTTGATTTATGTTTTTACATGTGCCATGTAATTTAACGGCAAGACATATTTATTTATACATGATTTATTGTTTGTTTATGCTGAATAAAATAATGCTGTTTTCTTTTTTGTGCAAAAGAATATGGTCCTGGTCTGTTTTGTTTTCCTGAGCATACCCATACGTAGGGCGTTTTAGATCAGTCGAAGCCTACAAATGAATATCAAAAAATTCTTTGGTCCATGGATGTTGCTGAACTATGGTTTTTAGGAGGTATTGTAGATTGAATGCTTGACTACAGTTTACCTTCTAATGTAGTCGCCATGTTGTTCTCCTTTAGCTTTTTATCTCTCGTGTTTTGGTTTTCTTTGTGTGAAATTATTTCGGTGCCCGTGCTGCTTTCCCGTAACCTGGGGCTGGCACCCTCTTGGCAGGGAAACGCCTTTGTTCCTTTATTCTTCAAGGTCTTTCTTTAATCATAGGTGGTTTCCTATCTCTACCTATTTCACCAGTGATTTTTAAATTTAAATTTGCAAACCAGCCACGAATGTTTCTCTTTTCGCTCACTTGTCCAATCATTCCCCCCATGCTTGAATAATATTGTAGGCGCCGCTGCAAAACATATGGTTTGAAATTGTAATAAAATTAGATGCTAATGTCCGGTGTTCATAACTTTATAAAATAGTACAAATCGAAACGTTAAAAACGACAGGAATTGAATACTGTTTCGATTGATATGTAAATCCTGCCAATTTAGTATACATAAACTCAGTGATTGTAGTAAATATGGCCTTTTTTATGGAAGTATTTTTGCACATTTTCCTTTGTTAAAACTATCTACAAAAATATTTGATGTCAAACACACGCACGCAAATGTACAGGATTTGCAGGTGGCAGACAACGTTAAAACAACTCTGAAGTCCTTGAGATGTTTTGCAATGGTTCACATTTTATGCAACTAAAAAATTCAATTATTCGACGAGTCGTGTTTCGACACAAAACGATCGCTGGTGAGCAGCTGGGCAATTTTCACCAGCCCGATCCCATTAACGGCGGTGGCGGAGGTAACGTGAATATTTGCGGTGAGAAGCAGTCGGAGGGTTCTTCGTCTATAGGACGGATGATGAACGCTTTGCGACGATGAGACGGCGGGCTCCAGACAACGGAGAAACGCCTTCAAAGGGCAGCGCCGAACAAACGAAATGAAACGTGCGAAATAAAGGGCCAATCAACCAAATCACGAATCGCTGGCCCGTAACACTTACAATCGTGGAGCTATAATGTATAACAGAATATTCCTAACGGTTTCTAATACACATATAGGAGAGATCGTGCACCGTCTAGGACGGAATCAATTATTATTAACAATGGAGGTTTCTAATGGAAATAAAAATATATTCTATTTTACAACGCCGTTGTTTCCTCGTTCAGTGAGCCGTTATGTCATAAGTGATAAACATCATGTTAACACAATTTATTCACATGTGGAAACATTACTTATAAAATCCTTTTAAAATTCACGATCATACGTTTTAAGCATAATAGAAACCTTATATTAAAAAAATCGTAACCAGTAAAGTTTGTTTGATAAATATAGATAATAAATTTATATAATACATATATACATAAGTAGTATAAAGTGTGGCAAATAATGAAAATTATAAACATTAGCGTTAACGTTAATTGGCATGAAACATGCGAGAAAGTAACTAAATTTGTTTACACTGCAAGTCCACCATGATGTTCTCTTCAGCTTTTTAAGTTTACGGGTTCAGTTATACGTTGATACAATTTCACATGTGCTTCTTCTCCCATTTTGGCGTCGTATGATATATTAGACTATGGTGAACTACTCGAAATATACCATGTCCCATTCGTGATAATACTCAGAATTCTATTTTTGTAGACTAGGATATTTTGAAAATCCCGCGCAAACTCAAGAAGGGTGACGATTACTGATGAGTGGGACGGAGAAGTGATAGATATAACAATCTTTTTAGAAACAGTGAAAGTGACGAGCCCTGGTCAAGCACGGGGCTTTAGAAGATCCTAAAAGTCGTTTAATCATTTTCCTGATATATGTTAATCTTTAATCGAGCGTAACGCCTACATTTTTGACGGAATAAACGTCAAGTACCCCCAGCTACATCCATGATTAGAAGTGTCATTTCAAATCTGCGATGGGTCAATACAACTAGGGTAGTTAATTTGATACCCCATTTTTGATTCCAGTAAATAATTTTGTCGATATGTTTTTGCAATTACAGAAGCTATTACAACATACTTAGTGCAGCAAGATTAACAGAGACGCAAACATGGATGTCGATGTCAAGCTAGGCCTGAGACGTCATGGACATACAACAGAAGTAAGAACCCATGCGGAACCCTTGCTCTAATAAATTTTGTTACCGAAGTGACGTCTTTCTGTTTGATGCCATAAGTTCTATTGGTCAGATATGATTTCACAAGTGGTAACGGAAGTCCAGAATGCCAGACCCTTTCAATGGCCTGCTGCTTGTCAACAAATATATAATAATTAATTCACTGTTTTCGTGGTTCGTTCGACCAATTAATATAATACAATTAAATACGGTTTTTAGTCGAGATGAAAAAAAGTTAATGGCACGAGAGGGATTCGAACCCACGACCTTCCACTAGATACGCCGCTGCTCTACCACCTGAGCTATCGTGACCTCGATCCTCTCGGACATCAACTCCCCATCTCAACCTCACCTTACGAGTTTTGCCTCCTTTTGCCATATTTTAAATATCGTGTAATCTGTTTGGATTCTCGACGACAATTGAAATGGCGACGGAGAGCTTTAGTGAAGTATACTTCATTTTATATCATTAATTCACTGTTTTCGTGGTCCGTTCGACCAATTAATATAACACAATTAAATACGGTTTTTAGTCGAGATGAAAAATCTCGTGCCATTAACTTTTTTTCATCTCGGACTAAAAACCGTATTTAATTGTGATATATAATAATATCGATCGTTACTTTTTGAGTTAGGGACTCTGTGCCGGTTGAACATGAGTTCAGCGTATCGCAACCCATCATTAACTCTAAATAAAACTTGACAAATATCCATTTTTTTCATTTTTTTCGGGGGGGGGGGGGTCAATTGCCGTAAGGAACTGTGGTCGACATGAGTGCTGCGGAAGGGAACGAAATAGGAAATCAAGAATTTTGTGTGATAAATGGTGTAGAAGTAGAACCAGAATACCTTATATCAGAAAGGTTTATTTATTTTGAACCACAAAAACCTAATGGAATATGTGCATTTATTTTTATTAGTGATTAATGATTTTTGGTGATGGCTATTTTTTATTTAAAGTCCGGTCGTCTGTTCGCTATCGCTCCCTGACAAAGATGAACAGTTAAGACGGCATTCGGAATATTCTCTGTTGAAAAACTTGAGACACGTTAAATTCTCCAGAACCCTTTGAGTTTATTAAAATACCAGAAAGATCGTCAACCTACGTAGGAGGAGAACCTAGGATTTTTCGTCGTAAATCATTAGCGTGAGCCTCTAAGCCTTTTAACCCCGAGTTTATTAGCATATCCCACATGCGCTGCACTGGGAATCGTCCTCGCTGCTTAAATTTATTTTATTACTGTTTACATTAGACTCATGAAGTCATATGGTTTATGCATACGTTAATTTAATAAAGTCTCTATGGCAGTCCTTGTCGCCTAATAACCAATATTTCACATATGATTTTGTGCTGAGGTTCGAATTTCGAACAAAATCACCTTGTAGAGAAGAAAACCACCGTGAATGTTGTATATGCAATTTTTCCATGACGGACGAGTATCGATTTTAGAAAAATCAACTCCCTTCTGTCTCAATTTAAAAACGACCTTACACAGTAGATTAAGCTTCCCGGAGCCGGTTTCTCGCTCTGGCAGACCTGAAAAGGCGGACATAAAATAAATAGTTGTAAGCATTTGCTCGGGGAGACGGTCTGGAAACGGACACGAGGAATCCAGTCGCTGTCCAGTTGATTAAAAATATTCAAGATTTCACGGTGTTATATGCTGATAAGAGAATTTTATAGAATACAAGCTCCGGCAGAAATATTCCAATTAAAAAATGTCCAGATTTAAATTTTGATAAGTTCCTGTTTAGTAATCGTTCCTTAATTTTTGCTTTGTTCTGTCGGAAATGGCTAGGATTTTTTTATTACCGGTAATGTAAAAAAATAATTTGTCGACGTTATCTCTTCATTTATAATACTAGATAAGGGCTAATAATAAAGAAAAGACTCAGTTCGTACGAGCGTTGGAGAAATATATCCTCTTCATCTGGGCCAACTAACCATAACTATTTAAATGGTTAACATATATTAACATGAGATCTAGGAAGCTGTGGGCTATGGGAGAAGGTTAAGACACAGATGTTTTGCTGTTTAAGTTACGTTTGTATTGTGTGATGTGGCCGGGCATGATCGTGCATTAGAATTGGATTGTTCTCAATTTTGGACCTCTTACTGTGCGAACAACCATCGATTATCGAAAGTACGTCGTAATAAATCAAATGTAATGTTAGGATAAGATGCTGCAGCTGAAAGTGTTTCTTCTTAAACGCTTGTAAAATAGTTGCAAAATCATATGGGTATCTATCTGCGATTGGATGAAGTCCTATTAAAAATTTCAGAACACTTTCGGCATCATAAAGTTTAAATTTTGGAATGTTTTTTGATCGATTTTGAACTGAGTACTTGATGATATTATTTTTAAATTGAGGTTTGTATAAATTTTGATTTGGATCTGTTGATTCATTTATATTAGATTGATAAGAAGGTTCAAGGAAATTTTGTGCAGCAAAATTAATTGTTTCTGTTTTGTCATCATGGTTAATTTTTTTCACTAGTCGTGATTTAATTATTGATACTCACTCTGGGGTATATAGGAGATATATGACAGTAGAATGTGTGACAACTGACATCAATAGGTTGAACAGTTGATGGATTAACGATTTGATAGGTTTACAATCCGAAATAATACTCGAGATACCAGATGCCCGTCCTGTTATTTTCCGACTTGTGGCAGTAACTCGAGGCAACCATGGAAGGAGCAGAACCGATCATGTACTGAAAACTGCCCGGTGCCAGCGGACCTGTGCGGCAAGGAATCGTTCCACTGTAAGCGCGAATATAATCAATTGGTTTGAAACTGCCGCCAGGCTGGGCTGTGCTGATCGCCTAGCGCAGATCAATCGGAGAAATTGTAAACCATTCCAACTCGGCGTTAAGAGTTCCGTTTCTGTTCACTCCGTTATACCATTGATTGAATTTTTATGCCCATCGTGTAAATGGACCGCCGAGCACATTGTCGAAGGTGAATAAAGAGCCTCGTTTCAAAGGCGGATTGGCCTTTCAATTGCCACTGACGTCCTTGCCATCAGAGGCCCACAAGCGAGGTTTTTACATTGAGCCATCGACTCCGGCACGTCCACGGCTGGTTCTTGCGAAAAGCCGATTTTACATTTCTTTGTAAAACGCCGCTCCTCAGTTGAAATTACAGTTAAACACACATGGCACGCAGTGAGCTTTAAAAGCAGACGTAGTCTATAGGAATAGGCGGACGGATTTTTAATCATCTAGCATTCCTCATCATATGATAGGATAGTTACATCCGCTGGCATGTCAAAACGCGTTGATTAGAAAAATAAAATTTCATTCTTCTCCTATTATAATATTTAACAGTATATGGGAGGCATTCCTCATTAAGAAAAATCTCAGTCCTGACGTATTCGTCGAATTCAGCTGTACTAAAAAATGGGCTTGCTTCTAAAACGATATTAAAAATAAATAAAAATATTTTCAGATGAACAATAACAAAATTTAATTTTTATGACAATATGCATACTTGAGCGTACAGTAATTATATGTGGTAAGTCTTTAATAATAAATAATGGGGTATTTATAGCCGGGCATTCAAGTTCGCTTCAACCACCGAAGCGGTGCTGTTTCAATGATTGCGAACTGGCGCGGAGCTTAAATGTGAAGAAAAAAAACTTTAAGCGAGGGATATGGGAAAATGAAAATTATTACCTTCTCGAGAGGGAGAAGAAAATAGGTACCTGCGTGCAGGCCCTGACCGGCCGACACAAGAAGGAAAGCTTTACGAATTGTAATTTTTGATCCAAATTTCCAAAGAGCTTTTAGCTAGCGAAGTACTGTCGAAAATTGAGGTAGAATACACCAACAGGGCAAAACTTTGAAGAAGAGGGTGGGCCGGAGTAAAAAAAATTGGTCAAAAGTTACGGGTCAGCTGGCTAGGTTTAGGTAAATAGTCCGAGTCCCCAGACGTGTAAAGTGTTTATTTAATTTTTTTTAAGGAAGGTAAATCAACTAGGAGGTTATATGAACCCTCGAGTGCCGGCATTTTTGGAAAAAACATTTCTAAGTATGTCGGTTTGAATGCATGATCGCTGGATTCGAACCCGTGACTTTATAGTGACCCACTTAATTAAGTAGTGATTTGCCGTAAACAAAACCTTTATCTATAATCTTCTTAGCAGCGATCTAAATACCAATCTATCTATTTATCAAGTGTTACAAATTTAAAAAAAATTATTTATCTGTTTTAATGCAACAAATCACGGTTTTGAACAATTTGTCTGACTGAGGAAATATTAATACAGTGGTTTAAAGACTAACTTGATATAGAAATAGTAAAATTATGGAGTTTTGTCGAGTGTTTCTGGTATACATCATCTAAGCCTTGGAATGCTTTGGTGTTGTTTTATTTAACATACAATACAAAAAAACATAATAAACACGAATCCTAGAACACCAAAACTGACATACCCATTAGACCCGTGGTCAATCTTAGGCCAGCCCCTGCATACAAAATATCAACAGTTGTAACGACTTCCGTTCAAAAGCAACTGCTTACATTACTCTCCTAGGTATTTTGCTTTTCATGTACAAGCAAATATCAACGTAACACAACTCACTAGAATATTGTGTCGGAGCGGTCGGGAATGCCCCCTCAAATTAAGGGTCCTTTTGGAGGGAACACGAGTGGCTGGCTTTGGTGTGCCGAGCGAGAATTATATACACATATATTTGCATTTTGTTTAAACTGGTAGTTCAGTTATAGCATGCAGCAATGCTTCTCCCTTGAAATTATGTTTCCAATAAGCATTATGGACGTTTGCTTTTATGAAATGTTGTGGAGGTCTGTTTGCGGTTTGTCTCATGTTGATGGTGCGGTGGTTTATTATTGCAATGTGGAGGGCCTCTTTGATTAGGTTGGTAATATCCACTTGTAAAGTACGTCCTGAATATAACACTACTTATAATAATATAATACATATTATAATAATATATAATTTCATTAGGTGCTACGTTGATGTTGTAAAGTCGTGCTACCAACTTCAGCCATCTACGCCATTTTTCCCATTCGCTACTTCTGAACCTCGATTATAAACTATGCCATTGCTTTCTTAAGCAACTGTAGCTTCAGGTAAATCTTGCACAATTTGAAGATAATTTCTCATTCGTTCTACATCAATTATCAGTGGATTTTAAAAAAAATGTCATTTGAAAATCATATATATTTATCTTCATAGTTTAATACAGTGACTGCTGTGTGAAAAGGCAAGTCATTCAGGGTACAAGCAAAGGTTTACGTCACGGCATTTTGTTTTGTCCCAGGACCAAGCAGCGAATCCATATTTGTTGTGTATTTTATAAGCGCACATCAATTGGAAATCAATCTCTTGCTTCTTAAGATCTGTCAAAAATGGTAACTATTGTAACTATTGTTAGTTGATAATTCTTTAAAATTGTGTCTCGGCTCGATACTTACTGGCACAAGGTAGATCACAATACCCTTGTGGTCTAACTGCATGTCTGTCGTCGCAGTAGTTCTCTGGTATCTAAACGAACAAAATGAAATAAATTTTAACATAAATCATTGTGAATTTTTTTCATGGGATCTGCGGAGTTGGTGAGCGTGTAGTTTGGTTGTTTCTAACTATTTGGCTCCGCCCAATTTCACACTTTCAATAGTTTAGTCGGCAAGAAGTGTTTCGGCTACTCACATGTTCAATGGCGGCTCTATTGTGACTACCAATTAAAAGGAAAATTGAAATTCCGAATTAACAATATAGTAATATAAAATGTAATATGTACCTGCAGTATACCGTAGTATTTTGTACTAAATCCGCCATAACCAGAATGATATTTCGTTGGCTCAAAGTTGCTGTTCTGTTGTGCTATGCAAACCCCTGACATAGAATTATACGACTAAATATTAAATTATATTCGCTTATTTTGATCGGTTGACAAGAACATAACAGCAGATATACCACTTTAGAAATATTGATAGTATTGAAAATAAAACAGACTCAATAAAAAAATAAAATCAAACCTTACAGGTTTTCACATCTTTAAACCCGAATTTCTTCACTCTTCGTGCAAATGGACAAACGCAAAAGGTATCAGAAAAACATTTTCTTTATCA
Source organism: Cimex hemipterus (assembly GCA_039619505.1). Classification (NCBI taxonomy): domain Eukaryota; kingdom Metazoa; phylum Arthropoda; class Insecta; order Hemiptera; family Cimicidae; genus Cimex; species Cimex hemipterus. The sequence continues at coordinate 1,613,734 of CM077112.1, read as the reverse complement.
TGCCAACGTTTCGATCTTTTATTGAGATCATCTTCAGGACCTGGGATTTACAAACATAGTTTACATTTAGAAACCTGTAGAACTACACTTTTCCACATCTTACAGGTATTTTCTAAATGTAAACTGTCGAAACTTTGGCACGATAAAGAAAATGTTTTTCTGATACCTACATCACACCAGACCGATCTCACGATATGTGAACAATTATCTATTAACGGTCACTAATCTCTACAAATTTATTTATATTATGTACATATATCTAAAAATAAGGGTTAAAGTTTCAGTTACTAAAATACATGACACACAGAAAAACAGAAAAATTATGCACGAACAGTCTGGATTCAAGGTTCTTGGCGAAAAAATATACATACCTACATAACGTTATATAAAATATATAAAGGGGGAAGTTAATTTACAGTATCATAAAACATTTAAATTAACTTTTTTTTTAATAACCAATACTAACACTAATTAACTCTGTAATTACTATATTTACTGCACGGTGAATTCTTTGATTGGAAGAGAAGAAGTTTGTGGAGTAGTGAGAATTTCGGATAATGGATTTCTGGATTTCATTTTCTGATATAATGGATTTTGGAGTTTTGTATTTAGGGACATTGAGCCGTTCATAGGAAAGTAGTTCAGGACTGGTGCCTAGGAGGCGATCAAATTATTTAATAATTTGCAAAGGGGTCTCTAGAGTATCAATATTCCGAACTGACATTATGAGAACATGCTCATCAAAATTGTGGTTTAAAAACCAGTTGCAGCACCTAAGAAGGCAGTTTGGCCAAGTATTGGACCGTTTCAATACTGATGGTTTGAGAGGAGTAGTGAGGAGACAAGAAATTCATGTATTGATTGAACAGGAGGAAAGATGAGTAGTTTTCGTGGTTCGCTTGACCAATTAATATCTTTCAATTTATTTAGGTTTTTAGTTGCATTTTTTAAAGTCATTGTCATGAGCGGGATTCGAACCAACGATCTTTGACTAGATACCCCGCTGCTCTACCACTTGTGCTATCGTGACTTCGACCCACTCGGGCACTAACTTCCCATCTCAACCCTACCAAATCCTAAGGGTTGGTTACATTGGCTTGCTGTTCTGTTTGTTTTACATCTCCAAATTGACTATTAAAATGTACAATATGAGAGGATCATGGTTTAATGAAGAAATTTCATATAACATCATGGAAGGATACTACTACGGTCTGGGATTCTGAAATGTGAAGTATGGCTAAAGGCTTAAAGTATTTTCTTTCACAGCGAATGCATGCAGTCATATAGTGTATTATTATATCGTACTCTTGAGGAAATAATTAGGTTTCCAGATTTCTATCTGTGCGAACTGATGAACCTGAAATTTGGTTAAAGTGGTTAGCACTTGAAATAAGAAACATCAGTTGAATTTTGAATAGTGTTAGCGAAACAATTGTTTTGAAGATGACTTTTTTCTGCTAAATCCTAAGTTATTTTCCAGTAGGATTTAGACCATACGTGAGCTACGTCTGTCGGTTATAAATTAAAAAGAAGTTTCGCTATCGAAGCCGACATCTCAAATCGCTTGGCGATCGGCCCTTATTTTTAACCGGTTTTTCCTACGCTGCTATCGTTACGTTTTTATCTGAGCTATTCTTTCTGATATTTATTTCTTTTATTCAATCCTACATAGTTAACAGTTTTTTTGTCATCTTCCAGTCCCTCTTTTCTTGGGAATTTTCTCTAATTTGAATATTTAATGTCCCGTAAACAAATCGGTGAACCTGAGGTTGTTGACCGCAATATAAGTTACGAGTAATAAAACAAAATAAAATAATAAAGTGAGACGGCGACGCCGGTGGGGTGCTAATGGAGGTAGCTATTGTGTACACCGAGGAGTTCATGGAGGGTACAAAGAGCTTTAGTAATTAGTGAGAGGCATGCATGAAAAATGGTAGAGGGGTGCGGTCCATGCTCTACTCCTCCTGAGGTCAAATGTACAGAGGTGAATGTCACAAACCATATGTTGCACAAACGTACTTTTAGTAAATAGAGTATCCTTAGTATATGTTTTTAGTTCATTTATGATTTAGATCCTAGGCGGAATGGAATTGTTTTCGTGTAGAGCGATTTTTTTGTAGTTTGACGTTAAAAATAATGTTAAATGGGTAAAAAATTGTAAAGCACGAGTGTAAACGTAAACTAGTCCGTCAGACGTGTTTAAACCACAAAGCAACAGTGGATTCGCAATTTTTACCATTTGTCTTTGGTTGGTACAAATGATGTTTGGAGTTTTCACCATTTCTCGTATTTCCTGTCGTGATAATACAGTAATCGACTAAATATAATAAATAATTTACATTATATCGATTATCAATTTGATAGGTAATAAAATTTTGGAGAATTTCTTTTTGCCCCATAGACCGGATGTTAACACACTACATCAATTCCGTCAAACACAGCCAAACCAACATATATATCCATTCCATTCGTTCACGGCATATCACACAAAATAAACACATTTCTTTCTCCTGCTTACTTCAAAAACTGTATAACTGTTCACACTTTTTTCCCCCAAAATTAAAGATGCCACACCAGTAACAAATAAGTTGATGTAATTTACAAAATCAGTTGTGTAAAACGATATTTGGAGATGAAACAATCCAAAAATATTTAACACGGAACAAAACAAACACAAAGGTAACTTTTTAGAAATGAAAAAACGTCAACAGATAGAAACGCAACATGTATACTTATCCGCAACTAATATCGTAAATCAAATTCAATATCCATAACATACATACAGTACAATACATAAAATAATTAATTATTCTTTTTATAAAAGGTATTGGTTGAGATAAATTAGTCGTCCGTCAGGATTCGAATTTTTTATCACAACCAAGACTTCGTATAAATAGAATAATCGAAAGAAGTAACTTGGTCAATTGCCCACTAAAACATGGATATAAAACAATCATTTCACTCTACAGATCAAACAAATTCGAAATAGTCTAAATCCCAAACAATTTATCTCTTCTTTTCTCACGATCTCTAAATTAACATAAAAGTTTAACTAAACAATTTTTGTGTTAAAACATTGGTACAATTGATGTATGTCTGGTTTCTTTTGTACGAAATTGAGATTAATCATAAAAAGACACTGTTTAAATTCATCATTTTTATAAACTCGACAGGTTTGGCTTGACGAATGTTTCTTGTCTTCTCGTGCTATCACGACTATACTTATTTTTGGATAGGAAAACCTTTTGGATTATCATCAAAGTACGAATACAATTTTGTCGTACTTTATAAGGATAATATCGTAATTTTTGTCCGCAACGCTTATTTCTAAGCGCTAAGTTATAGCCCATTTTTTAAGTCGGATCCGACGAAATTTTTTAACTGAAGAATTTCGAGGCCTCCTACATTATTTAACTTGGGACCTATTGTTACTCTTCGATGCCGTAAAGTCTAATTCTCAAAACTCTTCACTGTTGAAATGAGTTACAGCTTTCAGACGGGCACTCGGCCTGTCTGAACTGCTTGGATATTGTTCCACCAGCCTCGATTCATCTGCGAGGGATTAAAAAAAGGTGTTTGGTTTTATTATCAGTGCAGGTTTAAAACCGAAGCCGAGGCATAACGGCCTTGTCCGTTTCGTGCCTGCTAAAGCTTAAAGCAGAATATAAGGGCACTATAATTCAAAGAAAAATGAACGAAGTCTCTGGGTCTTAAGGTTTTACAATAGCTAAGAAAGAACAGACTTCTCTCCTGGAAGCTTCTTAATGTTAAATTTCCTCTCCGAATTTCCGTTGCAAATACATGCCCAGGAATTATGTTTAACATTTATGGGTCGGGTTTGTAAATTGTTTTCAAATTTCGGGATCAGACTTTGGGAAGGTAAATTGGAGTCAAGTCTTTTGAAGTTTTTTTTTGTCTGTGAGTGAAACAATTGCTGTATCAGTTGTTTAAGAACAAGTCATTTTCGACCCTTCTTGCAACTGTTGCAAATTATGAATGCTCTTTCAATCCATGTGATTTTAAAAACTTCCCAATATTCGAATTTTGTAAAACTTTATATATATATTATTATATATATATATAACGGCACCGATAATAAGGTGGAAGATCTGAAACAGCTTGACAAATGTGAAAGTGTGGTTTTAACGTTTAGCCATCTTCAACTTTTAATAATGGTTTAAATGGCTCAAATATAACTTGTTAACATTTTTAATTAATTTACAATGGTATGATGCTATTACTATTACAAATTTATATTACGAATTTACCGAACTCTATTCTGCCTAGTGGTTGCTGGTCTCTGGAAGAATCTACTTCCCTTCATAAGCACTCCACTCATGACCACTAGACCCTTCCACAAGGTTACAGTTGATTAAGATGTTGTCCAAATTAGAGGAATTTGCTTCATTTGATTGTATATTATATTAAACCTGCGAAGATGAGGCTTTATCTTACCATGGTTATTCAGAACCTTTTAGTTTGTTTAGTAATTTTAGGTTTGAGACTTAGGGGGGAAGAATTCTTTTATAGAGTACTTGCCTTGTTTCCATGTGGTCATAATTTTTTCTCCAATCATTCCCTTTTGGGATTTTATGTAATGTTTCCAGTTTTCTTGTTGCAGCTTTTTTCGCAAATAAGTTAGCTTTTTCGTTCTCTTTGTTGACTGCATGTGAGTTTACCATCGTAAATATTTTCCATCCTCGACTTGCGTTCTAAAGTATTTTTTTTTAAGTTATATGCTTTTTCTCGGTTTGTTTCCGTTTTATGACCACCTTGACTGCCTCATACTGTATTTGCATTCACTCCAGGGCTTTCTGTACTATCAATAGTTGTTGGAATACCAGTCCATCCTGCAGAGAATGAAGGTACCATTTTCGTCGTGGATGAACGTCCCACTTGTTAGGGAGCACTGGAAGTTTGGAGCTTGGTCTGGTTTGACCAATCGAAACGTGTTACTAGAAGATTCAATTGCACTTTTATAGACTAGTTTTTGATCAACTGTTGTCGTTGAGACTCCTTGCCATTTTCAGCCCGTTCTGCTGTTGATCTATCATGTAGATTTCTGTCGAAATAAAAACTGAGTTGACATGCCGTTGGACGAATGTGGGTGTTTGTCGGGTTCCAGTGTCCTTTGCTCGTATATTTGACCCTGTTAAGATTTATTCTGAGTTAATTGAACAGTTGATTGTTAAATTTTTTTTCTTCCTCTGGGACCGTTTTATGTGCATCAAATGTTTGAGTAGACATTAGTCTATGATGTGTCATGGGGTTAGGATTTATTGAAAGTAGCGTTCTACTTTAGTAAATACCATTAATATCTTTTGACTAATTCAAGCAACGAAACAGTGCATGATGAATTGTCAAAATTAAATAATTTAGCTTAAATGGAAATTATGATTCTTTTTCTACTTTAATTTATGATTTTCAAATCTATTCATGAACGATAAATAAATCGATTGGATATGGATCCAGTGTGGTAAGGTTTTACGATTAATGGGATTGGAGGCTTAGTGAAAATTAAATTATTAAAAAGATGCTAATCATCAAATCCGATATTTGTCACACTTGCTATTTCGAAATTCCAGTTTTAATCTACAAACTTTGATAATGCTCCATTTAGCAGTAATATAAGAAGGCAAAGTTCCTATATTGTAATAATCCTTGTAATAAATTACAAGTAATAAAAAATGTAAAACTTATAGGAAGGCTATTTATGGGTTTTAAATTGTCTGCCGTTGCTCCAGGAATCTATAAATGACCTCCCACATATTCGGTCAGCTCGACTGGGTTCCGATCGTGATATATTCCCAGATCGTGAGCGTAAATAATAAACCGATAAATAATTTAAACGAAGGTTTATCACGACAGTTATTGAACCGGACAGGAAATGTAAGGTAAAAGGTCTCCCAGTTGGAATTTATAGCGGTTAAGGGAATAAGGTGTATATATACACACTTTTATTCCAGGGTATAAATATATACAGTGTGTTCCAGTTCGGATCCCTTTCTCTTGTTGTACACCCTGATTTATTTCGTGTGGACAGAACTGCTGAGATTTCACCCTCGGCACGCCTACATGCAAGGTCGGGTCGATGCATTGAGTTGATTTACTTTATTAAAACGATCGGAGTTCGACGAGTCAAGGCCCTCGACGTGAATTAATGAGAAGGCGGGTCTGCACGCTGCAGGACGTGTGTTATTGTTTCATCTGCGCTCGTACCACCTACGAAATCAATCGCGGATTAAAAGAACAATCATTTCCCCTGACGTAATTGCATAAGCACGAGATACAATGCTGTACGTGTTAATTCTTAATCTCAAGTCGTGATCTGTACGGAATACCTCGAGTTTAGTCAACTGCTGTCTTTTCTTAACTCGATAATCTGTAAAAACCCTTACAAGCAGTTATAGTCTTTATTTCTTTCAGCTTACAAAGCATACACAAAATTATACATGTTACTACTCTTATCACATTTAGAAAAGTTGATCTTTATACAGTTATCCAGATTTACACGTGGAAACAGGCTTTTCCTAGTTTACTCCAGACATGTCGGCTAAAAGCAAATCTACCCCGCCAATCCGGCGTGTTCCGAAGAAGTTAGGTTTTCATTCCTTAGCAATGTTGGTCTGCCCGTCCTGGGATTTCGTAATCAGGAGATTCATTCTGTTGACCGCTTGTACCACCTTTTCGATTCATAGCGCATGATCCAAAGCCAAATTTTAATTATAGAAACAATTTGAACAACAAATAGAAAATGAGACGGAAATATAATTTAAGGTCGCTCCTTGTCTCAGTCCTGTTTTGAAAATTTTGTCTTTTAATACGCTTTCCAATCTGAGGTGCTAGCGCTGATCCATTTCATTGGATCCATCTCTCAAAGGTTCTTCCTCAAAGGTACACAGGTTTTTCCTAATTTGCTTTTAAACTTGAACGTTGAAACATTTCATCATGTTCATTACGATAATATTTGAGACCCGCTTCTGGCTTGTCAGATCTTCATGATGTAGTCATGTGACGGATCAAATGGCCGTTGTCACCAAGACTTCGATCGATTCTAAAAGATAGAACAATGGTCGATATGACCAGTACGTTTATGTTTTCAGTATTAAAGGTTATAATAATTATGGTTATAACAAGTATTGTTAGCAAAGTAAAATTTTATAATGTCAATCCAATTTTATAATTAATAATTTGTAAGTTTGTTGGCTATAATCATTTGATAGTTATGACAATGGCCCACATGAGGAGAAATCAATATAAAAGGTTATAACCAGCTTTCTAATCGAAATTACGGTTATAACAATGGCCGTTGTAACTAGCTTGGTGCTGCTGCCCAATTATCACCTTTGATTCAATCACCTTTGTAATATGTTATAACTTATCAATGAGTAGTTGTTTTTTAGTATTATGTTGACAAATCGTTAAAAAAATAGTATTTGAACTGTTATTGATCGGGGATAAAGGAATTGTACAGAACAAGTTTCCCTGCCCCAAGCATCCGACGTTATCTCGATCCAAATTAAATGACAACACAACAGTCTCTTGATTTATTAGTTTATTTTTTTAAGATTTGCATTTCATTAAAAAACACACCCTACGCACCCCCGGGGGCTGACGAATCATGAGATACCTATGTCGAACACGGTGACCTAATGGTACCGATGAAAACTTTCAACTGCTTTAAATCTAGCAACAACTGAATTCCAACGCTGTGTCGGCCTCACGGAGCCCTGGCACGAGGGAGACCATAAGGGATGAGCGAACTTTCTTGACCATAAACGTCGGACAACTATTAAAATGTAGTATTTATTAGGCATGACCTGGGGATCGTCGATGCCGCTTCAAGGAAACGTGTATGCCTAAGGATATTATTCGATCTGTTTCTACCTAGAATTTTATCTCATATTATTCGACTGACGTCTGGGACTTATAACGAAGGAAATAAATTTCAACCTAACTTTTATCATCAAATGACAGTAAAATTTAATTATAGGACTACATATTTATTGCTTGTACTTATTTAGTTATAGCTTATTTAATGAAACATTCGACTCATATTGGAATTCTTTTATGTAACTCCAAGGAAAAAAAAAAATATTTTGGTTGGATTATTTATATATCGAGCTTTACGCGATCTAAAACAACAAAAAGCGTTTGTTCACTGATATCTTGATGTTTTTTCCGTAGAAATATTTTATGACATGAGATTGGTAGGTGTTTTCATCGTCGAAGATCCTTTTTGTGTAAAGGCGAAAGTTCAATTGTCGGGGGGGGGGGATACTGCGGTTTCGGCTGCCGCACGCTACAAATCCGACGTAACAAAGCAAACGCCTTCGAGAACTGCGCGATGAACCGCAAATTCGTTCGATGCGGTTCCCCCGTGTCTAGGGGTAACAAGTTCCGGCGTTACAGAATGAAACAAACCCGCGGATTGTACGTAATTGAGGCGAGTTTGAAAGTAACACGTCCGCGGGTTGGACGTGGAGTTACTTACCCGAGGTCCACGACCTCCGTATTAAAGGGGATTTAATGAACACACAAAGTTGTACCGTGCCTTTACCGGACGAGCCGTGCCGAACCGAAATGACGAAATGGAGGTGATGCTCCTGTCTCCGTAAAATTTCTTTAAACTGTTGCTGAAATTACTGAAACGTAACCTACACATTGCATCTAATAAAGTACACTAAAATGAGAATAATGTGATAGTTTTTCCCTCAATCTAGCCTAAACTAATGATACTAGTCATTAATAATTTTTTCTACCTCATCCTTATCCCTCCAATATCTAGGGCGTCTTGTACTGTAGGAAGACCCAGATAAAATAGCAAATATTTACCTTCTATTTATCAACGTCACTTTAGCCTATTTAATAGGTGTCTCCCTCTGGTTAGCCCTAAAAGTTCAATTTTCTCCCCAGCAAGGTTACAGTGGTGGATCCACTAAGGGTGTAAAAGGGGAATCCCCCCCCCCCGGAGCAAAGTGAAAATGTCATCTATTGTATGTCTTAGTTTAGCCTGAATTAAGTGAAGAGGCTTATATATTTGTTCTGTTATCTCTGATAAACCTTCCCTACATTAAATTAGTATCGTTCCTTCGACCACATTTTGGTTTTCTTGGACCCAGGGTCATCAGTCAATTTGATGCCAAGAAACCTGAAAGTTGAAGTTATACTTTAGGTAGATGTTTATTTTTCAAAAGTATAGCGCTCTCTGGCTGTTGCTTTTTTGATCGCAATGAAATTCGGCATGGTGGTTAAGAATTCTATCGAGACGGTCGGGATTGTTTTTCAGCCAAATCGACGAGGGGGGAAGTCGCAGAGTTATAGAGGGATAGTAAAAATTCATTCAAAGTTTTTGCCATTTTTTCTTTTTTTCCCTCCCAACAACCAGTGCGGTTTGTACCTCCCCTGCTCACTATTGGATTGGGAATTTTTTGTACCGTTTACATAGTTATACATAATCAGACAATGGATTAAAAGTAAGTCCTCGGTTCAAGAATTGTATTTGACAATTCATCAAAGGGACATCGTACTAAGAAACGATAGAACCATCCCCACTAGTCGTCCTCTCTAATCACGCAATCCCTCCAATTCATCTTCTCACATCACACTCGTAACACCCGCTCATCCTCAATCGACCTTATCATTCCGCAACATACACCCCATACCCTTCGAAAGATCCTTTCTGACCCGCGCCTCTAAACTCTGGAATTTATTTTTATTTAATATTCTTGTGTTTTTCTCTTCTGGCCCGCCTTACTGGTATACATTGTGCCACGATTTCTAACTCATTTTACTTTTAATTCCAAAGAAGAAACTTCCTTTATTTATTTCATGTATATGATTCTTACGGGGACAGCAGTCCTAGAATAAAGTTCTTCTTCGTCGTCTTCTCAAACCACTAAATCTAGGACTTGTTAAGTCTTTAATCTGGTTCCTAGAGATACATTGCGTTGCCGGTATCTCATGCATTCAAGTTGATCAGTTGTCGCTCCTTTAAATATTTTAGGTTTCACTTGGCAATTTCAGTATAGACAATGACCTGAGTTATTATTGATGTACCCTGGGTTAGGTCTGTGGAGTGTCCAATGATGTATTTAATAAGTGTCCGTTAATTGACAAGTTAGGCCGAGTAGTTGGTTAAAAAAAAGTATTGCTTGAGATGAAGCTGGATAATCAACCCAGTTACATGCTAGACTGACATTTGAAGTTATGAAAAAGTAAGATTCGTAAGCGATAAGCGTCAAATAACATTGCCTTTAATGACGACCTTCGAGAAAGATTGTTCCCCGGGCAAGGATTGAAGGTGAGAAAAAATTAAATTGATAATCAGTGCCAATATAAGAAATATAATTGCAGCTATCGTAATTACACGTAAGATAAGATTTGCGAAATGAATAACTCAGTGTTCACTGTAAATACGGATTTAATATGAAATATACAAAGTTAATGTTAATTTAACGATCCGCCTAATTAAAGGTAGGACTGTAAAGTAATTTGTCTTTAATCGGTTCATTCTTACGAGAGTCTTGTTTACAAGGTTAGCAATTGTTCAAAAATGGGAAAGGAAATACATAACCGACCTTCAGCGTCCTTCCGACGGAACTTAGTTGTAAATCAATATTTGCTTTCTTAAAAACTCCAAATGTTTGAACAAGCCACGAATGGTTTTGCGGTTGACGTTTTCGTTGTGTATCGTTTTCTTAAGCCTACGTGTGATTTCGAAATCAGTTGAATATTCAGACCAGAAGTGAGCTAATTATGCTCCTAATTGTAAATCCTGACGTGTTGACGTTTTTAACCGGTCATCCAGCCTGAACAATCCGTGGATTCTTACAATTCTAATATTGTTTCATAAATGTACAAAAATTCTTCTACTTAATAAAGTGTTACCCTTTATGGCTACCGCGTGTTGCATAACCTGGTGTCAAGCCGAAGTCGATTTTTTTTCTTATCAAGGGCGGGAGCATTGTTTCGCCACGGTGGCCGAAGCATGCAACATGGGCGGAGCAGCAAAAGTAATCCGGCGTAATAACTACAGCTGGAGAAAGTGGTGACCCTTCTGCTCCCCCACTTGTGAAACAGCGTCTCATTAGCCGGGGATCCTAGACCCTTGCGAGGCTCTGACCATTCTTTGTCCTTTTTATTACCGCCTATAAAACATTTATGCGAGGGAGGTCGTTTAATGGGGATAAACCTTTCGAAATATGCTAGAGAATATTTCCGGATTTTCTCTGACGGAAAATAGTTTTTAAAAACTAGTGGCGACTTACTTATATTATTGACTACGAATACTTAAATGTTAACATAGTGTTTCAGACCACCTGGGAGACCAACAATGGTTGGCGACTCCCCTTAAGACATGATATACAGTACAAAAATGTAAATAACTTCAAATTATGAGAATTTTATTAATACAAGTAGTAATAATATAATAAAAAAAGTTTTACAGACTTAAATTTTAGCGGAAACAAAAACCTACTATATTATGACTGGTAGAAAAAGTATTAAGACGAAATGTAATATCCAGGTTAACCTTAAGTGCAGTGCAGGGTGGGATAAGATTCTTCTGTTAGTAGCGTTACACGAAAATTTGGAAGGTGGGCGAATTCAAATTGAAAATGACCACACACTCAAATTGAAAAATAGACTGACGGAACCGTTGCAAAGCGATGTCGTTAACCTCCCGACCGATTGTCAGTCAACCACCATTATCCACCTTGGAAGTTGTATCCCATTCAATGTACAAGCTGCACTCAGGTTGGCATGGGGGGCGGGTGCCTTATCAGAGGGTTAGGGTACCAGATCCGGTCTGCGTAGACGGGGGAGAGTGCATAATCATCTGCACTACGGAGTAACAGAAATGTTCAAACATTCAGCCCCCGTTACAATGGGAATGGATTCGTAGTTCGTTAAATGTCCTTATTGTCCTTTTTAGGACGATCGAGAATACGGGAAGCAATGTCAAACACAGCAGCCACATTAATTAATGTTGGAAGATTTCAAGGTTTTCCTTAAACCAAACAATCTGATTAAACGTGTAAAGGTGCAAAACATCCGGGATCATTCAGAACATTCTGAGGCTCATCCACGTTGTGTTAGGACGTTTGAAGCAACTCGGGTTGTCCGTTTTAGTTTAGGTTCAAATGGGGAGTTAACCTCAGGCAGCCCCCAAGTCGTTTTGGTACTGCAGGTCTTTCCTTAGATACTTACTAGTGGCCGGAATAGAGCTCTACAAATTTCATGAGTGTTACTCGTTTTAAAGAAGCACTATGCTACTTACTGTTTTGGCGAATGTTCTCTAACCACCAGTTTGCTGTGTATAGTTACTTGATTTGAAGATATCATATAATTTAAATTATTAGAATAATTTCAAATTATAAAACTTCTTGAATTTTGATTCGGACAGTGCAGTACAAATCGTCCCTCAGCCATTGAAACGTATCGAACAACAATGTGGCCGAGAGGTGAAGAATGGGCGTTTAAGTTGATAGAATCTCTGACCTTATTAAATACAAATTACCGTGATCAATATCCACGTGCTTGACATTAATCGGATTTGCTAGAGATAAAGTCCCGACTTCCGAGTGGGCAAGAGTTTAACGGTGACAAGGCCGCACGGCCCTTGTTTTCTGGACAATCCAAAAAACAGCTAGCAGTAAGGAAGAATATTACGATAAGATTTCAACTAAAAGGTTTTCAAATGACACATTGTGAATAATGTTCTAACGATTCGTCATTGGAATCGTTATACTTTACATGAATGTAACCTTAGCGGTATAAATTTTTAAATTTTCTTCTGTTCTAACTACAAAAACCTGATAATTGTGATAACAGCGGTTTGACATCACTTTTAAACATTTCCCATCGGAAATAGTTATTAATAGAGTTTAAAAAAAGTGGAGGCCGATAAATTGCGATAGTTCCTGTCGGCCTACGTACGTCCATATTAAAACAACTCAATAAAGAGAGGGATTAATAATCGTTTTGAAGGCTTAGCCGAGTAACTTGATGGTACTTTAAACTTTCACCGCGTACAAAATATCCGAGCCGGAAAGAAACGACTTCAGATCTCCCAGGAGCTTGCGACCTATGTCGCAACTTCTCAAACATTGTAAAACACTCTCGAGCCCCATTGTTCAAAACTATTTCTAAATCCTTGAGCAACCCCGGTTAATTAAAGTGCTCAATATAACCCTAAAAACGTTTTTCATGTAGGTAAAATAATTCCACACTTATGTAACGTCGTCCACCACAAAAGGTTTGCGTCATAATATTAATTTTGAAAACACATAAAGACTATAATAGGCTGCGATAGTAGGTGATGGCTCAGGAAGTACAAAACGCATTGGTTTTCCCCCTTAATTTTATTATAGGTATAGCTTAGAAGCTTATGATAAAAAATCTCAGTATTAGTGATTCTTAAATTTTATATATGTATGTAAATTCATAAATATTACGAGGGATGTATGGAAGAATGTTTTTAATAATTAATGAAAAACGCGGCCCACACATTTTGCCCATGCATTTTTATACAGTTTAAAATTTGAATTCATCATCTGGGATCTGGTATGGAAATAGAAAGATTACACTAATCTTCGATCGACCAACAATCAGGAATCCTCTTTCCAAAACCAAATTACGAACAAATTCACTTATTAACTTTATGTTTTTTTAAAAGCTGAAATACGTGCCGTTAATAATTGTGTCATGGGAAAATCGTAAACAAACACCCTACGAAAGAATATTTCGATCTGTACTAGAACTATTGTACCTCATTGTCAAATTTCTTGATTGTGCAGCGTTCAAATCAAAAATCGTCTAATGAATTATCAAATCTTCTTGGCAGTCATCTCAATCTTTCACATTGATTCCATCTTTCCCTTGGTCCAATACTGTAACCGTTCCCACATCTCGAAGTTCCAGTCTAGTCGTTCTATTATGGAGCTAACGAACTATGGGCCAAAGGGATTCTCTCAACACTCTATTAATGAATAATTCGACGTTTTTTGACATACCACATGTTACAATCCAGTATCCAATAAATACATCTGAAGAGTTCCCCAACCTCGCTACAACGGATGTATCCTAATCCTACCACGTCATCCGCAATGACCTAACCGTCGTTCAAGTAATCGTTCTTGTTTCCTGAATTTCCAATCTGGTCTTTAGTCTTTAATCTTCCGTTCAAACGCTCTCTACTTGCTCACTATTTCCCATCACGAAATCCGCCACAATGTCCGCTCAAAGAGGGATAGACTAGTCCCCGATTTCCTCAGAAGCATCACTGCTGGTCGAGGCATTTGTCCTCTAATGATTTGACCAGGTGAAAATCAGAATATCAAATTTGTAATGTGTAAATGTTAAAAATAACAATATGGTGTTAAACAATAATGAAAAAGAAATCACGTTAAAATTTTTTGAGTTTCGTTCGTAAGGTCTTGGGAGGAGTAGACTTTTTTGGTACCAAGCTTTCGATTTAAATATTTGGTGGAATAAAAACTTAGTGAACTCAAAAAAGTCTACTTCAACACAAGACCTTATAAAGATTACTCAAAAAATGATAATGTGAGTCATGGTTTTATTCTCAATAAAGATGGTATTTCAAACTGCTATAAGGACAGCAGATCTAACAATGCTGAAATATTGATAAAAACCTTTCCTTCAGAAAATGTCTGAGAATTTAAAAAAAAATATATTGCACAATGTACGAAATGTATGCACATCATACCCGATGAAGTGGCCGAACAGTTAAATCGGTTTACGGTACGTTTTTCACACTATTACCAATCTAAATTCCGTTGTTTTTGTCGAAATTCGATCCCAGAGTCTGTGATACAGCAAATAGGACGCCCTAATCACTCGTTCACTATATCAAAAGTATCATAGCTTCAAAATATTAAAATCAAGTTATAGTCCATTATTCGTGGTATATTAACCATATTACGTCTTTCAATTAATTAATCTTTTTATGTAAGGTTTTTGGTTCAGATAAAAAAGTCAGTGTCACGAGCGGGATTCGAACCCACGACCTTCAGTTAAATACTCTGCTCTCTACCACTGGAGCTATCGACAGACTCGGACATCAACTCCCCATCTCAACCTACAAATTTTGGAATTTTCCGTCATTTTTGCCAATTCTCCCTCCCCGCAGGGCGTATTTAGCTGAAGGTCGTAGGTTCGAATCTCCCTCGTGGCAATAACTTTTTCATTTCAACCAAAAACCTTACATAACAAAAATTAATTAATTGAAACAAGTTAAGTATTTTTATAAAATGAAAAATAAAAATTATAAGTTTTTTTTAATGAAAATTTTATTCTTCGTTTTTATTACCACAATAAATAGTTGTTGGTTTGATTCTATTTTACCTTTGATATGTTCATAAATATACGAACATTCGACGTGGACAACAATGTAAAACATTTCTGCTCGCTGTCGTTATTTCAAGGCTTAACTGCAGCGTGAACGATGCCTTATAAGAGCAGGTTTCTTGAGATATTTCGGAATCGTCGAGGCAGTCGATTACATCCTTTGAAATGCGACATCTGTTGAGGAGATTAGATCTGCGATGCAATTGTAATAAATCACCACGGATTTATCGACACATTCGTGATAGGGTGGTATTCCTGTTCTATTCTCCCTGAGTCGCCTTATTATGTTATAAAATTAATCATCATTTACAATAGACAAAACCTTTCTGTTCCAATTAGTCGAAAAAATTTCAAATAAGTTGAATAAAACACCGTACCTTTCTCGTGTACTTTTTAACTTTTTTGAGATGACTCTGTAAGATGTCGACACGTAAAACTAGACGGAAAGGTATTGCCAGTTGGTGTAATCTTTCCTGACGCGCAAGATTAATTTTCCCTGGAAGAAGAATATTTCTGAAAATCTGAATTGCAAGTGATATTGTATCTGGAGTACGTGAAATTATGCAAAAGAGGTCGCTAAAATGATTATTCGAACGTCAAATTACAAAATTCCAGTAGAAATTAGGTAGGTTAAATCAATTAAAACGCTTTACCTGTCTCAACTTATCGCACGATCGAATGTCATCATTCCCCGAACTGAAATTGTAATCGAAGAATAATTATTATTAGAAGGACCATCAGTATAATCTTATTTTTGTGGTGGTAAGTGTTTGAGTTGTCTCAGTCCCCGAAGATGATCTCAATAAAGATCGAAACCTTGGCATGAAAGAAAATGTTTTTCTGAAACCTACATCACACCAGATCGCATCTAACGATTTCTGAATAATTATAATCTTAAGATTGTGTTGTATAAATCAATTAGGACTTAAAAATTTACTTAAAACAGAATTCAAAGGTTAAAAAATCAAAGAACTATCTTTCCATTTCCATCTACTTCAGCTTATATACGTAGAATTACTTTAAAGCTTTTACTGTACTTTGAGATTTCTTATTTTTAACTTATTAAAGAGCCCTGTTAATATTGAACTCCAGCCCATTTGTGTGCAGGTTAGTTAAGTTTCTGTTAACATGGAATTGTGGAATATCTATTTGCGTCTGTGTGCTTGTATTTATTGGCATGAGGGTGAATGTAGCGTCATCATCGCCCCTCGAACGGTGTAGCGAGTGAGAGTGAGTGTGTGTTCGGGGTCGATGGCGGAATATTAATAAAAGTACCTCATCGACCCCAATCTAGCTTAGTTTAAGTGTAGGTCGGTGGAGGAATATCAAGTACTACACCGACCAAACGGAATGAATGTACTGTACGAATATATTTAAGTGTATTTATTTGTATGAATGATGATAGACTTAGTGTGGGGCTGAAATGACCTAGATTTCGGAAGCCCCAGCAAACAAAAAATCTTTTTGCTCTTCACAACTCCTCCATTCTGTCGTTGTGCATGCTTGAAACTTCGTGATCATATATTCTGTTGTCATATAAACTTTTAGCCCTCAGCACCTTTAATTGGTCTTTCTTACTACAATCATGTTTGTTTGAGTTTCCGCGATCGGATTACCTTATATACCCTTAAGTTTACCTTAGCATTTACGCTTAGTAGGTGAGGTTCTACTGTATCGTTTAGTCAGTGTTTGCAGCAAAGATTTCATTGAATTTGGAAACTTAATTGGTTTATTTGAACTACTTACCCTAATGGGTGTGAAGTCGTTCGGGTGCCTAATTAAATCTTTGGTAAGTATCTTAACTACCCTCTTGATTCTCTTTGATTTTGTATCCCTCTAAATATTATGTTATTTTTCTGATTGTTTGATTTTATCAATCATGGTACGTTCTGTTTTTAAAATGATTTAGTCAGGGTATATAAAACGATCGACAATGTGTAGATTTAAAATTGAAGAGTGTGCCCGGCTGTTGCACGACAGGGTCCTTTGATGATGCATGTTGACTGTAGCCACCATCCGGCTTCCTCCTTTCGCCTTTCGGCAGGTCGCCTCATCTGAGCGCTGTTCTGGGCCAACGCTTTTTACAATCACCCGTTATGTAAACTTGGGAAAGGTTGAATTATTTCTGATGTTTCCGATGAAAGTCAGTTCGGTTCCCGACTTGTCCCACACCCTGATTAATCTCCTTATAAACTGGAAGATTAATCCGGAATTGCGCAACATGGAATTTGTTTTGGACGCTCGGGCCGTGGAGGGTTAATGTAGTGTGACGCCGGGGATGTTACTGAATTTTCCAGTTGCCTGGTAAGTTTTTTTACATCGCTTTATATGTTTTTTCCCTCATCATAACAAAGAGGGAGGGGAGGAGAGGGAGAGGGAGAGGTACAGGTTGGAGGGTGTGAGGGAGGGAGAGTGATGGAGGGAGTGAATGGTGAGGGTGGGAGGGAGGGAGAGAGATAGTGAGTTGTGTATGTAGCATAAATTCCATAAATTACCAACCTTTCGTTTCTTAACATGACCTGTGCCAAGAATAGAGCTTTAATTTATAAAAGTATTCAAATACCTAAGAGACAGAGGAAGATGTGCCCGCATTTGTTCATAAAAATAAATTACAATAACCTGCACTATATTTCTTGAATCTTAATTGTACAAACAAGTTTTCTTTTTGAATAACAACTTACTTAGACTACAGGTTATAATGTAGTTATAAGCATCAACGTGTACGATGAACTATAAGCTTATTTCTCCGGTAAAATCGGACACCGATTTGTTGTTTGGATCCTGTAGTAAATTCATCGGATGTATATTTCGGCAATGGCAACTTTTTTTCCCCTCTTTTATTTCTGTTGCAACCGTTAAGCCTGGTTTCTGAGCCGACGAACCGGGTTCATTATACAACAAACAATGGGCGTGGATGCCCACACGACGCAAGAGTGAAATCACACGTTTTTGATGGGCAGACAGGACCGCAAAAAATGATACAACATCTATCACGAGAAGAGGTCAGACCGAGATCAAAAGATTATACTTTTAATTATCGTCTTCACGACTTCACCTAGCTTTCTAATTCAACTTGGCCTAATAAACAATTTGGAATTGACAATTGTTTGTTTTATTAAGTCAGCATTTTTGCGGCTAATTCGTTAAAATTAATATCATTAGATTGGTTCATAGTGTTTTACATTTCGACTGGCAATGTCCGTTTTTTCGCTTTGTGATTTATGATTTTTATGAATCTTTTGTTAAATCCTATTATTTGTTCGTTTATTGCTCTTTTTCTCCTGAATGTTATCTCCACTCCCACATCAATTTATGTAATTTACCGATATTTTCAATCACTCTTTTGAATCGGCGCTACGCTTCGTCGGTTTATCGACAGTTGAAGAACGTGCAGAAAATTTGAAGTCAAAACGTGCGTCAAGACGTTTCACAACACTGCTAGTCGAACGATAGCGTACTACTCAAGTCTCCATTGGTTATGGTTTAAAATTAAAAAGTTATCATTTAGGTTGGATTTCAGAACAAGGGAGTTTCTATTGTTTATGGAAGAATGTTTAGACGGTATAGATATAGGGATAAAAGAAGCGGCCCCAAGGCCTACTGCACCTCGACCTGAATAGATCGATTCTGCTGCCCTGTTATTTATAACTACGTGACCAACTTCACGTTTTTAACCAGCTTTCACAGCTTTCCGGCGGTTCCTTGGTGTAGGATCTGGCTTGGGGTGTTTCTTGTCCTAGTTGCAAGAACCTGCCTGGACCTACTGTAACCTTCACAGAAACATAAAATGTGTTCTGCCATCTCCTCCACATCCTGGCAGTATGTGCACAGTATTTCTTTTGTATGCTCTCCTATCCGGTGCATGTGCTTTCCTAAGTGGCACTGCCCTGTCTGGAGTCCAAACTGTAGCATACTTACCTAGGTTTAACATCAGTTTGGTCTTATTATTTATCCCAAAGACCCCCCAGCTCCCGAACCTTTGTCGGGTTTGGAGCTTTGAGTGTATACAAGTAGGAATTTGCTTTTATTGGTGTTCCTTTGACCCATTCTTCTCGTTCTGGTATCAGTACTTTGTACTTGTTTGCAAAGTTTTACTTTGGAATAGTGACATCAATTAGCATACCAAGAATAGCATCCTGTATCTCCTCCCTCCGTTTCCATTGTTTATTCTCTTCGCCTATCATAAGATGCGCTCTGGCTTCTAGGGTTAATATGTGAAATGGTGGTAGGTTTAAC
Organism: Cimex hemipterus; assembly: GCA_039619505.1. Classification (NCBI taxonomy): domain Eukaryota; kingdom Metazoa; phylum Arthropoda; class Insecta; order Hemiptera; family Cimicidae; genus Cimex; species Cimex hemipterus. The sequence goes on along the minus strand of CM077112.1, from coordinate 1,594,129 downwards.
AAAACTTTAAAAAAAATCGATAGTTACAATCAATATTTATTGATTCAGTATGCTTAATCAGTCCTCTCGTTTGATTAATATGCTTTAATCTCGTAGTTAGTACCAATGGATAATACACTAAGAAGGTTGGCAATCCAGGCACTTCGGGCTTCCTTGTTTGTTGCATTGAAAACATCCACAGATGAGCATTTAATCTGTTTCAAGTTCTTCAGCCAGAGTCCTGCCTCCTTTCGATGAATCGCTTCCTCACTATTTTCCCCTCCATTATTAACCTGAGAAATTCATAGCGAGCTCTATGCATCACATGACGCACATATATATCGAGTTTTTGTTTGTTGGATGTCCTGGCTGGCTCTTTCTAAGCAGTTTATTTTTATCCCTCTGGACCTGGACCCACGGTTGTGGGAGTATGCTCTGGTGTATATCTGACTTATAGGGGTACACACACACACACACACACATTACGCAGGTTGGGCTTCCAAGACCCGAGGGGTTTCTCAGCTATCACTACTATGTCGTCTACTAAATACCGCATGTAATGTATGTCCCATTGATCCGTACGCTTTTTATAGGGACAAATTGAATAACTACAGCCCTGTCTGACCCACTGCTCTTTATCGTGACGTCTGAAGAACATTGTTTGTCTTATCTTCAGTTTTCTCAGACCAATATACTCCGTTATTTGCAGGGACTCTTTCCTGTCGACTCCGATGGATTTTTCCGTCTACCTATTATCGATTTTTTGTTCATACTTAACACACAAATAGGCGAAAAGTTGAAACACGTCTGACATACCAAAATGAGTTTTATGCATACTTATGAGCTGCTTGAATTTTCAATTTCGTTCACGTTTCGGCTTCGTTAATTTAAATAAGGCCCAATCAGAAATAAATGAACGACAAGCATTCAATTATTCTTATTTTGTATGTTTAAAAATATATGTTATTCAATTAATATATTGGGGGAGCAGACCCGGGACTGTGGCGGGAGGAAGATTTACGAAAGAATACATTTTCCAAATTGTAGTCAAGTGCGCAGTCCAATCAGAGTTACGCCTACTCCGTCTTGTCCATCGTTAGTTCTACAGAGCTAATTCTCTCCATAATTGTTTCGACCATTTCAGAGAAAATGGCACAATACGCTAGCCAGGCCTGGCGGTATCTCTACGAGCCCGTTGAACCGTTTAATTGGTAATTTGGATGGGTTTCAGGCGGAAAATGAAAACGATAATCATCATTGTGTTTGAACTTTTCTAATTGTGCGTACTAGCTTGCCGTTTGAGCCTGTATTCCAGTTTTATCGAGTTGTTAGAAAACAACACTGGTAACATACAAGCACACCGATAAATAAAATATTATTTTATTTAGCGAGTAAGCAAAGGCTTCTACATCATTTTCAAAATTTTATACCAGATTTAAAAAAAAAAAATAAATAAATAAAAAATAAGCCTGGTTCAATCTTACAAGGTTTTCCTTGAATAATGTTGCTCGTCGGATTTTCTGGATTTATGTCATGGACGGAACAATCCTTAACATTGTATAATTACAAAAGCGCATACCTTCCCTTGGTAATGTACGGTGCTAAACATATTCTGGATTAAAAGTCAGCCGTGTTAAGCACGACCAGTTACAAATTAGATCAGAAATTTATGAGTTCTAATACAAACATTTAAATATGATGGTGTGACAGAAATTTCAACAAAATCAATTCAGAACAATTTGTACGTTTTCTTCTTAGTAACACGCATTTTTCCTCTGGCCTCGTGGAGAGTCTAAAAGTCTCAAACCGACCAGCTTTCGCTTGTGAAACAGAACGATCTTCGTTTATCGGTTTGAAGATTTTAAACGCTTTTTGGAGCGGCGAACGATATCTACATCATTTCTTCATCATAAGTGTTCCATAGGATTCGTGTGACGTTTCGTCTTAGATACTCAACATTGAAGATTATTTGGTCGTTACGATTTAGAGTTCATTAGTTTCTGATATTCCGGACGATCTTGTACTACATACATTCAAGCATATAAATACATTCTACCAACAAACTTGTTAAACGTATATTCAATTACGTTTAGCTAAGTTTTTAGTCGAGAAAAAAATCATGACAAAAATCATCTCCAGTACCTCTCCATTATGTAGGACATGAGAATCGAGATAAGGAATATTTCCTACTCCGCTTTTGGCATGGTTATAACTATTAATAGACATATAGCTGAAATTTGCGAGTACTCGGGTTTTTTGTATTTCAGTATATTTGAACCTTCCTTACCAACAATATAATATATAATTATAACATCACAAATATGTACTTCTGAAAGACGTTTTGGATAAAAGCCTTATTTGAATTTACCTACAATAAACGTTTGTTACAATCTAGGTAATTTGTTCCAGATGGTTATACAACTCGCATATTAAATTTGAATATTATTATAACACAAAATTCGTTTAATTCGGTTTAAATGCTGTACAAACAATAGACGTATGAGAATTCATTCTGGAGGAAAAATTATTTAAACTGTACTTAATTATTTTCTTTAATGGTCCTTATAAACTTGTGTAAACAGAGACATGACATACATGGGTGCCATGTGTATTGTGACTTGTTCGCCATTGTAATTACTTGTTTCATACAAAAGTAAATGGCATTCAATTTATGTAGGATATAGTCGAACAAGAGTTAATGTGTTATAACGATTTATATGGTAATTAGATACCGGAAACATTGTCACTCGGACTGCTCAATAATTTATTTACGTATTGATCCGTTGTTTAGATACTTAGAGTGATGAAGTGGGAAACGGCAAGGGGCGAGGAATTATTTATTATTATGTTACCCACCCGGGAATAAATTAGACCTGTAGCAAGTTCAGTTGTCAAAATGTTTAGAATGTTTCAGATCGAAATGTCATCCTTGTTTTTCCTTATATCCGTTCGAAGACGAGTAGGTTTTCCCCCGTTTCGTAGAACGTTTTACACGTATTGAAATATTTATTCTTTCGGCCGTTAGGAATTATTGCAAATTCGGACTTGAGCCACGACAGGAAGTGACCAACCGCCCACCCGAGAGGGCTATGTGTTCAACTTGATTAAAGCTGCTCACCACTGTCAACAGCTGTGTTTGTTGAGCAAAGTGTAATCCGTTGGGAACTATATTACACGTACCGGTTTACCTCGTTTTTCACTGGGCAGGTCGACAGCGACATGGTATTTGGCTAAGGGAAAATAAACTGAGCATACCTCGATTCGCAAGCATTTGAGATCAAATTCAGCATAGATCCTAAATTGCAAATTTTAATGATGGACAATGATATTTAGATATTTACGCTTGGGCATGCGAGCTTATGAACGATTTTAACCCACCATGTTTTGCCATTTCAAAATTGACAAATTGATGGAGAGATCTGAAGGCACCCCCCCCCCCTATGGGAATAGGGCAATATCTCATCTCGGGCGTTGAGGGGTAACTGATGATGTAGGCCATTTTTATTTTCCGATCTAGCTCTTTCCTTCCCACGTTTTAGCAGAAGTTTCCTAGCTTACTGAACCAGCATCTCTAAGAAACGGCGTAAACAGTTGCGGATTCTTAGGAACTCACGGGTCGGTGATCAGCCCTTCCTTAAAATAAAACTGAACTACGGGATGGGGTGATTCCAAATAGCTCACAGTTGAGGTTAGACTCGTGATGGTCACGGTTCGAGAACTACCGCAGCCCGAGATAGTCTTCTCAGACAGAGCTCAGGACAGAAAACCATTATTAACTAAAGATAAGACTTCAAGAAGATTAAATATACAGCAGAGGTAGTAACAGCCTATTGAAGGAACATCAGATACGAATAGACCCCTATGATGGCATGGACAGGAAATTTCCGTACATACCACATGGCAAGACGGTATGGTATAGGAGTGTTCGTCTGTAGAATCAAATGCACAGACTCATAGGGAAATATACTAGTATACTCAAGGGTTGTGAAGTGAACTTAATTCAACCTGAACAACTGGTAGAAAAACATGAACAGTAGCTAATAAATCAGACAGCCAGGCAGCCATAAGAGCTCTAACCTCAATTATTAGCTGAATTGCGAAACTAAATTAAGTAAATTAGGTATCCTAATTAAACTTATTCTCTGTTTGGTTTGAGGAAATGTAGGAGTAGAGGAAATGCAATGAAAAGGACTGTGATTAGTCCTGAGTCCTGTGTCATAGGGATTTGCTCTAAGTATTTTATGTTAAAAGACATGTTGAAAATGAGGAAACAGTGGAAATCACTTATTGGACACAGACAAACCAAGAACCCTGTAGCGAGTTTTGAAAGAAAAGAAGGATTGCATCAAATGAAGCAAGAAAAAATTCAAACCCTCTCAGAATACTTAGCAGGGCAAATGCAGACTCAACGGGAGTCAGGAAAAAGATGGGTATAATCAAACACCACGGTACTTCCAGAATGTTTTTAACGGGCTTATGAGCTTGCATTTAAGCCAGAGTTCGGTTGATTATTTCAAAATAATGTAAATTATTTAAATTATAACAATATAAAACAAGGAAAAATCGAAACCGGGCCCACCAATCAAATTCCTTGACGTATTAAGACTCAACTGTGTGCTGTGGGTACATAAAGGAGGGTACATATTTCTCATGGGCATCGCAATATATTACGCACTCTGAATAATCTACATATACGATAGTTTACTAGTCGTTCGGTTTTTCTAACATTTTATATATCTAATGTCTAGCTTATTATTTTCTAGTGTTACGTTTAAAAAAATCAGGCTGAGATATCTTGAAATACACGACCAAAATAGAACTGCCACCATTTTTCTAAAATTATTTCTCGGTCTTAGGGACTTTCGAATATTTTTGGTTAACATTTTTTAAATTACATAACGTGTCAGGCGTCCCTAGTTTACCTGGTTAGAGCTTTTATTCAGTTAATTACAGAGGATTTTTGTACTATTCATTAGTTAATTTTATAAAACCTTTGCTGGTTCACAAAACTCTTGAAATGGTCAAAATGTTTTGTTTTAAAATAATTAAAATAATTTTGTCCATCGAATAGTCATAATTAAATGTATAATCCTAGATTTTGTAGGTGAAATCGGAGAGTCGTTTTATAATAACCAATGAGTGCTCGCTCGCTGGGAGGCGAAGAATGTCTGTTTTCCCCGCCTTCACCTCAAAAACTTTCTTTAACACGGCTAATGATCCATTGTGCGAAGAGACACTTCTGGACGTCTTCTGCGGTTGTACCCTTCGCTAAGCCTGATCGGTGTTAGATTGATAAGATGATTTTTTTTCCACGTCGTGACTTCGACACACTCCTAATCCGACAGGAAGAAAGCGGATGTAACAGACAATTTTTTTAAAATCCGTGATTAGAAAGCGGGTGTTATTTTAACTGATATGACTTGTTCATAACAGTATATAACATAAAATATTAGAAACATAGCCGATAAGATGTTGGAAAAAGTAACCTTTAGTGTATGAATAACCTGATGGTCTCCTAGTGTTGTTTCATGCTTAACAGGATCTTTTAGTTCTCGCTGGGGACATAAAAGTATTCCGAGGTAGCGAGAAGGCTTTGTTTTTGAAATACTATTCCCCGATTACCATTTTCCGCCAAAACTACTTTGTAATGATTTTTATTTAGAAATCGTGAGATGCGATCTGGTGTGATGTAGGTTTCAGAAAAACATTTTCTTTATCGTGTCAACGTTTCGATCTTTATTGAGATCATTATCATCTTCAGGGTTCAGAGTGTTTGCCTTCTGTGTAATCGTGCCATTCTTGCGTGTCGTGTCGTGTTCCCTTGCGTTTGTAACGATTGTAAGAAAGCATTTCATTTTTTAAATCTTCGTCCATCACAACGGCCGGATAACTTTGAACCTGTAAGCGGACGACGTCGCGGAGGCCGAATTATCACCCAATATTCGCTTTCTTTTTATAAGCGACAAGAGATAAGTCGGCGTAAGCGCGTTGGGAAGACACGGGTGGTCCTCGCTGGCCTTGGTTGGCCGCGTCTCCTTGATGTATCCCAGACGGAGTGTGGCTACTTCTGTCCCGATCCTGGTTTCTGATGCCGACTGACTGGTGGTGAGCCTCTTATCCTTGACTGCCTTTTGGTTTTCCAGTCATCCCTTTTTATACCGGGTCTCTCCCGGTGTAGGGGTGAAAATGAAACTCCAAAAGTCGGGGGGAGTTCTCCCGACGCGGCTGGGCCGACAAGGACGGCGGTATCGTACAGATTTGACGTACTCCCAATTTACTATATCCCTCTTTTCTTACTGAAATGGCTCCTGGGTAGCCATTTCCCAGCCAGATGTGCCAGATGTGTCCCGTTCTCCCCGACTGTGTCTGCTTCGCATTTGGACGTTCTTACCTAGCAGGCTACGTGCGTAACCATTTCCTACCTAGATTTGCCAAATGTGTCACGTTGTGCCGGTCTGGGTCTGCCTCTTCAAAGGACCCCTTTGTCGGTTTTCCTTGTTTACTTCGATGGTTCTTATTTTACAGTTTAACTACGACGGGACCGGCTTACAAACCTATTTTTTTTAAATTTAACTAAAGTTATAACTGCAAAATGAATATAGGAAACTAAATGATGCCCTCCTATTCAGTTATTACCTCATCTTGTACTAAGAAATCTTGATCCTTCTGGTCCATCCACTATGCCGAAGCGCGTGCTCTTCAAGGCCGCATCCTTGGTCCCGCTCTTTATTCAGTATACACTGCACAAATTCCTGTCAGTCGGGACTTACTCTCAGCTTCAGTTTCTTAGGATGAGTTCACTCTTATCGTGCTGATGTCGTCTATCATTGTTTGATATAGATAGCTGTTCTGTTTACACGCCATGGGTTTTCTGTTGTACAATAATAATGTTAATTTAGTAAAATGTACATAAATGGAAATGCGTTATTTTTCGTGGTCTGATTGACCAAATAACTTCTTTAAATAAATTAATCTTTATGTAAGGTATTGATTGAAATGAAAAAGTGTCACGAGCCGGATTCGAACACACGGCCTTCGATTAAAACGCCTCTCCTCTACTAGTTAAATCCACTCGGAGACCAACATCCCACTTTAATCTACCTTTCGAATTTGTCCACCTTTTTGCCATTTTCAAATGCTTAATCAGAATTCGATTCTCCAATGTAAGTTGAGATTGATAGTTGGCATCCTAGAGGATTGAAGGCAAGGCAGCGCAAGTGATAGCGGCGCATTTAGCCGAAGGTCGTGGGTTCGAATCCCTCTCGTGACACTGGCTTTTTCATTTCATCCATTACCTTACATAAAGATTAATTAAAATAATTAAAATATCAATTGAATTATTTATGTGTCGTGACTAATAATTTTTTGTTTCAGGTAAGAAATCCATCATTCGAAAAAATGACATTCTGCGAGTTGTATGAGAAAAAGGTATTTTTAAAATTGTTTTGCTAAATTATTAATATGTAAGTAAAACCTATTATGAAATTCGGTTTACATTTGAGTTTTTGTTTTGGGAGAAAAGAAAATGGTGTTCAACTTAAATGGTTGTTATTTACGTATAAACAGCACTGCCTTTTTATAAATCAGGTAATAATATATAGGTTAAATAAATACATTCCTGATTTATCATGTCCATTTAATTTTTGCAGTGGGATAGATTGTAAATAGCGGTTTTTTAATTATGCACCTCGTCCAAACGTCCGAGAATTCTCTTTAAACCCGGCACATTTTCAAAATTTTAGCACACAAATGGATATCTGTCAAAAGTGAAAAGTTGTCATTTAATTTCATTCGGCCGTAATTATGTCGGACCGTACTTTTGAATCCTTACCGAGCAGGTTGTATTTTCCGTTTTAAGCCGGATTTAAGTACCTGGTGCGATTACCTTTTGTAAAAAGATTCTCAGTCAAGGCCCCTTGAAGTATAGAAGCAGTTTAAAAGAGCTTGTAAAGCTTTCTTTTTCCCTCTTGTCTTCTGCGCCCTGCCGCTGACCGTTTTTCGTCAAGTCATTAGCGGCTCCGTTGATTATTTGGCGTTTTGCACAACCATGTTTGTTGGATGTTATGAAAGCCTTTGTGCTTTTACAAAATGCCTCGTTTCACGTTTAGAAATTAGTTGGCGATGGAACAAGGGAAATATTTAAATTTTTAAGTTTATTTGTTTTTACATTCGAATTATTCCAAATGTCTTCAGATTGATTTTTGACTCGATCGATCCTTTAAAGAGATTTTGCTCTTTCCTAGATTTGATGATTAATGATTTTACATAAATTGTTTATAATCCCAGGCCCTGAAGATGATCTCAATAAAAGATCGAAACGTTGGCACGATAAAGAAAATGTTTTTCTGATACCTACATCACACCAGACCGCATCTCACGATATTTGAATAATTATCACTAATCTCTACACATTGTTTATAATTATTAAATTTGATCTGTTAGTGTTTTTTTTTCTTATGGAATCCCTCAATGTTTGTAGTCGTTTTTGAGACGTACTTATTCCCCATTGTACCGTGATAATTGAAATATCGCTCGCAAAGGTTGCTATTGTTGTGGTCTTCCATCGTTTGTGTAGGTAAAGGATCAGCTCTAAAACATTCCCTTGAGATACATCCACTTTTGCTTCCTGTCAGGGATTAATTCACTTAAACCTCTGACGTGTATAATCTTGCTGTTCTTCATTGTTGTTTTCCCGGGCGTCTCTCCCTTGAGATCTTCACGTTCTTATGCAAAAACGAATAAATACATTGTTTCAAGGACGTTTTACTTAAATCATTCGCCAAGGTCCAATTTCGGAATCAGGAACGGATGAAATAGTTTCCATCACGACATACTTGGCTGGGCATTCCTCTTCGCCTTCCGCTCGACAATTGTTTTAAGGGTCTTGTTGAAAGAGTGAAGCGTGCCTCTGTTCACAATTTATGTTTCACCCTTAACGATGATGGTCTTTTTTCTTAACGCCGGACTGTTTCGTTTTATTCCTGTTTCCTGACATTCGCGATCAATTACTTGGATTGTTATTCCGCGTAAACAATTATTTCCGTCATTCCAAACTTTTGTAATGCACAAATAATAAATTACAAGTGTAAACAAGCATGGGGTTGATATTATCTTTATTATCCTCCAAATTTGCACAAAACAAATTTCTCATGTGATCCATAATTCGTGGTCCGATTGAACAAATAAGTTCTTTCAATTAATTAATCGTTATTAAAGGCATTAGTCAGATGAAAGTTAGTGGCACCAACGGGATTCGAACCCACGACCTTCGGCTTAATACACCTCTAACAATAGCTCAATTGGTCTGAGTAGCATGTTGAGCCGAAGGTCGTGGATTCGAAACCCCCTCGTGGCTCTAACCTTTTCATTTGCATCAATGCCATATAAACAAGTCTCTGACAACAGAGAAAATATCTATATAAATGAGGTATATTTAGCACAAACAAAGAAACCCCGGGGCAAAAATTGTACATCGACAGTCTAAAGCGATAATACGTCTTGAGAGAACGAACGAGTCGACTTCACTGAACTAAAGAACTGGAAAAGTACCATTAAACAGAAGGCTGCAGTTTTTGGGAAACAAACTACAAAACCGGAATTAACATAAATGAAGAATTAATTTTTATGTAAGGCATTTGTTGAAATAAAAAAGTTAGTGCCACGAGGAGGATTCGATCCCACGACATTCTGCTCAATACGTCTCCTCTAACAACAGCTCAAGTGGTTAGACCAGCGGCGTTTTGAACCGAAGGTCGTGGGATCGAATCCCGCTCGTGGCACTACGTTTTTCATTTCAACCAATGCTTTACATAAAAATGAATTCTTCATTTATTTTAATTCTGTACAAAATTCACTTCCAATATTTAATTTATGTTATAAAGCGGGTAATAAATTGCGAAACACCATGGGATGTCATTTTCATAGAATTTGATGCGTTTGGTCTTCCCATGTTTGTCCACATGTCGCGTCTCGTGTTCGTCCTGTCACAAAATCGTTTTGAAACGCTTTTCGGCCCCGGTTGTTGTTACGAAGTCGATAAATCCCAAGTTGTTAGACGCAGACCAGGTTGTCATGGGAAAACCTCGTTAATCTCGAGTGGGAAAGAATCCCGACGCGCAGTTCCTAACAAGTATTCCCAGTTGTTGCGCAACAGACATAAGGTAATTGTTATAACGATTAACACAATGTCGTGAATTTATGTAATACTCTTTTTAAATGGCCCTCTAAGTGAATTGTTCCCACGATTTGTGGGTTAGACTTCAGCAGAATGCTAGTTGGTAGATTGCGTTTAAAAAATGATCTATTCTTTTTACAGTATTATTATGCAATATTGAAAATTTGATGAATACCAAGAGGATAAAATAAATTCCTCTGATGTCGTATAAAATTAAGAGCGTTTATTATAAAAAAAATTAGCACCTTGTTTATTGAAGAATAAATAACAAGAATACAAACAATAACATAAACATAGTACATAATACATAACATACACCACAACATCACAAAAACGGAAAAAATATACAAACTAACTAGGTATACAAACATACTGAAAACCACACACTCAACAAGAAACTTGTTAAGACAAAACACCGACAAGAACAAGTAGAAAAAAACGGAAGTGCAACTCGACTCAAATATATCGAACAGATAGGGTTTAATACATTAAACACACAAGCAAACAATTCTAATACAATTTTAATATGTAACCAACACCATCCACTACTTCTTAACTAAAACTTCATTTCACTGAAGTTTTCTAAAGCGATGAAGATGGCGAAATGCGGAAACGCGTCTGACTTAAAAAATCAGCAAGGTAGGCAGACCAAGAACTATCAAGCTAAAAGTAAAGTCGTTCGGTTTTCTTCTGTGGTCTGCGGGGTGATAAACCAATAGTTTGATAGTTACGTACCACCTTGGTCTGCCTATCCTCGTTGATTTTATTTTGTCAGGCGCGATTCTGCATTTCGAAATCTTCAATATTCAAGAACTTATATTTACCTGACAACCTAATTGATTTCCTCCCTTGTCTTAGTAATGTAGCCATGTTAGTAGATAAACCTATTTTTGAATTATACCTATCATCCTGGTCTGCTTATTGTTTGGATTAGACACATTTAGGCTTCTCGCCATCTTCACTAGAAATTTTTTTTATACACTGAAAATTCCTAGCATAATTTTTTGATTTGGCGAGGGGAGGCCAAGAATGAAGGGGTTTGGATAAACATCTTTTTTAAAATTATTTTTCTCTCTTTGTTTCGACCTTTATTCGGGTTATCTTCAGGGCCTTGGTGTTCATGGCATAACATTAGTTAGGCTTATCAAGATTATCGGCAGTTTATCTCTTTGGTATGCTTATGTACCCTCTCATGGGTTTAGACGTCATTCAAAAACGTTTTGTCTTGAGACATCTTCAGCAGGAATATTTGTTCGATGTTATTATCATTGCTGGTTGCACTTTCTATACCGTACGATGGATGATGATGATGGATTCTAGGAGTGGGATTTTTGTCCCCCAACCACTGGAACGATCTGGCTTATTGTACATTAGTTTGATACTTGATAGCAATCCACGCGATTCTTTTCATAAGAAGTGACTGTCGTAACTTTTATTTTTTAGCGTAAGCTCGCTGTACCTAGTACCTCTAGAGTTTATCCACTCCCCGGTTTTTGGATCCATTTTATGACAGTATTTCTTTTTTGTTTTCTTTTCCGAAGAATAGGTTCTGGTTTGGCATTGACTCAGCGGTCTTCACTCAAAGGTAAAGGTCCAGTGTTCGAATCCAGATGCCCTGCATTTATTTGAACCCGATATAATTAGAAATGGGCTTTTTTTAATAACCCCGGCACCGCCGAAAGTGAACCTCTGATTTTGCGAACTCCCGTTTAAAAATAAAATGAAATAAAAATAAATACGTTCAGGGCCTGATGCTGCTGTGCCCAGTTTAAGTTCGTTTTGTAATTTCCTTGACTGTATCATATGAAAATATGTAGAAAATCATTGGAAAAAAATAGAACTTTCTTACTTTTACTGCAGGTTTAGTTCTATTGTTGAAGAACGGATGAATTTATCCGGATTATTACGGTTGTTTTGGGTTCATCTCCTTTTTTTCGTTTGGAATGCATGAATAGAAGACGAAAGTTGTCCAGTGAGAGTTCAGTTCCACTTTTATTCTAGTGGTCCTTGTTTTCCCATTTCGAAGAGAATCCCTTGCGTGCGAAAGGACGGCTTTTACTTTTTGCTTTATTTGTCGTGCTACACAGTCGAAAAACACCCCGTTCTTTTACAGATCGTCTCGTGACTGTATCATTCCAATTTGGAATTACGCTCATTTACAAGAATTCATTTGCGTGAACGAAAAAGACCGAGGGAGCGACCCAGTTATTTTCCCTCCTTTTTTATCGGCTTGTAACTAATCTCTGGAGTGATTGCGAAATGAAATTGGCTAAATAACAAAGTCACGATTTGCAAATTTCCCTTGTCACCCTCCTACGGTGTGGGCGTCACGGGTCACTCGGGGTTTCTCGAGTTGACTATCAATCAAGATTGATTGCAATTGCTCCTGCCATATGCCCATCTGATATGCCACTGTATCTAATCTAGAAATCGAAATCTAAAGTTACGCTACCGGTCCTTACTTTTTTTTCTCTCCTCGCACTACTTACTGATGAACCGATAAATCGATTCTGGCCTGTCCCATCGAATGTATTGAAAATGGCAAATTAATCATGAAATTGATGTCCGCTTCCAACAGTACCATTTCATCATTTTCAATACATATTTATTTAAAATCTGTGGTACTAAATGTGTGTTCACATCCTTCATTCTCGGATATTGAAAAATAATCATCGGATATTGAATACAGCAAGTTTCCAAGATTTTATCCAGAGGGTATTTTATTCTAGCTCAATATTACTCCGTCATGGAAAGTAATGCCCTATGATGCGCTTTGCCATATATTGTTATTTTGCATATAAAGTGGCCGTATTTATATATTTTGTTAAAGGGGACCGAGAAGCCCATTACCATTTGAATAAAATATTGTACACAATAATTTGTTGAAGTCGCGAGGAGCGGTCGATAATGAGGTAGTTAGAAAAATACCTTTTTCGCATTTTTGCCGAAAATGTGACGATAAATAGTTCACTAAGAAACACACAGAAAAAATAATAATTGCCGTTAATGTTTGAAAAGTTTGAAACTTGGCTTAAGGCTTTTATCCTAATTTAGAACGAAAATGTTAACATAAATTATTCTTCATAAACAACGTTAGGACAATAACTGATTGTAGTGCATGGAGTAGTGGTTTCAAATAAAAAGAGAGAAAAATGGGGAAAAGACTTGGCTTTTATGAGTAAATAATTACATCTTTGTGCTGGAGAGGACAAACAAATTATATATATTGATGGAACTATTCGAGGAAGTGTAAAACAGTAAAACATATGTTCAGAACAGACTGTAAGGTTTATGTGTGTTAAGCAATTGCATCTCACGGCACAAAACAAATATTTATTTTGCGGTCCGATTGGCCAAAGAAATTCTTTTCAATTAACTAATCTTTAAGTAAGGTATTGGTTGAGATAAAAAGGCAGTGTCACGAGCGGGATTCGAACTCAAGACCTTCCGCTAAATACGTCGCTGCTCTACCACTTGAGCATCGTGACTTCGACCGTTCTAGGTTGAGATGGGAAGTTGGTGTCCGAGTGGATGGACTTTTTATCTCAACCAATACCTTACTTACATTTAGCGTTCGGCACACATAAGTGCTTGCAGTACGACCATATGACCCGTGAACGTTGAATTATTTAAATTTCTTATAAATACGCCTAGTCGTAGTGTGCATAGAATCTAAATCTGTCGTGTTATGTCTGTATAAAAAAAGACCGAAAGAGGCCATACAGCCAAGCAACGCGACCAAATTATTTGGGACAGTACATGTATATGCTTTAGGCCCTTGGATTTGAAGAATACGGAATAAACTCTTGGCTGTGATTCAGGCCCAACATGACAGAACAGAAACGGAGATGTCCTAGAGCTAGGGAATGCTCAGTAGCAACAGTAGTTCCAGAACCCTTCTAAATATTCGAAAACCCCAGCGTAAATGGCTGATCACCAAAACATTTCTATTTATTCGCAAAGCAAACATAATACAATAAAATAAGGAGTTGCTATTCAAAGCTCAGAGACAAATGAAAAACTCAAGATGGTTTTTTTCTTAAATTATAAGATGCAAAATGCAAACGACCACCACATCAGGATTACATTATTATCCTGGACGAAGCAAAGAGGTTCCGACAGTGGTATAATTTTCCACTGGCCTACCTGGTTTTCCTTTTTCATCCACAGTTTTAGCCAGCATATCCCACTGGCTTTATCACTCCAAAGACCACCTTCATCCTGAGAGTCGTGATGACCCGTAACTTTTTTTCAGACGATGTCTTTATCTTTTCTCCAGTTCGTCATATTAGTGGCCAGCTTCACCTGGTGCACCTGTTAGGATTAGCTGACAAGAACTTGCCATATTGTCGAAATTTGTTTCATGATCAGGATCGCAGTATCCGTTTTTACTGTTGCCAGGCTTGGTCTGGCACTCAAGATGAGGCTCTCCTCCACGTGGAAAATCCTTACGGGGAGGAGTACAATATGCACATTTTGATGGACTCAAAGCAGCTAGGCTTTGTGGCCACCTGATCTTGACCTATTTACCTAACTATCTATAAAATACTAACACATTAATGTATGTTTTTGTAGGTCGTTTTAAGTGCATATTTATGCCTAGTGAGGTAGAAAAAAAAATTAGTGCCTGGAGTGTGCTCAGACCCACAACATCCCCGTGCTCTACCATTTGATCTATTATGATTTCGGTCCTCGGACACCACCTCATGTCGACCGACAATTATTTAATTTCTTTTTTCTCTCGTTTCGTCTTATCATAAGTATTCGAAGAGATTCTAATGAAAATCTTTAATTTTAGTCGTTACCTGTACACGAGATATGTTTCGGCAATTCCATCTTCAGTTTGTCACAGACAGACCCACCAATAGAAATAGGCAGGGCAAAATACCCAGTAGAGAAATTTCACGCATACCTTAGACAACATGGAGAAATCTCAATCTTGTTTTAGTGCTTGATTTTCAATCTAATCAACAGTAAAATTTATATCTCAGGAAAACGATTTATTGTTCTGGGGAGGGGAATATTTTTATTTCTAGAAGTTAATCCAGGAGTAAACATGCTGTCAGATGATATACCCAGGGGACGGATTTATACGATAAAATCGCCAGTTCTTCTTGCAAACCTTTTCTTCTGATCTTTCATCAATCTATCCGGCCACTTCCCTTTTACTTTCTGTCAAGGAAGGATTTAATTTTTTTTATTGTTTTCCGTAACACAGGCAGTCAGAGCGAGTCGGAGTGGTCGCGGCCTTATTAGGGCATAGTAATTTGTATCTGCATTACTCTCTGAACTCATAAATAGCCAAGCCCAAACTTAGCCAGGGCGTTTCGAACGAGGATAATTTCTGTTATACGTAATAAATGTAACACGAGAATGAAATATATGTCGTTATTTAATTTTTTCTGTTTATAAACCGGCTTAGGTTGATTATTCTTTGAAGGGTGTGAAATTGATTAGCTGACATGAAATCCTTTAATGAAAGAATGACATATCAAGATATAAAACCCAGCATATACAATTTTCTTTTACCATCTGCGGATCGATGAACTTGAAATTTGGCCGTCACGGAGGTCAATGCTTATCAAAATAAAAAATCGTGATTGTTTTGTGTCGCAACATGAATAAACTATGTGCATTCTTTTCGAGGGAACAAAATTTTCAAATGTTTCGGCACCGTGCCCTCTACTTTTGACCAACATTTAGATCTTTGGTAGTCTAATTGTAGTTATTACGTTTAAAAGTATAGCGTTTGTTTCTCTTCTTCACGTCCCGAGAGGCCTGGAGGAGGATGGGATGGGATGGAGGGCGTCCGCTTTCTGGATGTTATTACTGTTTTGATTTGTGTGCTTCAAACCGCATGCACACTCATACATAAGTCATACGGAAATCTCAGATCATCCGAATATGCATTAGAGCCTGTCCACTTGCTGAAACTGTTGATCGTAAATTTTCTAAAAATATATGACTTGAACACTTCCGACTTTTACTGCACGTCGGTCAAAACCTTGTTCGCCAGGGGGTTAAATTTGAACATGAAATTCCTTTTTTTTCATCTCTTGACGTTCTAATAAAAGAAAATTTGATTTTCAAGCGTGATTATTTTCTCGGATCCGGAAACGATCTCCGATATCGGAACGCGTCGTGAGAAGTCTAGGCGTGGAAGGATTGTTCCACGCATGACTAGTCACAAGGACGAAACATCAGAATCACAATCGTCCGTGCTTAACACTTGACACGGCTCATTCCGTTCTAAACTATCGAAAATCTATAATCATATACGTTAATTGACTTATTACACGGTTTGACGAACACATCTTTGTACTGCAGTTCTAGAAGTACGAGAAAATTTATCAATAATATTACGGTTTGAAAAGTAAATAAATGCAATACGTCCAAATGTCATTTTGGAAAAGTTACAAAACGGTATAGCTGCTTTTCGACCAGAATATTAATATTGATGTGACACAAAAATTGTATAGATATAAAATTTAATTTTTACTGATTACTTGGAGATCGTGAAATGCAAACTTGTGTGATGTAGGTTTAGAAAAACATTTTCTTTATCGGGCCAACGTTTCGATCTTTATTGAGATCATCTCCAGTGCTCAAAGTGTTTCTTTTCTCTCATCATTGGATGTCATTTTCAACTTTTGCACAGAAAACAAACAATCGCTGAAGTTGATCTCAATAAAAGTCTAAACGTTTGCACGATAAAGAAAATGTTTTATTAAAACCTACGTCATACCAGACTGCATCTCACGATCTCCAAATAATACATATTTTAAGTTGGTCAAGGAAGTTAAAGGTGAAGCAGGAAAAACTAGAAAAACGATTTATTTTGCAATTTTGTATATAAAATTTGAGTAAAAATTTAATAAAACCTAAATGCTATCAATAAAAGAAATGAATAAGCTAGCGTCTTGAGCGCGTTTCGAACCCACGACCTTCGGCTTTATTTTATCTGTTCTCGCTTTGTTCACTCTGCTTTCGAGAATTTCCTGGAGGATTTTCTTTAGATCTGCTCAATGGACGCCAGCGCTACTAAAACTTTGATAATCCGCCTTTTGAGATTAACAATGAGGAGGAAGAAACCCATATATTATTAAGTAACATAATCGAGGGCACCAAATAGACCCTGGAAAAATAATAGCACTTTTCAAAAGAAGAATAGAATCAATGGAATTGATAAGGAAATAGGAATAGCAGCGTAAGCCCAAGAATGGAATGCTTAGGAATTACCATGCCATCATATTTTAGTACTCCTTAATCATTATTAACAATATATTAAGCAATTTTCGTTTTAGTGGTCAATTAACCAAGTTACTTCTTTCAATTAATTATTTTTTGTATTTAAGGTCTTGGCTGAGATAAATCGAGACGATCGAAGTAAGTAGCTCCAGCGGTAGATCAGCAGCGTATTTAGCCGAAGGTCTTCGGTTCGAATCCCGCTCGTGTCACTTTCATTTTCATTTCAATCGAGACCTTCCATAGGAAAATTATAAATTGGAAGAAGTTAGAACTAGAACTAGAAAGTTTAGGTTTTGTTCCACAAGGACTTGCGTCTTCTGGTTTATTGTATTTTTCTACTC
Source organism: Cimex hemipterus (assembly GCA_039619505.1). NCBI lineage: Eukaryota > Metazoa > Arthropoda > Insecta > Hemiptera > Cimicidae > Cimex > Cimex hemipterus. Next base: position 1,576,387 of record CM077112.1, on the reverse strand, counting down.
CTTTAGCTTAGTGAAGTCGGCTCGTTCTTTCCCTAAAGAAGCATTATCAATATTATATACCTTTGTTATATAGATATTTTCTCTCATAGCTGTGATGGGTTTATAGTTGTACCTTTCTTCTAAGTTAAGCCCTCTCTGACAGTCGCATTGAGTTGGCCAGTTTTGGTAAGATTTGTTTTATTATATGCTTATTATATGTAGCACTTTTAGAATATCACTTCTTACTTTTGGATCCATTCTCTTATGGATGATTCTGTGTTTGTTGTGCCAAGTATAGGTGGTGGTGTGGACATTTCAGGACTTCTATATGGTCTACCGATCCTCGTCTGCCCAATGTTTCTACGTTTTTGTTACCCAAAATTCCTTCGCGTCCTGGTACCCACGATCATGTTATTACGTTTCTTTAAGTTTTCGGGTCTGAAATGCAAAGCGACTCGGCGTGGAGAGAAACTTTGTATCAGGGATTAAATCGTTGATGAACAAAATCCACTGTGCTGACATTGTATTCCAACGTTGGATCTTTTAAATTCTCAGGGTTCGTCATCTCCATCTGCAATTTACAGTCTGAGGAAACCTTTCCGTCCGGTTGTTGTGGCCATTAAAGCGCTAAACATTTCAGATGGCATTCCCTTGGCAGGTTTAGCAGCAATAAAATAGACATTTTCTGTCCAACGTTTAATACATAACAGTATATTCAACAGAAGTAAACTCAGAAGGCGTTTAATAACATTCATATTCCCGGACATCGTGGGATAAGCAAACAGACGTACGAACAGTTTTGGTTGGTATTTATTGAATAGGGAAATCCCCTAAAAAGATTAACACATATAAACAAACAAAACCAAGAGTTTGGAATTGGCAATTACTCCAAACTGTTAGACGACTTTCAGCAGACTCAGAATATGACATACGAGATTGACTCAAGCCTAATTGATGGATGAAGAAACCATGCCGATCTTTGCCACATGCATTAAGGCTAGGACTGTCAAACTCATGCAACCTGTTAGGCTTGGGCAGTGACTGATTTGTAGGGTGTCGACTAATGCGAAAAAAATAAGAAATATTTGTTAATTTATTTATTTGAAAGTCTATACTATTTTGAAGTATGTATTTATTGTTTTAATTTTTTATTTTGTTGAGAGTATTTATTTTAAACTACTGAAAAAACTGCTGGAGATGTTGAAATTCTGACACGAAGCTGACAGGTCGAACCATTGAAGTAGGCCAAAATGATAATACAATAAAAGACCAAACTTTATCACACCGCATGACCTATCAAGAAATCTAACAAGAAAAATAGTTGGAAGGAATTATCCATCTGAAACAATAAAATTTAGTTCATGTAGGAAAATCATTTAATGACGCACACCGAATGAATTATAAAATATATAATGGTCGGTAGATCATTTATTGACTGCAATCGAGGACTTGTTAGGGAAAGTTCGTCATGTTTAGAGTCATTATTTAAAAATTTTATTCCCCCCCTGTTGTCCTTTTTCTTCCCGTATGGAAATTTACTTAATTTTGCACGATTATTTATGTTATGGGTGAAAGCTTTTTGGGGGCAAGCCCCCCCCCTCAACGACAGTCGCACATAATAACGCTTTAGTCTTACGCGAATTATAAGGATGATGATTTACATTTTTTCTGTGATTTTCTTGAACTGTTATAACATCAAATAACGTCAGTTGTAGAACAAATTACTTTTAAGTTGGAGCCTAACAGTAAAAACACATTTGATAACGGTTCGTGAAGAAGACAAAATGGTTTGTCTGTCTTAGTCTCTGCATTGACTGGAAAACATCACGTTTTGTTTCTTTCAAAACATTTTACGTATCTTTGAAAATGAAAAAAAGTTATCGACAAGAACTTTATTTTTATTTTACTTTTGCCCGAATGTTAGATAAAACATTCTATATGCGACTTTTTTCTGCGTTTTCTCTATTTGCATTGAAACATTCCCTGGCGATTTCTTATCTTGTTCGTCGGGGTTTCTTTTTTTATTCCTTTATATGAATATTTACGACATATTGTTATGTTTCATTGTCATGTGGGAATGCAGGTCAGTTATATCCTCTCGATAGTTAATGGCGTTTTCATGCGTGTCCAGTCACGACTACGAGGAACCTTTTTCGCCCATCAATTTCCCAAATTCGCAATGTCGGTTTTTTAAGCTGTTTTAATTGTAAAGAAAAGGTTTCCGACAATTGCGTTACCAATAGAAGAGCGGATCGTACAAGGATTAAAACACTTCTAAGTCGTGAACGTTAGCTAAAGTTCACATGCGTGACAGTCTTCCTCAATATGTTGTTGTGAATTTAGACTCTTCTTCTATGTTCAACTTAGTATCCTTTCATTTGAAATGAAAAGTATTAAACTGCTTTTTGTTTTGTAATTTATCAGTGTTTTTTTGTTTTGTATGTGTGCTATTCAGGTCAACCGGAAGCTTCCTCTCCTTTCCGGTCATTAAGTCAGTTTTATTTACTATATAGTAATAGTACAGCTAGACGAAACAAGCTTCCCTCTCGACTCTTGGTTAGACGACCCTTAATAACACTAGTCTAATCCACAACTTTCAATTAATTAATCTTTATGTAAGAGATTGGTTGAAATGAAAACGTCAGTGTCACGAGCGGGATTCGAACCCACGTCCTTCGGCTAAATACGCCGCTGCTCTAACCATTTGAGCCATCTTGACTTCGATCCTCTCGGACACCAACTCCCCATCTCAACTTACAACATTTCCAATTTTCCCTCCTTTTTGCTTTTTACCATTTTTCGAACCATTATTCGATTCCCGCACATGACACCAATTATATTTTCGTGCTAAAAGATGATCGGCCAATTTTTTATTCACGAATAATCCCAATCTCGGTATGATCTGGATGAACAAACAAATTCACTTGTTATATTATCAATATTCGGATCTATTTTGTTATCATTATGGCAGAACAATCTTAAAGATGCTTACAAATTGAGATAATTATGTTTTTAACAAATGGTTTCATACAAATTCCACTCCTCATTCCCCAAAGCATCCAGCCCTTACAAAATCAAATTTTTCTACTACTATGGGCCCTATTCTTTCACGATGATGTTACATCATATGACTACGCCATAAAATCGTGATATAAGTTTCTCACTCACTGGTCATCCCAACTCTCCTAAAAAATAATTCTCCTATGGAATAGTTAAATAATTAAATTAATTATAAAACCTTTACTATCAATTAAAATTATACTTGAATTTGGTATTTGGTTGAAAAGGGAGAAAAATTTTTGCGTAAGAAAAACTCTTACAGCGTCATAACAGAGGGTAGCTTGACCAGTTATATTAATGAGATCGTGCATGAAAAACTAAAGAAAAAATAAAATTTTAGTAATCTCCTGGTTTTTACCCTCAAAACCCCCATCACACACACACACAAAAGGAACAGAAGTAAAACACCCCGTTTATTATATTTTTTGGTAATTAATTTTTTTAACCGTTAAAATAAAGAGTATTTTAATATTTTATTCAATGTAATTATTGCTTTGATAGTTACTTTTTTTTGTAGGTGTGTGTGGAATATAGTGAAAATTGAAATAGTTAATTTTCAGTGGCACTTGTATTTATTTTATATAAGAGTCCAGCATTTATATATTTAATTATTTGTCACATCTCAAATTATAAGTTAGCTACAGTTAAATATAACAGCCAACGATTATTCTATTAATGAGTAATGATTTAAAAAATATATACTTTTTTTATTGACCGGTTTTTTAATGTTTTGTTGCGTTCGTGAGAAGTGGTCAGTTAGTTGGTAATTTAGAAAAACATTTTATGTCGTCTAGGCGGGTGTGTTTATTAAAACGAGGTCTTAGTTGCTATTTTCGAAATCATTTTCATTCTCACCTTTGACTTTTCTTTTTGAGAAGAGAGTGGACAGAGACAAAAACGCTTTATCCATGATCCTTTCATAATTATTTACGGAGTGTTAGCTGGTAAATGTGATTGAAAACGTTTCTATTTCATGGTTCGTCAGAAACGATAACACAATTTCGCTAATGTTCGCCGAGACTAGCGTGAAGGAATTCATCCGTACCCTGTAATCAGTGGCACGACAGACTTTGATGATATCCCATACCTTTTGTGACAATCGTCGGCATAGATTATCTCTATTGTCCTTTACATAGCTTCACGAAATGGAAACTCCGATTTTACGACGTATCGTTCGATTTCCCATAAGAGTATTTCCGTAAGTGGTGTTTACATCCGTCTGTAAACACGGGAGATGAGAAAAACCTACGCACTTCCCGTTTAGTTGTTAAATAACAATGTGATAACCGGCCGTTTTTAATTGGCCGGAGCAGTCGAGGGTAACTAGTGATTCCTGGAAAGACGTTAAATATCTAATTTATGCCCTGGTTAACTTCAACGATTATGATAATGGTGTAGGGCCGTAAGTCATGGTAGGCTATAGTTTTCTTGTGGACGGCGACCTGTTTCATCACGTCTTCGGCTATTGGGGCGATGACCCCACCTCTGCACTTTATATCGTGATTTAGACCTGGATTTAAGCCGTTTGACCGGAGGAAGTCTTCCGTTTCTTTGTCGACAAAGAAGAAATTTTTTTTACTTTTGAAGTTGACTTAACTTTGAGGCTTAACCGTTTTATTTAGAGTGAATATATTATGGAAAATACATAACGTGTCCGTTTTCAACCATTTGAGCGATTGCTAAAGATTTTTTAAAAAATAACTGCCGCTGAATCTATTAGATAGATTTTGTTTTCTGCTTTTTCCACGTCACCGTTTTATTGAAAGCATTTCAAATACAGTCCAAATATTGGAAGACGTTTGGCATAACCGATTCTGCCTCTAACGCTAAGTTACTTCTGGGAAGTTTGTTGTAGTGCAGGTTATTCCTTCAACCTTGTAAATGTTTCTCCTTTTGTTGGCGGCGGTTTGGCAAATCCTGAAGACGTGATAGTTGTAAAAGCTCTAACGTATAGAATAAATATTAATTACTGTGTGATTCAGTAAAAATGAAATATTATTATGAAATAAAACAAAAACTGTCCACACTTTGAAGAAAGCTTGCTAAGCTCTTAGGTTAGCAATTTTAGGAAAAATTAAAATGTACAGTTCTTGTTCATACTCATTTTAACATTCTATACTTGTGTATGGAATTTGAGTTTTTAACATCTCATTTAGTCGGTACAGCTTAAGTGTACACAATTGCTGTGGCTTTAGTGAAGAAAATATGTAAAAGGTTGCTGTATTTCTGTCTGTCATTACAGCTTGTACGCAAATAAAACAGCTAAATATTTTAATGTTAAGCACCAAATTAAGAGTTGGAATTCATGAAAAGTGATGCAACTTGCAACATTTTAACCATAAAATACAAATTTTATTATATAATTAATAATAATAGTTTATAATTTTACAATTTTTTTTAAACTGGACAATAAACTACTTTTCCTGGCCTTACCAATAAATAACGCTATTCTATGACAAATAACTTGGACGCTATTTCTGATAGGCTTTATTTAAATGGACTGTGTTTAAAAATTAATTAAAGTTTTTACTTGAGATTAAAAAAAGTTAATGTCTCGAGCGGGATTCGAACCTACATTCTTCGGCTAAATACGCTGCTGCTTTACCACATGAGCTTTCGTGACCTCGATCCACTTGGACACTAAATTCCCATCTCACACTCCCTCCTTTTTGCCATTTTTCAAATGTTGTGAAATCTATTTGATGGGCGGCTGTTTTATCTCAACTAAAAACCTCAATTAATTTAATGATTTTAATTGTTCCAGCGGACCGCGAAAACTAGTGAACTTAATTTAGCTTTACCGATGAAGCTTGCGTTTTGCAAATATCTCCCTACCGAGTCCGAGTCACAGGCCCGCTAGAAACCTTACGATGTTCAGTATCATAAAAATGTCTCCCCCTTAAAGTTTTTTTTTTCTTCCTACACCTAAATTCATGCCTTCAAGCTATTTAACTACGCTCACGTCTGCTCGCTTTTGTTGCCCTTTTTGATGAACTTAGAGCGAAAGCGATTTTTCAATCTCCAGGACCTTTCACCAATCAATAGAACTTATTTTTTATAAAACACTGCCGGCTAAAACTGTTCATTGTTAGATCTTTTCATAGGGGAGGGGCAAATAAAGACTTTCTATGTATAGAATGTCAACAGTGACTTTCTCTCCCGCCGAGTTGGTTTAACTCTGGTCTCCACTTGTGTGTGTTTTTAAAATTAAGATTTAAGAATAAAAACTACACTATTTAAAACCATAGATGGTTCGTTCCGAATGCTTTCTGCTTTTAGATTGTTTGTTAATATTAATGCTAGTTTCATCAGGAAGGATGAGCCTTTTTGGGCCCAAGGCCGAGTTCTGTACATGTACGTCTGCCGATTTGCGCGTTTTCATGATTACCGCGCCGGATAAAACCACTTTTTTTTGTTTTGTGTGAGCTCAGAAGCTAACTATGTACTACCTTTGTCTGATGCAGTTTATTCGTTTGTTTTCTGGTCGTTATAATCCAATGGTAGAAACAAATTAACTATGGAGGGTTTTTACTGCCATTATTACCAAACAGGCTAAACCGCATTGTATCAAGTTTTATCATTTCGATTCTACCCGATATTTCAATCCAGAGTGGTTCTTTATTTGTAGTGCAAGTTGCATAAAGAAGCAATGCATGTACGTAAATTATCCGCCGATCATTCGTTCCTTGGCGGATAGATTTTTTTTTGTAAGACATCAGAATATCCTGAGGGGAAATGTGAACATATCAGTTATAGTTTAGGAGTTCGTTCTTTATTAATATCACTTACATATTTACTCATAATTTGTCATTTGATCCTTCTCAAAATGCTTTACATTCGACAAGAAAGGTCCCGTTAGGTTGTGAACGCTCCCTTCTTTTTTTCACCATGTTAAACGCGATTGGCAAAACCACAAATAAAGCTATTAACGTCTTTAATGGCTTGCTGTTTGTTTTGGTTAAATTGTAAGATGCCAGAAGTTAATAAAAAACGAAAATTAATCGATTATTTCGTTCAAAACGCTACATATGCACTCGAAATCCTAAGGGGTAACAGCCTACTATATAGGATATGGGATTTGTCTTTACGAATGAGAGTACAAGGACAGGTTAGAAATGAAGAAAAGAAATGTATTGATCTGATTTAATTAATGTGTATTTAAGAATATAAATACTTCTAAACAAAAAAACAGCTGTTCAAATTCATGGCTGCCACCTACGCCCTTACGGATAACCATGTGATTATATTTTCCACCTAACATCTAACATTGGCCCGGGTTACCTAGCCGATTCGTACAAGTGTACAATCATCATATTTCTCGATTTAACAGAGTTAACACAAAGATGGTGAATATCCCTGCTGTATATGGTTTGTGGTTTAGTTAAACATCGACGATTTTTCTTTTCAAGTATATGCATATAAAAATTTAAACTATTGTTCGTAAAACCCATATTAAACGATCTAATTTTAACCAATGTTACAAAGTATTTGTGTCTAATTTAGAAGGTATTGTCTGGACGATTTCGGAATCATGCCTTCCTATTCTCCGTTAAAATCTCTCGGGAATGTACAACCTTGTCCCGACTAGTTGCCTTTCTGACGATTTATCACGGGTCAAAATAATAATTTTCGTACATAAAATGTTAAATAAATTAATTTAAAAAAATAAGGTGCATTTCAAACAGGTGGTGCTTGATTCATTCTTCACTATAAAACTTATTTAAAAAAATAAAATAAATAAAATAAAAATTAATACATAAATATATTATCATCTTCTTCCCCTATGCTATTTGTTATGTCAGTTGCGATAAACGACGATAATAAGTGCACCTTGAATTTTCTTTGAAAGTTGAATCGATGATGATGGCGGCGAACCGAAGATATGACGATTGAGTTGGAATTACAATTAATATTGCCAATGTGTGAAATAAGAAGTTCTGTTTAAAGGCCGTTGACCCTTGAGTGAGTGACTAAAGGAAGCGAGTCCCGTATGGCGGACTGAGTTCGTTATCCACTGAATTCGTATTGATATATACCTGAGGGATTTTATGAAAAATGGTATGGATAAGTTTGAAATGGAAGGATTAATGTAGTTAAATGTAGGTAGGGTTGGAGTGTCCTTGTGCTGTTGTGGCCTGAGGCTGAAGGTTGAGCGCCCTCCTCGCTCCCCACTTTTTGGAGTCGGAGTGGTGGCCGTTTCAGTCGGCTCGAAAGAGCGAGGCAGTGCGCGTCTGTGTGTGGTGTCGTCAACATGGACCAACCACCATGAAACCGATCACGTTCGAGAACCTACGTCGCCTCGTCGGGGGCGGTAGGAAGAAAAACGATAGGGCCGAATCCTCCTTCAAGAGGAGCGACTCTTTCAAGAGGATCTCGATAAAGAGAAACTACTTGGACAGAGGTGGCAAGGGGCGAAATCCGAAGCCGCCTCCGGAAAAAGCCCCCGTCCAGGAGACTGTTCCGGTGCCGGACTCGCTCGTCATCGGTTACGGCCAGTGGATTAAGTGTATGCGAGCTGAAGATTATGAACATCTCAAAGAACTGACCAAGGCGGCGGCGAAGGAAGTGCCGCCCACTCCTCCGCCGCGGAAGAAGTTCAGTACCCCGTCTGCTGACTCGAGCTTGGAAATACTCAAGTTGGACACGTCGCCGGTACCCGTGCGAAGGCGGTTCAGAAAGTCCCCGCCTCCTTCTTCTAGAGTTTTGGACCCGAAAGGAGAAGAGAGGTCTGATTCCGGATTGAGCATCAACTTGGGAAGAGTATGGATGGACGCACCTTTGGCCATGGCGAACGCCCCCAGGAGTCTCGAACTTCCCAGACCTTCAGCTTCTGTGGAAACCGACCCCAGCGGGAAGCGAATTCACCATTCCTTGGAAAGCGCTTTGAAAGAGCGGAGAGATGATAAGCCTTTCGGTTCGAGACGTTTCCACAACTATCCGTCTCGGCCCTTATCACCGACTCCTCTCATAATGCCCAACCCGTCGGCCATATGTAGGACGCTGTCTTCCACGACCCAAACGACTTCCACCTCAAAAACTATTTCCTCTAGGGGATCCACGGAGCTCCTGAGTTCCAGCAAAGATTCCGGTTTTTCTTTTTCCATTTCTATTCCGAGGCTAACCGATCTTTCCCCCACGGGTAGCGGAGGTGGTTTCTTTTGCAAGAAAAAACAGAGTAAGCCTAAGTTGAGTGTGAGTAGGGAAGGGTATTTCAAAAGAACTAGCAATTTTGCTCAAATAGAACCTAGGAGGGAATCGTTTAGTAGGAGTAGTAGCAGGTCAAAGAAAAACTCGAGGAAAAAGTGTTTCGGCGGTACTGCCAAGAGTGATATGTACCAAGTTATCATCAACCGACCGCCTAGATGTCTGAAATCTCTCAAACTCGATCCTATGATATTCGTACCGCCGGAAAAAAGAAAACCGTCTAACACCATAAGAAAACCGACCCGGTTGGAAGTGCAAGAAATAAGGGATTATTGTTCTCCTCGCGATGTGAAAGTGGCGAGTAGTGATGACGAAGACGAAGGGCTTTACGAGTGTATTTCTGGAGAATTCAACGGCGATAGTGACGAACCGATAGTGCCGAGAAGACCAGCAATTAGGTTCGTGCCACCCAGTGAAAACGGCGAAGACACCGACGACGACGACGACGACGACTACGACGATTATTTCGACCAAGAGTATGACGACTACGCACCTCTGGATTCACCTTCCCCTCCTGTGGCGAGACGCCAAGTCCGACGACGGAAATCTACAGCCAGGAAAGGGCCCAAATTTGTGGCCAAACCCTCCATTCATAGAGCCCCGTCTACGCTCAAACGCAATAAGAAGCTTCTTAAAAAGACAGGTAAACACACTTTACTACTTGACCTGACAATCAGGTAGCGACAGTCGCCCCGGTTAACATATTGTAACCACGTGCCTAAAAATCTTTTCAGCCCTTTTCCGGCCGTCAATACCCCCCCAATGAACAGGCACAATCACACTGTCTGTCCGTTTCCCGTTATCAATCTCCTCCTACACTGGACATGTCCGTTGTAAGAGCAATAATTTTACATGTTACGAAAGCATTGGAATAATCTATTATAAAACTCTTTTAAACAACTCCATTATGTTTTTATGATAATATTAAAAAAAAGACGCTTTTTTGGATCATGTTCCAAGTAAATGAGAATTCGAAATATCATACAGTTTATATAATGGTGATATTTCAATATTTCCTTGTTCAGATATACTAAAAGTTAGTTATTCATATGTATTCTATATTCAGGATTATTTAAAAATGATTTTTTGAGGAAACATGTTTTTAAAGTACTGGAAGAGACTCCGGCAAACAATGCTATAATTAAAGACTCGTTGTGGTGGACGTTCATTTATACTTAACAGTACCGGTTGGAATCACAACATAACCGAACATAGATTTTTTTAGTGTTTCTGTCAAAGCTCCCTTGTTTTGGTTCAGCAAGCAAAGTTTTTTAAAGGAGAGATTAATATCGAAAACAGGAAGTTTTTTAAAAATCGAATTGTATTTTAAGAAGAAAAGAGACTTTATGGGGCTAAGTCTACAAAAATTGTGACCGCTGAAACATTCGTTGTCCCATTTTATCAGTATGTAAAGAAGATATCTGGCGAAGTTATTTTTGGAAGATGAGAAGCTCAGGTATGCGGTATTAATAAATAAAGTAAAAAAACGTTATCCCCCCGATAGAATAATGCTTTTCTCATAGTTGAAGTGTTAAGATTACTGGAGATGCACAGACTGCTAATACGTTAACAAGACTTACGATATAAAGAAACCGAGGCGGTTGCATTTTTTCTTTGTGCATAGGGGGATAAAAGGACGACGATGAAAACTTGTTTTATGAAAAAGCGTGAGAGGAAACTGATAAATCGACTGACCGAAGTCGGAATGTCCGCCCGACATTCCATTACAGTCCATAATGAGGGGGGAAGAAGACAAGGGCCGAAGAAGTATACAATATGTGAGAGTCGGACGGAGAATCCGGCAAACATTAAGGAACGATCGAAACCCGACGCCCGAGGCTGAATAACCGTTAAGGATCTTGGATCTCCTCCAAGACAGGTTCAGCAAATGAACTCCGTCCGGCGTCGGAAGAAAAGTGAATTTAAGCCCGTCTACGAATAGGGCCGTTCTTTCCTCCGATTTTGAAACCGAAGTCTAAGACCCATTTTATCGGTTTAATCCGCAGAATCTACAAAGGATTTCTCTTATCGGCCGTTTCATAACAATCGTAACAATCCGAGACAAGCATTCACACGTTCAAAGATTTGAATAGGATGGGCTTTCTACATATTCTTTTTCTTCCTAAATGTTGGTTATTGTATTATTTCCATACATTGAATTGTATTATAAACTATTTATAATTCCAGTGGAAAGTAAAAACATCTTGTTCTTTTGCATCAGGAAGAAATCTTACAATACTGCATGCATTTTACAAAGTTACATAGGTTACTATTGTAAACTTTAGCTGGAAAGTCTCAATATGATTCTTTATTCGGCTTTTCATTCGTACGCTTTAATTCGGGGCAAAACAAGATAAACCAATTTTTATCAAAATGAGAAAAGTTTATATTTATTAAGTCAGGCTTGACAAACTTTGACTAAGCCGAAAGGGAAACAGTCTCATTTTAAATGCAATACCCCTTTTTAGACATTTCGATTTAAACTTGCCTGTTTGTATACGTAAATTTGAAAACTCATATACGGAGTCATTTGTTTAGGCGAGATAAAGTTTTTTAAATTAATTAATTTTTTTATTATTTTAATCTTAGATTTGGTGTTTCTTGATCGATCTGCAGATAATCTATGTGAGTTTCAATCTTCATGGACATTATTAGACAAGCGAAGAAGAAAACTAATTATTGGGTTCACCAAGCTTTGGGTAGTGCCATCATCAGGCTTTCCCAAGAGTGCAGAAAACGACTAACATGTAAAAAACTATTGTCTTGGGTTTAAGGTTACGAAGCATATGACCAGCGTAGTACGTTTTAAAAAAATATATGACTAAGGTTTCGAGGACAATTTTGTTCTGACTAATAACCATAAGTCCAACCTGAGGCCATGGTGTTGTCGATCTCTCTCTCTCTCTCTCTCCCCCACTCACTCACTCACTCTCTCACTCTCACTCTCACATTAATGTTAATCCTGTGAACATAGATTTTATAAATAGCTATAATTTCAGTCAAAATACTCTCTATGATCATAAATCTTACCTATAAGAAATTGCTTGTCAGAACAAAATTGTTGAACCTTATTTTTATTAGCGAGATGACTATTTTCACCATGTTCAATGTAGTACACTGGCCTGTAATTCATAAACTTAAACCCAAGACGCTTTTAGAATAGTTTTTCCCATGTTAATCGTTTTCCGCATTCTTGGAAAAGCCCTTATGGCACTATAAGTTGCCGAAAGATTGGTGAACCCAACAATTAGTGTTCTTCTTTCTTCACCATCCATGAAGATGGAAACTCCACTTTTTTAAATTTAACTAGAGGATTTATTTCGTTTGTGACGAAGTTGTTTCCTTCCACCAGCATAATTTATCTGATAGTAACACTTGGCAATTTAGGCCTTATGTACAAATTTCTAAGGACAGTTTGAATCCATCTGAACTGTTCAATTCTCTTGTGAGAAGGAAAGAGGGTTTGGCTGATTTCGTCTTAGGGAAAGAGATAAGTGAAGAAATATTTTACAAATCTGGCACTTGTATGTGGTTTGACGTTAACATGAAGTAAAATACGTTGAATTGAATTAAATCATATAATACGAAATATAAATAACAGTAGCAATAATAAGAATTTAGGGAAAACTAGTAATCATTTATTCTCAGTTCTATATAATCACAAATTGTAAACTTACTAGTTGAAAAAAGGACAGTTACAAGTATATAACGTAGCAAAAGTACAATGTTGAATAATATTCTGAACTATGTTGTTTCTGTTTCGAGGGATATGCGGGTGCAGGTGGGCTTTAAAAGGGTTAAAAGCTTTTTCCGGATTGGCAAAGGAAGAGAATTCGAAAGATTTGTAACTCGAGCTAGGACATCTGAAATATGGATATTTTATGACGAGGAAGATATTGTCATTGAGGTGATAAGAGAGTGCATGGTAGATTTGAATTGAAATCTCTTGAGAATATAGTGAGATCGATGAGAGTTTATTGGTAAAGGACGCAGCGTAGGAAACACTTTCTACAGAAAGAGAGATAAAGCCTGGATAGATCAGAATCCAGTTGTGAAACTTGACATTCAGGGGTTGCCGAAAATAAATCTGACACAATTCATCATTCTTTTCAGACTGTCATCTTGTTCGTCTGAAAGCCCATCATAAGCCACGACTGGCGGAATTAGGGATCCAATATAGCGTCGGGAAACTTGGGAAATGTATGGTTGCTAGGAAATATTTTGTGCTACCTCCGACACCTAGGTTTTAAACAAGGATTAACTTTTTAGTTAGGCTAGTTGATGATTGAGGGAAGAGTGCACGTATTTGAGGATCCTATAACAATGGCTTGGGAGTTTTTTTTTTGCAGGGAGATTTCGACAGCTATATCCGTAAAATTTATCACGCACAATACACAGTCACACCAAAAAATATATTCATATGGGAAAGTATATAATACTTATAAGCAAATCAATAATTATATTAAAGAATCTATTTTTTAGGACAAATTTTAATTAGATAAATCAAAACTTAAATTTGTACCAAAGGTCTGAAGTTTAAAATCTCTATCCTGGAATGTTGGATTTTTGTCTTGACAAGTTCTGCCCTGACGAACAGAATTATTAGGATCTACAACCCCCCACCCAAATTTTCTTTAAAAATTATCAGGTTATTAGATAGATGTATGCGGTCTTTCAAGAGTTATTTTTTACCGTTAATCAACCTTTCTGTTTTATAAGGGCTAGGTGTTTTGAATCATGTAATATCAAAAGGATATACGGGCGTCAGTCAATAAAGAAAAATAGTTATCAAACTGTCAGTTCATTGTAAATTATATATTTTCTTTCTCATCGCTTTAAGGCCATATTTCGTACATGCTAATTGTTCAAACTTTAGCTCGTAAAATTTGCTCTGCGTTCAATGATGAAACGATAAGTGCGCTCTCTGCCCAAAAGCGGATCAAAAAGTTCGCTCCTGCTAATGAGGGGTTGTAGATGATCCACGACCTGGTCGACCTCGTGTCTAGAGCAATGACAAATTAATAGAAGTCGAACATGATTCGTGTCAAACATGTCAGGAGATTGCCAAAGCGTAAAGAAGAAACTATTCGCTCCATCTTATAACGACTTAGGAAGACGTGGAAGCTGAGCACATCCACACAGCTTTTTAGCCTATAAACATTCATTGATTTTACTTTACAAAGTCGAGGTATTGACCAATTGCTAAATGCGAAGAAAAATGGTTCGTGTACAATATATGGTAGTTCTACCATCGTCTGTCACTAAATGACCACTAAATGAATATGCCATCAAAAAGGTGATCCTAGGTTTTTTTAGTCTGTAAACTACAATAAGTGCCAAAGGCTCAAAAGTGAAAAACGTATTTATAGGTCACTTACATCGAATATGTGGAACTTTAAGCACATTAAAAGATGAAATTTGTACCAAAGGTCTATATTTTAAAATCCCAATGCTTAAAAGTATGGTTTTTCACTTAGTTCAGTTTTGTCCTTAAGATCCTGAATTATCAAAATCGCCAAGTGTCCTAAATCTGTAATAAAAGCTAGATAAGTGTCGATTCGTTCTGAGATAAGTGCCAAAAAGTAAAAATTTAAATTATTAAAAGAAAAACCTTTTGCCTATACTAAACTAAAACTATATGCCTAACTAAAAACTATAAATCTATACGATTTAAATGAATAAAAAAAAGCTACTGACTAGGACAACTACATTGATCTTGATGAAATGTGAGCAATCGAAAAAATTGTTTAGAACTTCTAGTGCTCACTTTCCATCAAATTCGATGTAGTTGTCCCAGTCAATATCCTTTTTTTTTCTTTAAAAAAAAATTTAAATCTCGACTTTTTAGTAGTAGAAAAGTGAGCACTATAAAAAATTGAATTTTTATTTAAAGTTCTAAACTTTATCAATAGGTTTTTTTAATCAATTTAAGTCTTGTCTTTTGGAGAGTAGAAATGTGAACAATAGAAAAAATTGAATTTATACTGAAATTATTCAAATATCGTGAGATGCGGTCTGGTGTGATGTAGGTATCAGAAAAACATTTTCTTTATCGTGCCAACGTTTCGATCTTTTATTGAGATCATCTTCAGGGCCTGGGATTTACAAACATAATTTACATTTAGAAAATACATATAGAATATGGAATTTATACAATGCAAAAATTATATTTTATATTCTATCAAAGTATTTCTACTCACTCAAAGTGTTTGTCTTCTGTGTAATTGTGCCATGTCGTGTTGAGAGTGCCAGTGAAATTTTACTGTTTCATGTTTATATATGTTTGATTTTGAAGTGGTGGGGAAGGAAGTGGGTATAGAAAAGACAATTTTGTATAGGTCGTCGGCTTCTTTGAGGTGAATAGATCTCTACACATTTATACTCAAAGTTCTACATTTTAAAATTGAGAGTTTAATGTTTACAACTTTGAGTACGAATACAATTTTTCCTATTGTTCATATGTCATCAAATTCGATGTAGTTGTCATAATGAATAGCTTTTTAAATTAATTTAAGTTTTGACTTTTTGGGATTAGAAATGAGAGCACTAGAAAAAAATTAAATTTTTATTCGAAGTTCTAAACTTTAAAATTCTGGTAAGTTTTTTAAATCTAATTTATAGTGTTCATTTATGAAACCAATCGCGTAACATAGATTTTTTGTGAAACCTGTCAAATAATTAATGAAAAATGGTTAAAAGGAGAATATGCACAGCAAAACAAGTTTAATTTTCTTTAATCATTTCTAGAAGTTTTGACCAATAATTATGTACTTGGACCTAATTATTAACGTTAGTCTTTTTATGCTCGGATGGTTTCTTTCTCCCGATCAATGGACGGGCCTCCAGGTGGCCGCTGGCTGAAAAATCGGACCGTAGGGTCAAAATTACAACGTGAATTAACGGCATGATGCAAAGCGATGGATATTGACCCAATTGGTGAACGTTTGAGCATGGCGTCCAGTTCGAGATAGCCTATCACGTAGAAAGGGCATTGACACAGTGCAACTCCCTCGTCCCGACGCATGGAAGTCGACTTTTTAAAACGCTTTTTGTCAATAGCGCATCGGTATTCCTTTTCCTACGCTTCTTCTCATTAAATCGAGCAGAAATTGCATAAAGAATCCTGCCTTTCGTAATAATTCAACATGCCCTTATGCAGAATGTTGGGTTTCTTAAGCGAAAATTACTCCACAATTAGCACATAAGCGTACAGGACGACCTTTGCCACATTTTCCAGAAAGAAACCGATTATACGGTAGCGTTCCAGTCCAAGACTTGAACTAGCTAGTCGTCCGTCACTGATACTTGTGCATCCTAGACGCATGCAGGTCTTACTAATCCGTCGAGGACTGCCCGGCGTAGTACTGGTTGGGTAGTGGACAAATAGTTGTAATTTGATCTGATGAAACAACCGGTCTCCGAACACAAGAAGTGAAATAAAATGAATTGAAAATGTACCTCATTCAATTAGTTACAAAAAAGCTAAGTTATAAAAATAGAGAAAAACACACTACGGCTATGGTTGACAACCGTCTGCCAGGAAAACGATCAAAAAGCTTTTTATAAATTAAATTATTATAATTATTCCTTTTATATTTTAGTGGTCAATTGACCAAGTTACTTCACTCAATTACTTATTCTTTCTGTGTAACCTCTTGGTTGAGATAAAAAAGTCATCGTCATGAGCGGGATTCAAGCCCACAACCTTCGGCTAAATACGCCCCTGCTCTACCACTTCGCGACTTCGATCCTCTCGGAAGGCTAAAGTGGTGCAGTAGCCGCGTATTTAGCCGAAGGTCTTGAGTTCTAATTCCGCTCGAGGCACTTGACTTTTTACCTCAACTAAGACTTTTCAGAAAGAATTATCATTTTTAATAACAAGCACATGAAACTTATTATTATTAAACTTATTTATTCTATATTCTAACAATTGAGCAGGTCATCTCATAAGTAATCTGGGGGGGGGGTGTTAAAGGTCGTGTGAGCTGAGATAAAAAAATCAGGTGTCAACAGCGGGATTCGAACCCACGACTTCGGCTAAATACGCACACTCTACCACTTGGGCCACCGTGACTTCGATCCACTGGAACACTAACATCCCATTTCATCTCCTCAAACTTTTGATTTTCCCGTCCTTTTTGCCATTTTTCAAATGTCGTTTTTTAAAACGGCCAATTTGTCGTCGTTTTCGTGAGGTTATCAGAATTATGGCAGTTTCCAATCATAATGGTCCGTCTGCCCTTGCAGTGTTGGCCAATCGGACACGTTTCGCCCTGAAGATCTTCGTTAGTTTGTCAGTTAAATCTCACAAACTAATACAGAAGATGAACTATCGGGAATTTTGATAGATTTTAGTTCATTATTGAGACGATAAAAGTTGTTGTTTTCGTATTGAGACGTTTATTTCCACCCCAATCATGGAAAAATCGTCGTATTTACATTAACTGGTGTAGAAAGCGAAATCGTGTCTCCCAGGCGACCGTGCCGTGTATGATCGACGTGGTAATCATGGGTCCGTCCTACGATTTTCAAGGAATTGCCCCGTGTTATTTTATTGTTCTATTTGCGTTCTGAAACTCAGGCACGACGCGGACGTACGTACAGCCGTTTCTCGTTTTCGCAACTCGTTACCCATTTTCGTATTAGTTCATCGTCCGATTATTTCTTTACCCCCGGATCGACTGCCCCCCCCTTGTTGTCTTAGCATATTTCACCTATCGTCCGACAACAAAAGTGCTCGTCCAGCACCGTTACACGTCCCTATTCAAATCCGAGCCTATAGATTCTTAATTACAGCAATCATCCATGAGATAAAACAAACTATCACTAGATGATTTGCGTAATCGTCGACCCCTCATTGTTCTCATCGGGCGATTTTTAATTAAAAAAAAAATAATTTACAATATAATTCTATTTATGCTATGGTTTATTCGTTGATAAACGCAGTTTATATATCTGAATAGTCAAGGGTTATCAACCCTAATTTTTTTGAGAACCCATTGATGGATTAATATCTAATTAATTAATAATTTTTAGAAGTTATTGTTCGATTCTTTTGGTTCAGGTTGAACATGACACATCACCACATACGATTCACTTATGCATATGACCGTACAAATTTGTTCTTTTTCTAAGAATCCTTATGTTGTGTGTATGTACGGTGCGCGTGAAGGAGTATTGTTAGTCAATTATCCCATATTCCCATACACACACACACACACACACACACACACACACACACACACACACACACATATATATATATATATATATATATATATCCCCTTACTTGAACGTTTCGACACCTCGCAGGCATATGCCACTTTCTTATTTAATTCTAATTGCAATAAAAAAAAATACAAAATACGATAGTATCTTTTGAAAATCTAAATGGATAGAGACTTGAGATTAAATTATTTTAGATTTTTATCTAAACGTTAATAATGTAAATTGAAATGTACAAGGCAAAATATTATGGCATTTTTATTGACATATCAAAAGAATTATCGGAAGCGATGATGTCAAATGAATGATAAAACGCAAAGTTGATATAATTGACAAGGATAAGGGTTTTTGAAGTAAGCACGTTTTTGACGTGGAATGATGTAATATGACGTCTTACAAATAAACGATGGGGGAGATGCAAAATTGATATAGGTGAGAAGGATAACAGGAAACGGGTTACAAGTTTATAGAAAATTTTTGGGTGAAGAACTCTCTGATTATAAAATACGAAACACTATATAAACTTTGAAAAAGTAAAATTCTTACAAGAACGAAAGTATCTAAATTATGAAGTCTTTTCTATTTCATGGTCTGATTGACTGCCTTCTTTCAATTACTAAATCTTTTTGTAAAGGAGCTTTTAACCTCTTGCCGTCAAGATAGCTGATAGCTGCTTGGTTAGAGCAGCGGCGTATTGAGCCAAAGGTCATGGGTTCGATTCCCGCTCATGACACTATCTTTTTCATTTTAACCGATACTTTACATTAAAGTCTAAATTATGATGTTGAAAAATGATAAAAAACTTTAACAATTTGGATTTATGGCTTGACTTCATCTTACGTCATGCATATGACTATGAAAGACACTTTTAAATATCTAAATTATTAATTTACTTTCTAATTAAAATAAATAATTACGTTAAAATAGATGTAATAAATATTACAATTTTTGTTATATAGTGCATATATATATAAAAATTAATACTGATGATGCAGTAAGTATAGGAATTCAATAGTTAAAAAACATTCTTCACAAAAACTAATTTTTCGCGTTGATCCGGATTTCATGGGTTAAATGACCATCATCGAACTTGCAATCTCCAACTTCATGGCAGATTGTTTTCTTCTTAGCATTTTCGAAATCATAAATTAAAAACGTTTCGCAATGTACACGCATAGACAAAAATCAATTTCATAAAATTTCTGATATGTGAAAAAATAATTATGGAACGTAATGGTCATACAGTTGATACAACGATATACATAATTAACTAATTAAAACAAGGAATATATAACATAGTGAATATAATTGTATAAGTTAAAGATTTTAATTTGTTGGTGGTATAGTACAACAGAATTAGGCTTCAAAATGTTTAAAATAAGAGGATAAAAGATCTGATTAGTTAAAATAACTATAAGAAAAAATCTCTAAGAAATATTTGGTTAATCTTGTACTTGCGCAAATTATGACCCTGAGCACTAGAACATAAACAAATAAACAATCATGTTTGGAGGGAAAATATTGATAGGATCGCTTTCTCTGCCCGAATGAAAAACTTGGGAAAGCCGAGGCCCGCCTTCACGGGAAAACCTGTTGTGAAATCCGGGACGCGCCCGCCTGGAATTATAATATTTATCTTTGGACTGAAGCCGTCGAAGCGGTCTAGTCAGGTCCGCATAACCGCCACTTTCTATACCTGAAAGACTGAAGAAAGAGAATGTCATCAGCGTGGCATGGTCAATGGAAAAAAGCCCAAATTTAGTCCCGAAAATTAACGCCGGCTTAGAATATTCCATTATCGTCTGACCGTGGAGAATAACGAAGTTATTAAAAAAAATCCCAGGACTTATCTCGTTTAAAGGTTAAAGCATGTTTTGTGAGTAACTAAGAAAAAAAAGTTATTAGTTGAAACGGGATAGTGAGAAAGATACGTTAACGGTTGAACCGGAGTTGGAAGGATTTAGTGGACTTAATTGGTTCGTTGAAGGTGTGATCGTTAATATAAAATAAATGGTTTAATTAATTAAGGTATTTAGTTGAAATGAAAAAAAGTTAATGGCACGGGCGGGATTCGAACGCACGATCTTTGGCTAGATACGCCGCAGGTCTACCACTTGAGCTATCGTGACCTCCTCTTTTTCATCTCAACTAAAAATCTTAATTATTTGTAAGGTATTAATTGGTCAAGCGGATTACGAAATTAGTGAATTTAATAAATGTTTTAGTTGAATCAAAAGTGTCATATAAAGTAAGTAAACGATTTAATAGGAATTAGCATAAGCAAAGATTTAAAATGTTGGCTTGAGTTTTAGCCAAATATAGTGTTATTTCAAAGTTGTTTTCTTTTCAAATGTTCGTTGTTGAAAATTTTGACAGAAGAAGTCAATTTTGTTTACTCAAAGCATTT
Source organism: Cimex hemipterus (assembly GCA_039619505.1). Classification (NCBI taxonomy): domain Eukaryota; kingdom Metazoa; phylum Arthropoda; class Insecta; order Hemiptera; family Cimicidae; genus Cimex; species Cimex hemipterus. The sequence continues at coordinate 1,555,512 of CM077112.1, read as the reverse complement.
CTTTTTTTAAAGGAAAAAGTCTTTTTCATGGGGAAAAGTTTTATTATTAATCAACGTCATCCGATTTTCCTGCACCTGGAACGTGCTCTTCGGCTAAATATTGTCATCTTCGGCTTGTGGTCATAATATCACGTTTTTAGATCAGGGGAGGAGTTCTACGCGGCCAGCGTTCAAAAGAAGTAAACGACCCATCGACGATAAAACGAAATGGTGCTTTTTGCCGAACACTGGTCGAAACCAAAATAACAAATGTAGTAAATTAATGTGTTTTTCGGTTAATAAGCTCAATCCGTTTACCGATTTCACGAAAAAAAGCCAACTCGGCGGAAAAATGATACAGATTTTTTTTTAAAGTCAGCCATTCAATTGTTCTCACGCGCTGGTAGTCACTGAACGTATGCAAACCTGTTCGACGAGAAACCGGACCGAGAAACTGGTTTTTAATATGTTCTCTGATTAGAAAAAAATCGACCTTTTTTGTGCCCCCCTTTAATAAACGATAGGAAGACAACATTTCTGATAGAAATTGAAACGCGTTTGTAAAACAGAAGGTTTTACAGAAAAGACAATACTTGCGATGTTCATTCCAATCAAATTTGTTTTTATGTTAGCTCTTTTTGTTCCGATTTTCCAGATCGTACAATCCGCAACCTCCCCGTTCTAATTTCGAGAAAAACTATTCTATCGTATTCAGGTCTGAATTGAAGAATAAATAATTAAAATCGATTATCTGCCCAGCTACACTATCCTCAGCTAGTGAGGTTACATTATTTACCTATTGGGTAAAAGGATTAAACTAATAATACCTTGCTAAATTATTAAAGAGTATACTGTACTCTCTTGTGCATATTTTGCCAATACTAGAAAAGGGAAAACTGCTACTTTTAAGGATCGGATCTAAACCGTTCACTCAGTGAAATGGATGAGCTCTTTTTCATAGCTCACCTCTCGAGCTTACCAGAATTTCGTGTCAATGGGTAAATTTGGCGGTCTTTTCAAATTCGAGTGACACCAGGGCCAGTCGTAAATTTTGATTGTCTGATTTACGGTGTTACTATAATGAAAGGAATGAACTATTAAAACATTCTCGTTTATTATTATTATTATCGCCAATTAAAATAATAATAATAATAAAAGTGACGAATTAAACGAGGAAGGTTCTCCATTTCGTTCACATAATATTGATCTTTTTTTGTGAATGTGTGAATGAAACAAAGTCAAAAATATAAATAATAATGTAAATAATTGTAAATTAAATTTTTTATTAAACACGACATAAAAATCCGGTTTATGTAAGGTTTTTGGTTGAAATGAAAAAGCCGAGTGGATCGAAGATCACTCAAGTGGTAGAGCAGTGGCGTTTGAGCCGAAGGTCGTGGGTTCGAAGCCCACTCTTTGCGCCAGCCTTTTCATTTCAACCAAAAATCTTACATAAAAAGATTAATTGAAAGACGTAATTTGGTCAATAGGTAATGACTAATAATAGGGAATATATAAAATATAAATAAATGAACACATATTTTTTGAAAACACGCAGAGCTCGCATGAAAACAGTGTAATTTTTGTAACTGAGTAAATCTGTAAATAAATAGAAAAGAGAGATGTGAAGTTGAAATTGGAACTGGCAAGTTCACCACACCATCTTAGGGGATTAGAATGGGCTGGAGAATCGGGAGATGAGAAAGAGTATCTGGAGGGAAAATTGGGGTGAAATCACTTTTCAAGTTTCAAAATTGTTCAGGGGTTGGTGTATCGGGACTGTTAGGAGAACGGTTCACTGGCTCAATAAAGTGAGCTTTTCGGTCAGCCATCTCTAGCGAGTACTAGCCTTAAAATTTTTTCGATTTCTGATTTGAAAAAAAAGTTCTGATGAAACTTCACAACCTGAAGCCTTGTGTTATTGCCCTGGGTTTGAGGCCCAGGAGGGGCAAGTACACAGAACCGTTGCCCTGACCAGCAACCTTCTACAACGGGATTAAGGCTAGACTGGCGACAAGGCAGAGGGAAAAGTACCTGAATTAGCCCTTTTCCCTCTCATTTATTTAGGGATTAAAAATGCTCATTATCCACTGTCACCCCGACTTAGCCGAATATGACCACCTTTAATTTGGACTTTTCTCGTACAGCAGCCGCCTGCTTGCTGAAAATTATTACTTTTGTGTTATCATGATTTTATTTATTGGAATGTGTCTCGAATTGAGGAGCTTTGTGTAATCTTTTTGTCTAATCCGACATAGCTGTATGTTGGACCAATCATCAACCTATTTATATGTTAAGTAGGAAGATACACATTGAATACCATGCTTTAAGCGTAATTAATTACCAAACATTTGGGTTTTTTATCAACGAAGATGGACATTTGGTCTATTGGATGATTTAATTTCACCAAAGAACGTTTAGGTCTAAGGAGAAGCTTATTTAGTTTCTTGATAGTCGAAACTATATGGTAAATTACATTGTTATGTTCTGCTGTTTTCAGAAGTAGTGTCTGTTTGTTGGGGGTGGGAGCGAGAGGTCGTGAACAATCTTATTTTTGAATTGTGTTCTAAGCTATTTGTTGGGTTACATTTGTGAAAGTTTTCTTTTTTTGGGCGTACCTTGGACAACGTTTATATGCCTGAAAGTCGAGCTAGACTGAAAACTGTTTTATTTGTCGGTTTAATAATAATTAAATTGTCTTTCGGATTTGGTAGGACGTTGAAAATTCTTATTTTCACCTCTCTAAAACAGCCAATTCATTTGAAGATGGGGTCAATGACTCTCCCAAGTGTTCTCTTTTTATCAAGAGTATTAGAGGACCGGTGTCAAAGAGTTCTTTGTGATACTCCAAGGGCTCCTTGTACAAAAAAAAGAACCTTTCGACCGTGCTTCTTTATAATCTTAAACTAAACCGTAGTGGTGAAGCAATAAATGAAAGGCTCTAAGACCGCGTGATGACGGCAGAGGTCGGATTTTTGAAATGTCAGGACGGATGGCACAAGAACGGACTTCGTTCGACCGCTGACAATTGGGGGAAATCGGCCCATATTGCTCACCGACTGACGGAGACCTTCAATTTTCACAATCCAAGCTACCCGGCAATTTTGAGTAATTTTGAAATCTCGTGTAAATCTCTTTCCATTTTACTCGAAGAAATTTATTTTTAAAACCATCCCGGAGGTAGAGAACATCGTCGGTTTTATTTAGTTGATTTTGTCTTGTATGGTGCAGTGATGAAGATGCAGTTTGAAGGTAGGAACACGCTGTTCTCATATCCTCGCTCTTTCCTGTCTATAAGACTCGTCCATCTTCAGATCTACCAGATTAAGGATAGACTGATAGGGTTGACACAAGGACACTTATTTTAGGTAAAGCCCTTGTGTCCGACGTGCTCGAAAGATGCTGGATGTGTCACACTCATTTGAATGATGCGACTCCTTGGCTCTTTATAGAAAGCGCTAGGATTGCTATCCGTTATGGGAATCGTGCCCTATCAGGGAGTGTGTAGGCACTCTATTTCGAGTTTCGAGTTCTTGGAGGGAACATGGCTGTTTTACTGTCTATAGTAATGTTTATAGACCTTGAGAGTAAATGTATTTATTGCCGCGAATGTTTTGTGTAAGAGGTGATGGCGGAATATCGAGTACCCTTCGACCCTCAGTTCCATATTTTCAAAAACACCGGCACCCTGAGGGTTTATATGACGACCATTCTCCATATGTAAATGTAGATATTATATCAGACCTCACCAACATTTAAAATGTTCTCTAATTCAGTCTTCTTAGTTTGCTAAGTTTTGATTTATCGCATTAAGTTCTTATACTAGGTATCTCAAACGTTTCGTAAAAATCAAACACTGACTTCTTTCTTTTAAAGTCAATCTTTGGCGTGTCAGAATCGCAACCGTGTTTTATATTGACTCCTTGTAGTTTCCAAAAATCTTCATCTTTATTCTTAAGACAGTGGGACTGATCCTGGTTTTAGTCTTTGGCAGGATTTCAACATCGTAACCGGTTTAATTTTGTGATGAGTTGCCTAGATTGAATGTTGTTTGGAAGTCGCCAATTAAAATTTCTGTTGATCCGCTTGTCGCTTCCGGGAAAGCGGTCCTGCTTTGCCTCTTTTCGGTGAGAGCCAGCAGACGTAAATATCAAACATCCTCCGTTGTCGGTGTTCTGATTTGACTTAACTATCTACGGCTTGTTGCATCTACTTAAAAACCAAAGCTGAAACCTAAGGTTGAGACAGTTAAATCCTATTTTTTTATGTTTTGATTTTAAGATATAAATAGATATCCTCAACGTACAACAATACCTTGAGTTTGTCGAACACTGGTGCAGAAAGTAGAGGACAAGGCTGAACGAAGAATAACTCGTTGTTCTTATTAAAAATAATTAATTGCCATTCGCTTTACATCAAGAACAAAGAGATACCGATTACCATACAAGACATATACTTATAACTATACATTATACAAAAGACCGTCGTGCAATCCGACACTGAACATAACTGACAACAATTTATCTGAAGAATTGGACGATTACGAGGGCCTGTTCGAAATCCAACTTAACCTTGAAACTGCGACCAATTTGGATATGTACTAATACGGGATACAAATAAAAGATTTACCAAAAATGATGTGTATATATTTATCTAAGTTTTAAAATGTATGTTGGATCTAAGATAGAAATAGTGTGCTGTGATATAATAGTTTAAAAGAAATCCGGGAGGCTTAAAAATCTAAGATTGTCTCGGTGAAGAGTCTCGGGTCGGATAATGTCACCACCTTTTCTCCCAGCATTACCTCCCGTCTCCCACATTCCCATTTGGTTTAGTATTTTTCCCCCCTCGAGACCCTCTTCCAACTCTGGGCGGGTCGTATTCTAATGCCTCCGCAGCTCGTCTCATTACCATCCGGAGTTATCTTAAATCACCGCGATTTTCTTCCTCTCTGCCTGTAATCCTCAGATTTCCATTAGTGGTGAAATAAATCAGTAAGTGAGTAATGTAAAAATAACAATGTTTTTAAGTTGGAAAAAAATTCCAACCAACGAAATGAGGGTCGGTGAAGTTATCCGTAATATTGTCACACTTCAAATTTCTTCCTATTTAAAACACTAGACATCCGATTTTACGAAAGCTGCCCTGTCCTTCGGAAACTAAAATCCTAAACACGGTTCTCATATCATATCTAGTGGCAGCCTACTCGCTCTCTATATGGATCCAGAGAATGTCAGTTATGATGGATATATCGTACAATCTTGAGAGTTTTGTTGAAATTTCGGTAGCTTTTAACCTGTAAGGCACTAAGCACTACCACTCTATATATCACCGGAAACTTTACAGTACTTACACTAATAAATATATATTCAATCTAAATATAAACAGAAGACTAAATCTATTAAGAAAAAATTCTCTTCCTTACAAATTTTCGTTCTCTTGTGAATCCGCGATATGACACCCCCTCAATTATGCAACCTTTATGAGTTTTTTATAACCTGGATAGCTTATTAATATTAAAAAAAATACATCTAAGCGAAATGAGGGTCGGTTCCGTCATTCTCACAGGACAAATTCCTACGAATTTAAAACACAAGATATATGATTATATGAAAGCAGCCCTGTTTTCGGAATCTTAAAACAGAGGAATCAAAGTCCTAAACACGATTCTTATATGTTGTGCCCGTTCTGCTCGCTGTGTACATGGAACCAGAATTGACACCCTTCAATTTACGCCAGGCTTAAAGGCCATTGCAGACCTTCAAGAGTTTGGTTTAGACTTGGATAACTTTTTAATATATAAAACATCAATCATCAACGACCTTCACACACTGTACACATTCATGCAAATAAATAGACTCACTTAATATACTGCAACATACGATAATTGTAGTAAGTAATGTTACGCAGAAAATAAAATCGAGCCCTGAAGATGATCTCAATAAAGATCGAAACGTTGGCACGATAAAGAAAATGTTTTTTGTAAATCATTCCACGACACATCTCACATCTCCAAATTTTTGCTAATAAATACATTCACTCTAAATATAAACATAAGGCGGTAGATCTATTAAGCATTATATACCATAAAACATTTCTAATCTCCAAAAATCGGAACAAAGCGTGCTTAAGCGCAAATATCTCACACACTTACACGTTCTCTATATGGGACCATGAACACCCCGAGGCAAAATAGACACAAAATTATGTGTGACCCATCGTCAGTCGTGACTCAGTAACGTTTGGTAGATTCTTTATAAACTCGATTGTTTGCAAATCTGTAATGCATGGCCATAAGTTCGAGCTACTCACTATTTTATTGAGCGGAGCGCTGACTATTTATATACATTTTAATTGGTTATCAAAATTAATAAGTAAGAATCTTATGGAATCTTGTATAAATAAAAGGTATATTTACTAACTTCTGTGGGAATTTATAGAATATTATGAGATGGTAAATTGAGATGTTGTGTGCCACGCTTTATATTTATGGCTCGTTATAAATGATACCATCCATTCGCCGTTCTTCCTTCATGAATTTTCATTAATTTGTGATTAACTGAGGGAAGCGAGTAGCCTGTGATGCTGGATCTGCCGGTTGCGAAAGGTTTAATGTATTTTAACGCTTAGCTTTTCCCTGGCCCATTCGCGCGGCCGGGGATTTTCTCATAGTTACACATTTCTAATCTGGAACTTGTACGCTTCCCAGGATTGCGAAACGGCGGCTTGTACGTGCCGAACGGCGATGGCCGTGGGAGTCCCCGGGTCACTTTCATCTCCTGGCCATTGTTCGTTGACCAACTTGCGTCAGAAGCGTCATCAGCCGGCGAGGCCGTTTACGCGTAATGCGGAGTTATCAAGTGATTTGCTTTGGTAATCACCGCCCTGATGGGTCACTCATTTGGTCAATAGCCTCGCATCTCTGTCCCTTCTCTTCCACCGGACGGGTTTTTTTCCTCCATTCATTTTTCCTACATGGTTGACGTAGCTCCGTTTATTCTCTAACCGTTAATTTTCATAAAATCTGTTTGAAAACTGCAATAATTTTATCTCCCTTCGGCAAATTTTATACGATAGAAATGGATTTCAAGGCAACGGCATCACAGTGATAAGACGTTGATGACCTTATCATTAACAGAAATTACGTCAGCAATTCTAAGTAATGGTTCATCACCCGCGCACCAGTCATACCGATTTCACAATCGGCAAAAATGCCAGCAGTGACTTTGATCATAACAAATAAAGCCAAGTCTGCACATTTTCCTAATTCATCGACGATTTAATTTCATAAGCTTATAAAGTCATTATAAATGCCCATCTAAATCTACATCTAGCACCTATTTTCTATACACACGGCTGTCAATTATCAGATGATAAGAATTTCTCTTTAGAGGCCATCAGGTAGGGAACAAAAGTAGTGACGCCATGATTTTCCTTTATGAAGGGGGGGAGTCAAACCTATATGTGTGTGGTGTTTAGAGACCCTTAGTCAGTGATTATTTCGAGGTCGTGAGATGCGGTCTGATGTGACTTAGATTTTAGAAAAAACATTTTCATTATGCCAACGTTTCGATCTTTATTAAGATCATCTTCAGGGCCCAAAGTACTCAGGAGTGCCCGTCACTCTCAACACGACACTCAAACACATCTACCCAGAAAACAAACTCTTTGAGCCCTGACGTGATCTCAATAAAGATCTAAACGTTGGGACGAAGAAAATGTTTTTTATAAAATCTAAGTCACAGTAGACCTCATCTCACGACCTCCTGATAATCTATAAGGGATATATAAACCATACTTCCCTAAGGCTGTTTTTTTTTTTTCTTTAATTCAAAATTTATTTAGCAGTAATTTTATTTGCCCTCTCAGTGAAATCCAGGGATTTGCCGTGCCTTTAATGGTTTTCAAACTTCTAATAAAGATGTCGTACAGTTAAACCTACGATAGGGACACCTCTACTTACTTGGAACAAGGACAGACAGCTCTGTCCTCCCCAAAAAATAACTCTCCCTTAGATAGTAGATCCACTCTTACACCAAATAAATGCCATGATAGATGACTATCAATATTATCAGATGAGGACAATCCTGTCTTTAGGGTAGTAACACCATGACACCCTATCATTGAGATATGACCTATGGAGAATACTTAAACTATACTTTTATTTCACGTTATCCTTAAGATATATTTTTTAAATTCGAAAGTGATTTAGGTGTAATTAATTTATTAGATATCAAGCGATATTAACCCTTTATGGGCTTTCGAACTGCTAAGAATTCCATTATATGAGATCATGGCCTATAAGGAATACTTTAACCGTCCTTAGTGTGCATGATGTATGTTACTTTAAATAAACCCTCATGTCGCTTTAGGTTACGATTGTAATAAGGATTCTTGTCTCTTGTGTTAACGTAACAATGTTGGATTGTTCGAATTTGCTAGAAATCTCTGTCAATTTGTCTGTTCTTTTTACATAAAACTCAGTTAAAATTTAAATTAATAAAATGTTACACGTTATATTAAATCTTAGTTTGTTTTTAATGTGTTGCAGGTAGGTGGCCTTATGTCGCTGGTCTCCGTTAAGGATGTTCGCTCGATTTACTCCGAGGCTTGTTGTCACCTTCTCTTTTTACCAAGTTTGAATTTTTACTTTGTAGCTTTAGACTATCAAGAGTTATTTTTTACTAGGTTTTATTTATGTTCTTATATTTAAGGGTATAAAAAAATATACATTAAGTTGATTGTAGAAACGGCTATTTTGTTTACTAACGTTCTGTATGTGTAATTAACATTTTTTCCTTTTGATTGTGGATTCATGTAGCAGCATGGTTTATGAGTATTTGGTTGAATGGCACTTTCAACTCCTCCTTGCATCGTTTTTAGATTATTTTTATTTTTAGAAAAAGCACCGTTGTTTGTGCAGTATTAAATCTTTTCTGTTTTCGAAAATTTACCACGTTTTAGTCTAACTATTCGTTGGGATATTTTCCCCGATTTCCCGATCTTAATGGAAACCAAATTTGTTGAAATCTAGAGCCCTCTTTAAGATGGCAAGAGTGATGATCAAGAATTAGGGTTTGGTGTACTCAATATTCCACAGTCACCTCTCACATTCCATTCACGCCAATAAATGCATTCTCTCTCAAGTCGCTCTAAGTGTACAAAACTATAAGCACTGTATGCAATACACCAACCATGTTTCCTAAAAATTTCTGGACAGGACATCCAGATTCTCATATCGGGTGGTATACACACGCTCCCTATATAGAGCCCTAGAGTTGTACTCTTCAATTAGGTTGTACATATATATCAATCTTTCTCTACATCCAGGACAGGTACGAGGGCGTTGGCCGAAAAGTCAGTTGTCCTTAATCGAGTGAGGATGACGCTTTACGAGTCTATCTCCGGAGGGCCTATCGACAGTGATCTATACTTAAGACTTGTGCCGGCCAACGGTGCCACCTTCTAAAAATCGTTTCATTTCAATTTTAGCTTCGAAGATTGTATGGCGGTGGTTAAGTCCATAGATTTGGGCCGTCCCCCTTTAATGGTTAAAATTTGAAATCGTTTAAGGGCTGATAAATAATAAAAAATATGTGTAAAATGTACCATTGAAACCATTATCATTAAAGTATGTCCCCATTTGTTTAAATATATTATCTTTACAGAAATAAATATCTCAAAACTATTTAAAATATATTATCTGTTGATAAACTTAGCAGTAGTCCAAAACTGTATGAATTTTGGTCCACATAGCAGTAGTTCAAAATTCTATGAAATTTGGGCGACATAGCAGTAGTTCAAAATTCTATGAAATTTGGGCGACATAGCAGTAGTTCGATACTATGAATTGTGGGGCACATCTGTTTTCCCAACGCAATCATCTACTTTAATGTAATTAAAATTAGTGTAAACGATAATGTGTTTAAATTTTTCGGATTGCTTTAAACCATAAGTTTCAATTCATGTTCTCCTTGGTATGAAGCCGTTCTAAAAGAAACAATGTTCCAACTTTACAGACTAACCAAAAGAAAACTGCCTCAGAAAAGAAAAACGATGTCTATATTTCGTTAGCGCGGCTAAATAATTTTTAAACCGTAAAAATAAAGAACATATAGAAGAGAGTGACCGCAGCTTGAATAAAGAAAGGAAGTCACTTGGACGTGGTCAACTCTGGTTAATTGAATCTTTAATTCTCCCGTTAAAGCCAGACAAATCGAAACCTGAGAAAATAGCCATCGCCCGGAAATAAAGCAATTTAGGGACTAATTTGAACGGTCGCATTGTCTTAACGTCATTCAATTAAATATTAATTACGCGGCCAAAGACGACTGTATTAGCCTGTGCGACTTGAGCGACATAAAATTCTCCTTCGAGACGGATCGTTCGCGTAATAATAGCTGACTTTCATCATTTATGAACTTTAATTATAACTCCAAGGTTTCCCCGTCGGATCGGATATGTTCCCTGTGAAATTGAAATGCATCCAGTTCATATAAATTATTCAGTCAGCGAAAGGTTTTTTCAAAGCTTTTGTTTTATAAAATATACTTGCTATCTTTTATAACGATAATGGCCTTGAAAGGTTGTCGTTATTAAAAAGATTTTATCAAGGCAAATAGGCCTTCCGTGGACACACGTGTTAAAAACCAGGCCGATAATTAGAAAATGGGGGCGTTCAAACAACCCGGATTCGTTCAACTAGCGTAACACGGCTGGAGGGTGGGGTTGGGCCTATGTGTGTTTTTTTAGAGACCGGTTGTTCAATAATTTGACCAAGTCGTGTGGAGCGGTGTTTTAGAAAAAGAACTTTTTTTGCTCTAGTTTTCTAAGAGTTTTCTTAAGGGCATAAAGTTTAGTGCTATTCTTGTGGTGTCACATTTGTTTTCTGTGAAATTTTGACCCAATTGAAACACTCGTCCAACCTATGGGTGCAACTCCTTGGATTTATATATAGAGCGTGCATACCACTCCCAAGCTTGCCACCCCCATCCCAGCATGATAATCCTGTTTCAGAGTCTCCCGTTCAAAATTTTTGCAGGAAACCTACATTTTATAGTACTTATAATTTTATTAACCAAGTTAATGTTTTTATTGGCGTGAATAGTATAGTGCAAGAGGTGAAGGCGGAATGTTGAGTACCCCATCAATTCTCAATTTTGGTAGGTATTATGTAATACGTGGAAAGGGTGACGAAGGAATATTTAGCGCTCCACACTCTAATTGAGTGAATGGTATATACTAAAAAATTTACCACTGTAAAAACTATAAACTTGATGTGTAATTCAGCATCTTAGTGTAGCAAGCATGTGAAAATCTTAAATCTATACTATTTTGCCTAATTATAAAACTATTAATGCTGTTCGTAGAAAGCTTGGTAGTAATGATTCTGAGGGGGCATCGGTGGCCACAACGGTTTAGGTGTTGACACGATGTTCATCACAGTAAGGTAAAGGCCCTGGGTTCGAGTCCCCCATGGCCCTGCATGCGAACGCGACATACTGACAATTTTTTTTTTTTTCAAAAACACCGGCACCTAAATTTGGACTAATGACTGATCACAATACAATCGCGTTATAAAACTTGACAATCACTCTTGGAATATTGAAGAGGTCTCTAAATTTTGAGAAATTGCAATTTTCTTTTAATTCACTTTAGGGCAAAAATATCCAAAATGAATATTTCGATTAATACTTGGTAAATCTTCGAAAACGAAAAATATTTAATATTGAGAAAACAGCGGGGTAAAAAAATGATATAAAAACGATACAAAGGGGACTTGAAATTGTTGTGCTATTCTTGTGGTGGCACATGTGTTTCAATTGGGTATACAGTTTCACAAAAACCAAATGTGACACGACAAAAATAGCGCCACACTTTATATCCTGAAGGTGACCCGAATAAAGGTCGAAACGTTAGCAAAAAAATGAAAAAAGGTGTTTTTTTTTTCTAAAATACTTCATCCCTGATTGCAACTCACAACTTGTGACAAATTGTTCAGCATAAGGTGTTGCTACTTAAATAGTCTGTGCCGCAAACGAATAAAGGCAATATTAACCCGTTCTTGGTGTCAGAATTTCTAAAGCCGTTAATTATCTTGATTATGCCTCTGCTTTCGACGTGCCTCGAAGTCACAACTCTTTTAACTGACGTGAATCCTCCAGAAACTTCAACCCATCAAATTTAAATACATTAGAGCATACCTGCTTTATAGGAATCTCTCGTACGTCTTGAAATTTCCCCCGACTCACTCGCTCCCTCTGATAATTTGTCGTCTCGTCGTCGGTGGCTGCAGTAAAACCGATTATTTTACAAACTCGTTTGGCCAGTTTTGACCTGTGACGTCGGTTCTCGGATGGACGGATTCGTACCGTGACACGTCTTGTCATTTTGTCGTTAACAATTCTGGGTCCGGGTTGTCTCGCATGCCGGATCATAGTAGGATCCGTTGTCCGTAAAGCCCGTTACAGCCGTGCGCCGTGAAGAAAGGTGCGTTGGAGCAAAAACTCCAATCGAAAATGCAAGGGCTTGAGACGTTCGACTTGGCATATTCCGGAAACCTGATAATGATTTGAGAAAAATATTTCTAGGTGTGAAGAACATTCTTCTTCGTAAGGATGATCCTTAAGTAAAGTTGTTAAGTAGATGGATTTAATACTTTTCACTTAAAACGCGCACTTTTATTGATTTTCGAATAAAAATACAACCATTTTTTTTTTCAATAATTGCAGTTTTTTCTGCCAGTCGTCATTTCACCAAGACGATCGTAAACGACTAAATTACAATTATGCCACAGACCCCCAAAAATAATGTTGCTAGAATTATTCTATCCAAAAGTGTTTACATAATTTACATTTTGAGCATATTTAAATGTTCTCTTCCTACTTTCAAGCATAAAAATATTGAGGTCTTACATAATGGTGTTTTAACGGAAATAAAATTATCCTAAAATGTTAATGAACGCCCCATGGAGTGTTACTGGGTCATAATTTAAATAAGTTTTGACAACGAATGTTTACTCGGCCTGAGGAAAGTTTTAAAACTGGAAAGTCAAAGTTACCAAAGTATTTTCTGTGTTTTTAGAAAACTGTCTTCTACACCCAAAAAATAACACCGGATTAATTAAGGAAACTAAGGGAAACTATTATTTAAACAATTATAAAAACTAGAAGCTTACTTGTTAGACAAGAATTTTCACCTCTTAAAGCATTATGTACTACCCTCCTCTCCCGGCTTATTTTCAGAAGAAGGATGACAGGTTTAAAAAGGAAATCGTTAGGTAGGTGTCGACTAAAATTGATAACATTTCCTTGAATTTTATTCTATATTAGTCCTATGATTTTTAGGAGCAGTTGTTTCCTATCAAAAGTAAATTTCTGAATTAAGCCAGCTTAAACAGGTTGTTCGAAAACAGATGAAATCCAGTCTTTTGACTTCCATACCATTCGATGGTTTAATACGAAAAGAAACGATCCTGCTTTTGATTCCCGCCTTGACGTCAATTATCCGTACTTTATTTATATTTAGTAAGGGGCCGAAATAGTGCGCTTGTTACTTCGTGCGATTCGTCATTGTGCTCACCTCGGGTATCATGATCCGTTGGTGCACTTTTCAAATATTTATCTGAGCTAAGCCGGGTCCTTGACTTTTCAGATTGTACATTCTCAATCACGTTTTCCGTGTGGGGTATTAAAACAAACAAAACTGCTGAGGTAGAAAAAAAAGGTAGTTTAGGAAAAAACAGAATCAAAATTGTTGATATATATTTTTTTCTTTCTCTGTAAGTTGTTCTTATAATCACTGATCAGGCTTTATAAATACCTGGCTACGAACAAAGCATATCCTTCTAAGAAGTCCTTAGAACCATAGTTCATATGTGGATACAAACCATTTACAATAGTACGGAAAAGTTACAACGGGATAAAATAAAAGTTAATTCATAGGAAAAATCATAAGAAAAACCCTTAAAGTGTTCTTTATTCTCCCATGCCTGTATACAAGGTCCAGGTCATAGTCCCCAATTTGTCGAACTGATTTCTGCTTAGATCATACAGTTTAAAAAATTCTTTTTATGTAGTGTCTGTCCCTGTCCCATGTTAATGTGCCAGTCTATGCAGGTGTAACGATCGTGATTTCAAACCATATCAGGGGAAGCTTACAAAAGAATCGTTCTCGCCACAGACTTATAGAAAAGTTTGTTTACTTTACAGTTTACAGTCTATGCACATTACGGGAAAAGCACGACACATCTTTATTCTCTCCTTCCCTTACATGGGCGGCAAAAGTGCTTTGCAGTGACTTAATGAATTTCTCCAAGGTACTTAACAGTATAAGGTATTATCCCTCGAAAATGACGTGCCATTACAACTCAGGCCTGCGCTTTAATAGTAAAGATGGTAGCCTCCGTTTTTGTTATGGCAATTAATATTGTATTACAAATATAAGAAAAATAATAGGTGCCATTATAGATCCGTGTGGGACTCCAGTAGAGGGTCTTGTTGTGACAGGGTTGTGTTGAGCGAGATTTGAAATGTCCTATTATAAGTGAATGCATCGACCTCTTCCTACAAAAATACCAAAACATTATCAGATAACCAGGCAGTTTTAAGAGAGGAGGTTAGTTTAAAATAAGTCGTAGAGTGCTTACACATCTCCAATTGGGAAAAGGTGCATAAATTAAGGTCAAAGAATGCAAAATACCCGTCACCCCTGGTTTCGCTTTTCAATGCTCATCATTCCTAGCTGCCTCTTGAATGTCCATGTAAGCTTTCGTTGGTTTATCGCTTCAGTTACGTCATTAATGACTCTAGCTAATTGGACCGTCGTGAAGAGTCCTGAACGAAACTGCCCATACTGAATATGGGATATCTAAAAGAAGATCGATCCTAGCTGACAGTATTTTTTATTTACTTAGCATACTCCACTTGCTTGGATCATTGAGTAATTCGGCAGGCTTCAGAATCTGAAACACTTTAGAGGTTTAACCCAGTGTGAAAGCAAGGGGAAATGCGGTGCGGGTAGTATTACTACTTTGCTTAAGGGGGTTGGAAGGGGCAACCAAAAAGGGGCATTTTCTCAGTAACTACTGAACCATTTTTACCTAGATACCTAGTACACATGTTTATTATTACGCTCAAGTTTAAAACGAGCTTTTTGAAACTTTTCATCTGAAAAAAAATCAACAACAAGAAAACTTCCTAACACCGTTTTCTATCATTTGAAAATTTATTTCTCCAAATGTAATTGTTATTTTCCCAAAAGCTTTAGTAGAAGTGTTTAAAGATATTTTACATTACAGCATAAAAGATTTGAAACGCACTACTTAAACGGTTTGACAAATGTTGTCCCTTTTGTGTCAAAATTTTTTTCAGGCGGCTGTTTTTCTGACGTAGTTCCTCAAAAGTGACGTTTTTCTTTATTTCGCAGTTCCTATTGATTCTACTAAGACAGATTTTTCTTAAAGACAACTCTGCCAAATTTTGAACCGGTTTCCATTGTTTTTGAAAATACGCCTCGGAAATAGGTAGTAGCCGCGTGTGTATAGGACATGGCGCTCTCTCCTAGAATAGGAATACTTAATTCAGCAACTTTTTAACTATATTCTCGTGAGCTAATTTTGAATTTTTTTGAACCACATTATCCAGAAACGGTTATAATTTTTTTTAAGGCAATAATTGTTTTTGGTTAGATTAACCCGAAACGATTTTCTGAGTCTTCGGAATGAACATACGTTTTGGCAGATTTTGTCTCTTTTGTGTCAAAAAATCTTTCAGGCGGTTTGGATAATGTTTTGCCTGTTCTTATTTTTGTTTAATTTATAATTTCTTTAGAAGTATTGACGTAGCAGTACGATGTGTGATATTGACTGTTTCTGAGGAAAATACGTACTAATATTTTTTATTTTGATGACCTGGGAAACCCATGGAATCATTTTGTCTGTGAACCCGTTCCATGTTGTTGTCCATGAGGTGAGATTTGAGAGGTATGACATACTATCGGAGAAGATGTGCTACAGATTTACTGCGTTAAAATATTTTGGAATTTCCCGGAACGGGTTGTTTGTAGGTTGGGATGTAAATTGGTGAGGTAGCAGTTCCATTTAGTGTTATGCCATGCATGGACTTTAACTATGTTTGGACCGGATTGAACAATGTTTTAAGTGATGGACACCTGTGCTTTGGATGTAGAAGTTTAAACCTGTTTCTAAAGCGAATAACCGTTTTAATGCAGGAAGAAGTTAAGATTTAATGAACTTCTCGGAATGGATTTAGTGGAAGCAATTTCAATTATATTTGCGAAACTTTCACATTCACTGAAAATGTATCATTTGGATGATGATGGAGATTAATATTTAAAAAAAATCAAAGTTTGCTGACTCTTCATACACGGATTGCTCATTCTGCCAAGTTTAAAATCATTAGGATTTTATTATTCAAACATAGTTTTTCGTTACAACTCGTTACTATAGGACATTTGGTTTTTCTCTCTAGCTATTTTACTGTTTCATTGTAGGTGTTTGTTTTCTTTCTTATTGCTGGTTTTTTCGACAGCAACCTTGCGGTTTTTCGCTATATTGTTTCGATGTAATTTTTTTATATTAAAAATGAAATTACGTATACAACCTACCTTACACAAACGTACAAATTAAATAGTTCTCGGGTTATTCCATAAATATTATTTCTTTATATTTTTTATTGAAAAATTAAAGACATCTGAATGCCATCGGTCGTAAAACACTGCCTACCATTTCATTATCAATTTTATAAAAAAACTTTTTAGTGCCTTGAACCCCGTCCTTGCCTCGGCCGGAGCCTAAGCCTAGAACCGCCTATAAATCGGTTTGAAGAGGCCGATCGTGAGGAGGATTATGCAAAGGGTGAGGCTGGATTGTCACCACGCGGGTCATTGTACCTACCCGACTGGTTTCTAGACGGGATTGTCTGCAGACTCGGCCAAACAACTTTTGAACCTTGTTCAATGGTCCGACTGGCTCTTTTATCTTCGGGATTCTGCCCACCCGCATTTCTAACGCCCGTGAAAATCGATTACTTCCTCATTTACACACCTTCGATGTTTTTCCATGACATTGGTATTTTTTTCTTCAAATGTTCGAATTCCCCCGATGATTGAGAGATTCACTAAAATAAAGAATTATTCCTTATCCTAGAGCTGGTATTTTCATAGAAAATACGTGAGCTATAAACGAGTGGGCCGAAAACCCGACTGGTTACATGCCGACTCATGATATCCAATGAACCCCTCTGTATGTAGGTACATTCCTAGGCG
Organism: Cimex hemipterus; assembly: GCA_039619505.1. NCBI lineage: Eukaryota > Metazoa > Arthropoda > Insecta > Hemiptera > Cimicidae > Cimex > Cimex hemipterus. The sequence goes on along the minus strand of CM077112.1, from coordinate 1,538,247 downwards.
ATTGCCCGGCCAAACAAGTAATCTTATCTGTCTGACACACGGGGGTGTATAACGGTTTCCTCTGTAAAATTGTTGCATTCCTGCTGGAGAATGACTGGAAAGTCTTCAGTTCCACCTCCTCGCGGGGCAATATGTGTTTACGGGGGCTTGAAATGGTATCGCCGGGTTTTTTACTGTTCCAGCACCGGGTTTCCGTTTTAATATTCAAAACAAAAGACGAACGGGAGGAATCATCGCGGACCGTCGAACGGTTCTCTCGATAACAGCGACTATTGTCGATTTCATGCAAATAAACAAGAAACGCTTTTCTGATGATCCACGGACCGCCTTGGGTTATTTAATTTGCACACCCGTTGCATTCCTTCGACGTTTCTGTTATTTTCTCAAAGAGGAACTTCTGATTTATTCATAACATAAAGTGGATTTGAAAAACGAAATTATTGCAAACTGGTTTCGATCTTACAATGTTAAAGGCCCGATGTTTGCCTGAGGAATCTCAATCTATAAGACAAAAATCCTTCTAGACTGAATCATTTTTTTTAAACCACCGCTTTCCTGATTTTACGCCACAGATGGAAATGTTTAAATAACAAACTCCGTAATTATATTTTAAAGAACTTATTTAGCTGAGATATAAATAACTCTAAACTTCTTGTTTTATGTATACATATCCTTTTTTAAATGTATAGTTTTTAAATAAGTTAATCTTTTTATCGAAGGTTTTGGTTGAAGTATAAAAAAAATAGTGTCGCGAGCAGGATTCCTTACCAGATGAGCTGTCGGTTGGAGGTTGAGATGGGAAGTTGATGTCCGCATGGATCGAAGCCACGATATCTCAAGTGGTAGAACAGCGGCGTATTTAGGCAAAGGTCGTGGGTTGAATCCGCACGTGTCAACTTTTTCATTTCAACCAAAACCTCAGATAAAAACATTAATTAATTGAAAGAAGTAGTTTGATCCATAGACCACTAGAATAAATCTATAATAAATAGTAATAAAATCTAATAAAATTTGAAGGATTTTGAAAGAATGGTGATCCTCTTGGTGTTATCATTTCCCGCAAAGCGATGTTTTAACGCCTTCCATTTTCCGAACTTGTCATATTGTACAGCAAGTATTTGGATCATTACGCTACCTTGGGACACTACTTTATTATTATTTTTTTAGTTATGAACATTCTTGTTTAATTCTAAAATCAGTTAAGTAGGAAGTGATAACGTGTACTGCTTTGGTAAAATATATGTAATGTTGTTATGTAAAGTTCCGATAAACGTGGGAATTTGTGTTATTCACACGTCTCCGAAGTTTCCTCGTTGACGGCGAGGGATTTCCGGTCGACTTTCCTCCAGTGTTCCTTGAACGAGAGGTAAAATTAACTTCAGACCATTAGCATACTCACCTGGTCACCACCAGTTTCCTTTAGCTTGTGTTATAAATCACCGAGAAAGTTAAAACATTCGTCTCGCAGAGATAAAAACGGTCAATTTGACGTTGACTGCTCTTTGTTTGCCCTTTCGCGGTTTACGACCCATTGACTATTTCAGTATTGCTTACTTTCCAGTACAACGCTAAACAATTCTTGGTCAATAATAAAAATAAAACTTTAATTTTGAGTTTTGAAAGTAGGTTTGTTTGCAAATCATCAGTGCAAATTAGAAACGAATTTTTGAATAATTTGAACCTTGATCATTTTGTTCCGTACATTCTGGATGGTCTGTCCATTGCGTTTCGCATCTTGTCTTTTTCGCTTAGCACGAACCAGCTAACGAGAATGGCCAAACCCAATTGGTAGATAAAGCCTTCCTTTCTTCATGTGTTTCACCCTTCACATATCAAAAATGTATTCACCTTTCATGAGCTGTTCGCAAGTGTACTGTCTGATTTACAAGAAATTGATTATCTTCATTAACTTACATTCACACTGCCCCATATTACTCGACATATTTCGGGTTAATTGAAGGACGAAGCCTTTCTATAATTCATTAGCCCTTCGTAAGCCGTTGATGCGTTACATTGACACTGCGCCTTAGAGAAAGCTTATTTAGGCTGTAGAGGAACTTAATAATTCGGGCACTACCACTCATAGAAATGTGAACTGTATATTTGATCCCGGAAATATTCTTTACAACATCCTATAAAGTCTCAACGGACAATAAAGATGAGGAAGAACTTAGGAGAGCATGAGACACAATCATATTGTGTGCAGATGGTTCCAAAACAAACGAAGGAACCGAATGGGGTACTTTCTGTACAATTCGAATAGTTGCTTGTGAAATGCGAAATTTCTTGTTGAAATCGTTCTATGCGCAATTACATCCAAGAAATATTGAATAGTCTCAAATAATTTGAGTTTAGTTTATTAGTTTGAATATTGCGAATCCATCTGTCCAATACAATATGAGCAGTCAAACTTAGGCAAGTACACTTCGGTGCCTTCAATGCTTGTGTCCTAGAAAATCTTAGAGCAGGTAACAATAGCAAAACAATCCTCCAAGATCTGATAGCCAAGCAGGTATTAAGGCTCTAGGATGTAAAAACAATTATTCAGTGAATCCATCCAACATTTCCAAAACCTAGGGACTCATAACCACCTGATGATATCTTGGGTGCCAGTGCACAACGGTATTTTGGGTAATGAAAAACTAGACAGATTGGCCAGGGGAGGTTCTGCAATACCATACCCTAACCATCACTAAACAAGAGGAATGGATAAACTCTAGCGCCGCTAGACCCAGTAAATCAATGATAAAACAACTCTTACCAAGACTGGCAAACTCACTGCTGCAATTGGAGAGGGCTAGGCTGAGAGGAGTGACAGGACTACAAACCGGTCTCTCGCATCTGAGAAAACATATACATAACATGCGCATATTCCTGATACTTCTAAGAAGAAGGATTGAGTCTGTTGCACAAACCTAGGGAACTAGGAAGGTACAATAAGCCAGAAGACTGCAGTGCCTGCTGTACACAAACCCCTCTTCCTATACTCATTACCATCACCATCATCACAAGATGTTCTTTTAGTTTATCGAGGATGGATTCGCAATATTCAAACTAATAAACTAAACTCAACTTATTTCAGACTATTCAATATTTCTTGGATGTAATTGCGCATGGAACGATTTTAAGTATTTCAACAAGAAATTTCGCATTTCACAAGCAACAATTCGAACGTATATACCAGTGTGATATTCCATATATTTATTATCTTCATCTAATTCTATTCACTCTACCCCAGGGTTTCTTGGTAGTCGGGGGGGGAGCCTTATTAATTTATACAAGTAAATCACTTTAACACTGCCTTAGAGGGTCGTATTTAGATTAATTATACGAGAATCAGAGTCGACTGAACATATCCTATGCATCTGCCGTGGTTGTACAGATCCTGTTATAGCACCCCTGAGAAAAATTTTTTGGTTCATAAAACAATCATTAGCAGAGATGGAGGATACTATAGACGAAAGTTTAGGTAAAAAGCTGCGTACAAATTTTTTAGAAATGATTGTATCGGTCTCAGGTCTGTTTTACAACCGGACAGACTCTGAGTAACCGATAAATTTCTGCCTTCATGTATTGGGGTCTGTCTTTACTCGCAGTTTTTTGTTTCTTCATTTTCGTTCTCGTTCGTTTTCAATCGCGTTTCAGCACTGCGCCACCTGATTTTGATACATTAGTTCACTGACTCGCAGACCAAAACCCATCATATACTGATAAATTTATATCAAACGATTATTAAAAAAAAGCCGGCGTCTTGTACTCATCATGTAACGAAGTTGTGAAGACGTTTAATAAGTGTAAGATAACCACAAAACGACGGCAAATAACTAGACATTTCGTCTCTACACTCAAGTGGCTTATACCAAATTTTGACCTGAGTGAGGTGAACATCCCCAGAAGAATCGGGAACGTACGGGATCAATTCGTGATAATACGGGAATTGATTCAACTGCGAGAATTCAAGAGCATCGAGGGTCTCAAAAATCATGAGCTAAATTAAAACGGTTGCCCTGGGTGGAATTAATGCTTTCCCGGCCTGGATCACGGCCCGGGTTCACGACCGTCCGTCCTTCCTATCTCTTTCCCCGTCATATCCATCCGGCGTTTGTCTTCCTCATTTCCGACAACGGTAAGGCCGGTGTCACGAACCCGATTCGATCTTAGGAGGGTACCGGGTAATTTTACAGTCCTTGAACATCCGGATGGCTGGAGGTTGTCGCAATCCACAAGGACGGACTCTTTCGGGGTAAATTAACTATTATTTGTGAATTCCATCGAAATGATAACGGCCGGCCTCTTCTCTAAAGCAGAAACCTGTATTTTTCAATACTGTTCTAACATTGCCAGCGCGATTCTATCAATGCGAAATAACTGAAATGCAAAGTATTAAAAAATGCCTGTTTTTTTCTACATGCCAAGCAGTGCTATTGTTAAACATCTGCATGTGAGGGTTTCCCCAAGAAACAGTGACGTTGTAATAAATAAATATTATTTTGCTCGATCATGGATTTTATATTGATAAACAACCAAAGTGATTTCAAAACAATTATTCTTCGGCAAGATGAGAGGGAGTTAACGGTGTCCGTTTGACACGGTCTTGCCGCATTTCAATCTCTGGGGACTCGGCGGTGCTAGGGCCTGTGAGGGACATCCTCGACAAGACGTGTCGTCACGACTTTACTACTCCCTTGCGTTCCCCTCATCGCAGCGGGCCGAGAACGGTAATTGTCAGACGGAAATCGAAAATACCTATCCCGCGTATCCCCCTCCGACTTATAAGCAGAGTCGATGACCGCTGCAAACTGCCTCCTTATCGTTAAGACGTTGGAATTCTTCATTAGCGGTCCTACGTCCCGGCGGGATTGTTTACTTGAAAAATTTACAATCGGTCCTTCCTACATAAGGGGGAGTAAGGTCAAAACGTCAACGGTCAATCAGATCCTTATCGAAAAACGGATTCTCTAATGCAAGACTGAAGGAAATGAAGGACATTCGAGCGTGGGATTTTTCACAAAGGCGAGAAAACGCGTCCTTTATACTATTGTACTAATGAATATAATAATCATAAAATCAAATCCGACTGATAATTTACACACCCCGTCGGTCTTGTGAAGTTACGACCATATGTCGGCATCACAAATTAGTACAAAATCACTGGTTGCGTGAAAAAATCGAAACTGGCCCTTCCTAAGTAATAGGGAGAATGGTCAATACATCAACCGTCATCAGATCCTTATTACCGAAAAACCATTCGAATGAACTGTTCATTCTTGCTATCTCAATTTAATTTGTCTGATCACTGTTTGGTATTAATCAGCAAAGGTTTTTCCTCATTATAATTCTATATTACCATAAACATCAAATATTTTGTTTAATAGCATAACGTCTATGAAACAGTAGGGGTTTAATTTATTAGCATGAATGGTAAGGGTTCCATCCCACATTACCAGTAAAATATCCAGTACTCTGGTGCAGAGGTCGTGTAATTCGATGAAAATCACCAATGTCTTGTACATCAGACTTGTATTCATTTAAGACATCAGACATATATACAATAGATAACACTCCCTTCTGAGGCAGTGTGAAGGTAATTTTTTGCGTGAATGGTCGAATCCTGTCTCCAATTATTCTGAGAAATACAGTGCTCTGAGGAAGTGTTATTGTTATTTATTTTAGTCCACATTTGTTTAGCGGTCCTAATGGACGTTCTTAGTTCACTGAATTATTATTTTTATTGACAGTTTGGTTGAGATGACCTAGTGGTACATCTCGCTCGTGAGAGTAACTTTTTCAGCTCAACCTAGGCCTTAGATGAAAATAATACTTAACTGAAGTATATTATTAGGGTGGGTAGTGGGGTTCCATCCCCAATTCCTCCGATATATATTAACTACTCTGAGGCAGTGGGAATGTCTATTAGCGTGAATACTGAGATCCATCTCCAATTACTCCGGGAAATATTCAGTGTACTGAGGTAGCGTGAATGTAATTTATTAGCTTGAATATTGCGGTACCATTATTAATTACTCAAAGGAATGTCGAGTACTTTTGAGGCGGTGTGGATGTAATTTATTAGCGTGAATGGTGGGGTTCCACTCCCAATTACCCCGAGGAATATCGATTATTCTCTGGAAACGTGAATTTAATTGAACGATAATCAATGTCTTTTCGACCCCCACACAATTTATTCTCTCGAACACTTGCTCGTAAAATGTGAGTTTTGTTGTAGGTATTGGGAAATTGTAGAAATGGCATACTGCGGTCATCCGCACTTTCAGCCTATTTTTATTTCATCCTAATGGACTTGTAGGAAAAACAAAACAATTCGAAATTTTTTCCCTGTCTTACAATTAATCAACGCATGTCACTGTTAATGGGAAATGCAACGCTTTATTGGTGGGAAAATGTTTGTACTCTTTTTGCCCCAATGGGGTTTTTTAGCATGCTTGACGACTCGAAACCCGCAATTTTTGCCCTCAGTCCGAGTAAATAATAAGTGTAGTCGTCTAACGTAACAAAACCATTTTAATATGGTTGTTTCACATTTTCTAAGCTTCTCTTCTTCCAATATCATCGAACTATTGACACCCAATTGGATTTGTAGGCTGTCAACGGATCACTATCGACTACCTAATCAATTGTTTTCAGCTTTGTATTCAAAATTTGATTAGCAAAATTATAAGCCTTGGATACCGAGTGGTTTGAGCGTCCGACTTGTTTTTATTTCTCTAGCGGCACTGCGTTCAAATCCTGGCATAGCCCGTGGCTTATTATTTGATTGAATTATAAAAATTGTCCCCTTTTCGATACCCAAGGTTTAGTTTGGGGTTTGAACCCTCACGTACGGTTTGAATTACTTTGCTTTTTTATTAATATATTAGGGGGAATGGAAAATAGAGTCTTGATTATGAATAGTTATTTAGTTTTGGAAGTTTTCTTTATGAGAGATAAAAGAAATGAATCAAGGAGCTGGCTGAAAGGTGATCGTGATCTTCCCTCAACCAGATTAACTTACTAACCGTATCATAGACAAACAAGAGAATTATAAAAAATTTATTTACTGATTGTCCGGACATCGTGAGATGCGGCTTGGTGTGACGTAGGTTTCAGAAAAAACATTTTCTTTATCGTGCCAACGTTTCGATCTTTGTGAGATAATTTTCAGTGCCTGGGATTGACAAACCTTGTTTAAATTTAACAAATACTTGTAGAATGAGTTAAAAAATGAATTTATACAATGCAAAGTATATATGTATATTATAAATTAAAAGCAAACCAAGTAAAAAATTGAATAACGTAATCACGAAACATACACCTGTTAACAGAAACAAATAACGTTTTCTAAAGCTAACAAAAACTAACTTTTCTCCAGAAATCCAGAACTTCCTATCAGTTGGTCCCAAACATACCATTCCTTACAGCAAAACAGATTTTCCGACAACAAAGTTGATTACTTACTCAGAAAACAAACACTTTGAGTGAGAAGAAATACTTTGATTGAATAAAAAAATATATATTTTTTGCATTGTGTAAATTCAATTTTTCCCAAATCGTACGTTTATTTGTTAAATTTAAACAATGTTTGTAAATCCATCCGATCGAAACGTTGGCATAATGAAGAAAATGTTTTTCTGAAACCTACATTTCACCAGATCGCATCTTACGATTTCCGAATAATCATAGCGTTACGGCCACTAATCACCACACAAATATTTATTTATTTATGATCCAGTACTTAATAATTTCAGTTTATTTATTTATTTGTTTGTTTAATTTTCTATTTATTTATTTTTGCATTTATACAACTGTTAAGGTCGCCCATGGGTTGACGGTATGTCACTTACTCGAGCCAATTGGGAAAGGAAATCACAAACTAAAAAAACAATAAACTATTAGAATGTATCTCTCCTTGGGACGGAAATGGAAAAAAGGGGATTTTCTGGAGGAAGGGTTACGCCCTCAGGGTTTTCACCGTATAAGGGCGGAACAAAATCGTCTCCACCGAGTTTATTAGCCCTACAGTCTTTACCTCCCGCAACATATTAAACTATGTTTCTAATAGGAAAACGACGGGGGCGAAATTTAAATTGAAAACAATGTAAATCGTCTAAAATCACATTTGAAAATAACCTAAACTCTATTTTGTCAGAAATCATGACAGATTCAGTGCAGATTCAAATCTTCGGTTTCATCTTGTGCAAAGTTGCTGAAGATTGAAAAATCGTCTTAACCGCCCGGAAAGACGTCGCTGACCCTAAAACGAAGGTTGGGGTTCGAATTGGATATTCACGTTACAGGCGTTGTGCAACAGGAACGAGACCCCAACCGAATGCCTACTCGACTTTCTCTCCTCCAGAACGCATTAATCATAAAAGTTAACTGACAACAGAGAAATTTCTATGTGGCTTCGTCTTTATACACGCTTTACGTCTCGTTTAAAAAAACGAACGGACGTAGAATGCCGTTAAATGAATACTTCGACGTGTAAGCGCTGGTGGTCAGAACTTAATTTATAAGGGACGTGTATTAATTTGAGTCTATCGCTAGCGATGGCAATAGTTTATGGCTTGTTTTTTAACAAGGGGGAAAAAACCATTCGAAGAAACATCCCTCTTATAGGATGGTTCCTTTACGGAGCCATTGTTTTGTCAATTATGGGAAGAAGCGAGAACAATGCCGAATGCTGTTCGTAAATCAAACCTTTCTTTCCTATTCTTCCCACTTCATCGATAGGCAGTTCGAAACGGTGTTTAAACAATGCCGGTACCTTTTCGGAAAAGTCGGGATTCAAATCTGAAATTTTAAAAGAAAATCAAAGGATGCGATCGACCGCCGGTTCCCGATTAGCGAAACTCGGGAAAATATCGTGTGAATTACTGTCAGAACAATTTATGTTATTATTACCTCCTTTTCTCGGTGGTAATAACAGCTCAGTTTCGCACCGCTCGTGTAGATAACGTGACATAATCGAGGGATAGAGTAATTACTTTAATTCGTGACTACTCTACTCAACCCTTCGTATATAGATAAAATTAAAACAAATCGAATTATTCCTTATTTCTCATACAATTCGTTTTGTTAAAAAGAAAACTGTTTACTCCTATATTAATATTCTAATGTAATTTTTTTTATTTTTCAGGTAAGGATTATGTGTTAAATTCGTCTAGTTTTCGCCAATCTGTTAACAGACTAAGTATAAGTTTTTAGTAAATTTTAATAACTGGTTGGTTGTAGCTTTAAGCCAGCAGAATTAATCCTAATATATATTTCGTTTATAAATATGAATGCATGAAATATTCCATAAATATTTTGATCTGATAGGGATAGGGATGAAACAGGCATTCTGCACCTAATGAAGAGATCTATTGAACTATCCTTTTTTTAAATATAATTCACCGGCCAGCTTATGTTAATCCGCATTTCCATAGCTTTGCCGGCGGCTCCTTTATCTTTCTGTCGTATTTGCAAGCAACTGTACCTGCATAGACCTTTACAGACACTTAAAATATGCTCTGAGGTCTCCTCACTTTTTTGACAGTATCTCGACCGTGTTTCTTCTGTCTGTACTCCTTTCCGGCGCAAGTGCTTTCTTAAGTGGGAATGTCCTATCAGGATGATCAGGACGAGCGCTAGGTGCGGGTAGTGAATCGGCGGTTCTTTAGATCGTGTGTGCTTTGCACGGCTATGCGTATGACCGGCGTGGTACCCTTGGGGAAGCGAAGGATCCGACCACCTAGGCTTGGCCTATGGCGTCCCTCGAATGCGTGTAGCAGGTTTTGGCTTAGCGCGGTGCGAGACCTTTGACCGTAGACAGTGCTCACCTAGGGGGTGGGTAGCAATCTCACTTAAATCCGAAACCGTTGCCGGGGCGTTCCCGGAAGTTTCTACGTTAGAGCAGCCTCGCCTTCTATATCTAGGGAGTACGCGGGTGAGCGAGCCGATGTATTTCGGTCAGCTGGCCTTGCGTGCGGCATTAACCATTCGACGAGGTGAGAGCATGGTGGTAGCAGCCCTTCGGGGTGTGAAGCCTCTACATCGTCGCTAAGCCGGCGGTGCGTTAGCTCTCATTTTGAGAATCGGACTGTCCGGTTAGAGATCTATAGCTTAGGTACGGACGTAAAACAAACCGTGAGTCCAAGGACTCCTTGGACTCAGGGAAGACAGGGAAAAATGTCCTATCAGGATGTATTTCGGCTTATACCGTGAGATGTTTAATGCAGGCCCGAACTCTCGGAATTGGCCATCACCCACCTTGGATTTTTGCAGTCCGGGCTCATACCTGAGTCCTATCGTGCTCGACACGGTTGCTGCACGGGCTGTGAACAACTTATTTCATCTACCAACGTTTTATAAATTCAAAATACACACGCGCGCGCAGCTAATTACATTCTTTCCGTTTCACATATACTCAATTAAGTTACTCAAGCATTTCCTAACCAATGACACATATCTAACCAGTCTTTAATCTCTGTCGGATCTCTCACGCTAATACATACATTCACCCAAATATGTACAAAAAGAAACATAAGGCTAAATTTCTATGAAGAACTGTATACAATGAAAGATACTTTTAAAATCGAACAAAGGACCAAAATCTGCATTCTTCTTCTACAGTTGTATCAGGTGACATCCTACTCGCTCTCTTTAAGGAGCCGATGAATCTCACCTTTTAATTACGTCGGAGGCAGCCAACAAGGTCCTTGCATGCAGGACATATGTGGGATTAAGGACAACATTGAGTGACTATTCTTATCTGTAGGATCATCCTTCTAAAATTCTAAGAGGGTACTACATGTTGTACTAGGGTAGCCATACGGTTTAGGTGTAAAATACAACTTCTCGTTCCTGAAAACTTCCGGGTTTTTTTACTTTCCCGCTTTTGTCCTGAGGGTGCAGAATCATCATGTGATGAGGTATTCATACTCGCTCTATGTAAGGAGCCGAGGAATGCTTTTAATTATGTGGGACACAACATCGTAACGAGGTTCTCAAATACACGCTATCTTGTGTATGGAATAATTTTTTTATTCATGCCGGGACAAATATGCGGGTTTTGGCCTAAAAGTGTCTGTGGGTAATCTTTTTTTCAGTGGGTTGTTAATGTGTAGTTTAATGTAGAAAGGACTGGAACAGACATAGACTATCATTTAAGCTTTCTGCTTATAAGCACGGTCGTTTGGTGACTTCATGTTTCAACTTGAAATTAGTCTTTTCTGCTGACACATCGCAATAGGTCTGTCCTATTTGCCGTTTCCTCCTGCGATGTTTTCCCCGTTTCCCTCTTATATTTAGCCGGAGACAATTGTTTTTTGTTATTTTCCCCCTTTTATATTTTCGTTGTAAAAGCCTCTTGCGCGGCCCTCCCGACTCTCGAGAATAAACTAAACGTCCGAGGGAAAGTTTACTATAGAAATAGAAGAAGGGGGCCCCGGGGCGTTTTGGGGATTATGCGAAGTTCATTGCAAAATAACAGAGTCAAACCGATTGCTTAGAAGCCTCCCTTGTTCTTAATCCTGCCGGTGATATCAGAAGCGAAAGTTTGGATCACTTCCGGGTCGTTTCTTCTTTACTTGTATTAAGGTCGGCAACATTTTCCCTGCAGATGTTTGTTTTAACACGAGTTTCGTTGACAACTATTTATTAACGATTTCGGAAAACCGAATTAAATGGTATGATGTCCCGTTAGCAGATCAATTTTTCCAGAGGTCATTTTTCTTACAAGTCAAAGTGAACTATTACGTCCCTATTGTTCAATGTAGTTCACTTTTTGTGTTACGACAATGTTTTACAACTTTGTTCCATAAAGTTCCAAATAAATCACAAAACTGTAAAATTGGTCTTGCCTTTCTATAAGCTCTAGTGGTTGAGATGAAAATGTCAGTGCCACGGGCGGGATTCGAACCTACGACCTTCTACTCTAAATACACCGCTACTCTACCGTTTGAGGTATCGTGACTTCGATCCAACTCTCCATCTCAACCTAGCGGTACAGCAAAGGCATATTTAGCCGAAGTTCGTTGGTTCTAAACCCGCACATGACACGAACTTTTTATTTCAACCAATACCTTAGATTAATTAATCGAAAGAGGTTAGTTGGTCAGTGTGACAACGAAATATAATGGATTGATTGAACAGTTGCTTGTTTTATGTGCAGATATATTTTTACCAATGTTGTGAAGATTCAATGCAAAATGGCAAAAACCTTGGAATACTGTTGAAAACGTTTTATATCCGGCCGGGAGGACCATAAAAAATAAATTGACATGTATTATAGCGGCATACATTGTAGCGTTTCTTGTCTTAAATGGAAAAAATTCCGTCTCGGAGGACCAAACGTCGTAGGATATAATTTTATCATGTTCAGCCGAAGGTCGTTGGTTCGAATCCCGTTCGTGACACTACCTTTTTCATTTCAACCTAAACCTTACATAAAGATTAATGAATTGAAACAAGCTGAATCAATCAATTGAACAAGGTCAATCGTACCACGAAATATAACTGATTGATTATACTAATGGCTTGAGCTTACCAAGGGCTTGTGTGTGAAAACCTTATGATATTACTTTGTTTTTGTTTTATTGTAACCTTAAGGAAGAATATACAAAATAATTAAAAGATAAAAGATTAAACATTTACTAGTTTCTAAAATTGTTGTTCTAAATGTGTTCTAAAATTTGGGTAGGATTTTCTTGGCTCAATAAATACTGATAGATTATGAGCTACAACAAAGTTACCCCTACTACTTTTTAACACGGGTGCTTAATTTTTGAAATATTAGAAGTTAAAAACCAGCATTCAATCGCCATTTGTAGCAATAGAAATATTGACGTGTGTTCACGAAACACCCTGTATAATAGGGTATAAGGTGTAATAACCTAGAATATTTTGTTCAGTATACAAGTTCTTTATGGCTTAGAACTTTTACCCTTTTGCAGCTTCTGATCGAAACTTACTAGTGAATAAAGCAAAAAAATTGTCTTTTAATTAAACTTAAACCACTATCAATTCGTTTTCTTTTGTTTCATTCGTTCCGTCTTTTGATTCTAGTCATTTATTCCATGGATCATCAAAACCTAAATTTTTCTCTCGTTTTTGACGCCAAGGGCTACAGAGAGCTGGCCATCAAATGTCCGTGACAAAATCTAACGTATGCCGAATCATATTATTAGTAGCCATCATACCGTGTGATGAGAGGAATAATATCGAACCGTATTCTTTGATTTTAGGCCTATGCGCAACACATTCTTATTCTTGTGAAGGTTCTTTTAAAGTATAGAAAAATGATCGTGTCTTGATGATTTCCAATATCACCGAATACGAAAATTTTAGGTTTAGAAAGAAAAACTTGACATATTCTTTGTTCTAGAGTGAAACATGTTCTCTTTTTCTCTTTAGACAGCTAATAACACTAATTACAATAATGGAATCTTTATTTTTTATTAGCTGATTCAAATATTAACTAAGATTAGGCGGATTCAATGACAGTGATTATGCCGGAAATTGCTGACTTTATGAATTCAGAGAAGGGTATGCAAATTCGAGAAAATCGCGCCATGTCGGTTTCTCAGAAAATATGAAATGGCCCAAAGATTAGTTTTGAGAAAAATTGACTCAAAAGGTCTATTAGGCGTGTAAAAAAAAAGGTTATGCGGTCTGGATCGAAAGTAATCAAAGCTCCCTTGTTTAACGACCGTCGATTACCAGCCCACCCGGTCTCTTCTGACCATCGTTCTCGTTTCACATTGTTTTTAACCCGTTTTTTTTTTTCGTGTTCCACTGAGTTAGACGTTTCGCGATTTGACCAAAAACCAACGGAAAGTAAGAGTGTCGCTTTCACTACTCTCGGGGACAAGGGCGGCAGAGGCGGCCCACTTTCTCTTCAGGTTCGTACTTGCTAATTTCTTTTTCATGTCGTTCATGGGCGATGTCGCATAAAAAAATCGAATAAACGGCTCATGCCTCGAAGTGATAGCCGGTTTATTTTCATTTTTTAAACCTGTACTACTATATCGACCAGTATAAAAATAAATCAATCCATTGATATTGGCTGTATTTTATTGACGAACTTCATTATTTTGATTTATTTTATTTTATTAAAATTAACGCAATGCGGCATAATTCCAATAAACTAGATTTACTCTTAAGCAGAATATAAAATCGATTAATGATTTCCGGAAATTCCTGTAATACGCGGACCATGATAATAGTAGAAGCTCAGAAAATAAACAAACTTTATGCAAGGGGTTGGTTGAAATGAAAAGGCCAGTGTTACTAGCGGGATTCGAACCCACGACCTTCGGCTACACGCAGTTATTCTACCAATTGTACTATCGTGGCTTGGATCCACTCAGGCACCAAGTTCCCACTTCAGGCAAAGTTTGAGCAGCCTGAGAGAGTGGTGCAGGAGCTGAAGAAATTTCTTTTTTATCTGTATAACAATATTTTCAATAAGAAGGATTTACGCTATACAACTTTTGTTGTTTTTCAAAATAAAGTGAACGGGGAAGCGACAATTCTTGTTTGTTCTCACCTTGACCCTTTGGCATACGGAATGCTTGTGCTGTCGATGATCAATTGTTTGCCTCAGCACGGAAATTCAACTTTCCCATTTCGCAGGTGTTGTGGCAGTTCGGCTTCAAATAACGTTTTGAAACAATAGGTTCATGTATGTGAAGTACCCAAAAATTGCAAATAACTCGAAAATCGGCAAAGTGTAAAGTGACCAGTTAAAAGCTTACATTTTTCTAACGATGGCTATAGGACGTATACCTGGCTCCACTACTCAATTGGAAATTTTTGTTTAAAATGCAAAATTGAACATCCTCCCGAATTTTTCTATTTACTCATGGATATCGTTGAATCTACCTTATCTACCTTCTACCTTCATGAAAAATATTGTAGTAAAGTCATGAAGTATGAAATCGTGAAGGTGATAAAAACCAACATGTGTTATTGCTGTCGAGTTTTCGGCCGTATTTGACGCTTTCCTCAGGACTTTGAAACATTATTTAAAACTACCAATTCCGGCATGCGGTTAAAATAGAAATAAACAGCTTGGTTTAAAAAAAAAATAGTTTTTCAAAGTCCTGAGGAAGGGGTCAAATATGCTTAAAAGGTCGACAAAACACAAGTTGGTTTTTTTGCACCTACCTTCAGCCCTGTCCTTTGACTTCAACATTCAACTGATGATCGTTTGACGCTAGGAAAACTAGAAAAACTATCTTGTTCATCGTAAAATTCTTTACAAAAATGATCCCTAGCACAGGTGTGTGACTTGGTTGAGAAAATATGCATTTCAAAAATTGGCCATTTTTTTGTGCAAAAATCAGGCGGTGATTCTTTTATAGGCAGCGTATTTAAAAATATTGCAGAACTCACCTGAAAAGATTGTGATTTCATGTAACTTAGCGTAACGTGTAAATAAATAAATCTAATGGTCAGATGCTGCCAGGCGGTTTTCAGAGTAGCTCAGTGAACCCTCCACACTAGAATTATCGTGTTCAAACATCCTATTTCCACAGAATTCACCAGAACCAAGAGGGGTCTCTAAAGACATCTCGGTTCCTTGACTTGAATTTACTGGTTAGATGCTTACGGGCGACCCTCATGTTAGATCAGCCAACCCTCCATGCACACCTAAATTTATCAACGGTACAAAAAGTGACGAATTAAACTCAACACCACTAAGGGCCCAAAGCAAAACCTACACCATTCGGTGCATCACAATTCCTCCAGTCTATTATAATACTCTATGTTCAACCAAACCTTCTACGACATAAAACTTTGAGGGCGAACTTTTCCAATCTTTACCGAATTATTAGATGCAAAGTACAGAGTTATAATAAAATGCCCATGTACAGCTCAATACTGAAACCAATGGGGACTGTGTAGAATTATGGTGATCAATCAAACCATCCGATCTCCGCAGAATCCTGATACTAAAATCCTTAATATTTAGATCCATTGTCGAAAGTCCCCAAAATAAAACCTTTGCTTCCGGCTAGAGAGGCCTAGCTTAAAACTCAAGGGAAATCGTTGAAACTCGAACGGGCGAGGAGCTCCAGCGGACGTGCTGAATAGGACAGTCAGGAGAAGAAAGAGCGGCAGGAGTCTGAGATGATGATGTTATGATCTATTAATATGATGAAAAGACAATATATATCACATTTTGACAATTGGTTCAGTATACAAATATAGATCATTAATTGTTGATTAATCGAAGTGGTTTAAAATCCTCGTGGGTATCATTATATTTAGCTATGTGAATTCCGTTACGACATTGACTAAAATGTGAGAACAAAAATATTGACATTAAAGTAAAGATAAACATATTTAATGGAAAGCCTTGAATTAATAATAAATTAATTTTATTTACGGGTTCGACAAACAACAGGGCTAATTACAAAGAAACGGCGTTTTTTTCCCAGTCTGAAAGCATTACCACCTTCTCTGCATATCGCCCACGTTTTAAGAATAAGTCACGTCATTATATAATATTATATAGCGGCGGGGACGACCTTCGAACCCCATTGTTTATAATTACAGTTCACGGGAGTTGAATTTGCATGGGTGACACCGAGTCGAAGGGTGTCTTCCGTCGGTACTTTACGAATATATTAAGCCGTTGCATTGCTGATGCAAAAGAATTCATAAAACATGGCGTCGACATTGAATTTTCTCGGTAGATGAGAAATCCGCCTTTTGCCGAAAGCTCAATTTTATACCATGTTTGCACCCCGAATAAGAACTTGCCGGCCCGTTATACCTGTAACAGCGGTCGGGAGAGGTGAAGTCATTACAAGAACGTCAAATTTAATTTATAAGCATCCTTTAAATAATGATCCAGTTTTTTAACGTTTTACCTCTCACATTATTTATAAATTTTAACTAATTTTTTAATCGTTATTCATGACGAATTACAAAAAAAAAAAAAAAAAAAAAAACAGTGTAAGATCCACCATCCACGACTTTGAATATTACGAAAAGATTTTCAAAGTGGGAAAACGTAGAGGTAATAGATTGTTAGTTGAGCGATTCGACGGAGCGTGAAGGTTATATTTTGTGATTTTCGACAATGTATCTAAAGATTAGAGATTTTAGGAATTGGATTCTGCGGATACAGGATATTTAGGTTCTACACCGTCCACATAGGTTTCAGTATTGGGTTGTACATAAGCATTTCACTTTGGATCTACGGATTCGTTGAAGATTAGTAGTTTTATTTCAACCTCAACGTTTTACGTAGAGGAAGGTTTGGTTGAACGTAGTTATTATAATAGACTGTAGGAATTCTGATGTGACAAACGGTATAGGTTATGCTGTGGGATTATAGTGAAGTTAATTTTGATTCTCCATTTTTTGAACCATTGATCAGGTTAGGTGTGCTTGGAGGGTTCTCTGAGCTAACCTGATGGACGCCTGCGTGAAAGCATCTGAACATTAAATTAAATAACTAGGCGCCGACTTCTGATATAGGTTTTAGAATTAAGGATGATGAGATGTGTAGAAAATATGTTTATGCCCAGAAAAATCAGATGCCATACCCAATCTAAAGCCTGTTTGCACCGAGGTAGGGATGAGCATCGATGGTGGGCTGTTGATGCTTTATAGATTTCTTCAGTTTGTCCTACTTTCCACATTTATGAATATGGAATATTCTTCTGATATGAAAGTGACTTATCAGAACTTGCTAGTTGTTCAATTTGATTCTTTAGTGGCAACAACTGTTCCCTCCTGACGATTATTTTCCAAGTCTGGACAGATTATTTCGCAAACCAAAAATCGCTCTGATGGTAAATTGTCATCAAAGCTATGTTTTTCATTTGCGTTCCGGAGAAGATGTAGTAGAGTTTCATTGTAAAATTTGGATACGTCAATTTTAATAATTTATGAATATGGGTGATTTAAGTTAAGTACGTGTTAAACCTTGACTGTTTTTTGAACAAGAGACAGCAATTGGGTGAGTGTGGATTACGGGGATGTTTTGCAACGTATGGAAGAAAAAGGGGGAGGTATTTTGAATAAAATTCATAGTCCCAAAATACTTCAAAAGTAGACATATTTTTATCTAGAAAGATGCTAGAGATCTATATATAACTATAAATGAAACATAAATCCGAAGGGAAAAATAATTCTTAATAGATGTCATTAAAAAAATTAACTTAATGTTTATTAGTCAAGTTCTAATAAAGATACAGAAATGGCGATGTTTGAAAAATTAGCTTATGTTGTTAAAGTGATACATAAAAATAATGAATGTAAAAAACCATAGATGTGAATACTATATAGTCGATCGATGTTGAGGTTCGGATATTTGATGGATGTGTTTTTTTATCCCTACACTGAGGAAGACCTCCAGAGCAGTTTTCTTTATTCTCGTGTGGGGGGGGGTGATATGCGGTTATGTCCAAAATAGGACAGCACAGTGGAATGATGACCCCCCCCTTTTTTTTCTTTTTTTCAAGAATTGATGGTACTGAAGAATGGGTGGTAGGGATAGACCGGGCGAAGCAAGGAAAGATAATTGCGAGAATTATAAACCCAATTGTTAAAATGGCATTGTAGTCAATTACCGATCCTACTAACAAGAAACTAATAAATCAAAAACTATCGCCGTCCGTTAAATTTTATGCGCGTGAAATTTTTGTGATGCAGAACAAAGCCATTAACCGTCATTCTTTCACCTACGTCCTGAGAGGGGGACTGAATAATGTGACGCTTGGAATACAATAAATACTTTTTAGCATAATTGCCGGTTGGAGGGAATAATTACCGTTTTGTCCGTCGGCTTTGGGCAGAGCAGGGATTTAACACCTAATTAGAATTTGAGTGGAATATTTGCCATATGTTTACATCGAGGGGCTACCCGAAAAAAAAGCACCCGGGGCATAGTTTTTTTGTTTGACTTTGTAATTTAAGCCGAGAAAAAAATGAATTTATTGTCGACGCGATGTACAAAAGGAAGAGAAATACGATCGTAAAATACAGACAAAAGACCTCATTAACATAGGAACTAAAAAGGAAAGTGATTGAAGCCTTGGGGGCTGGAGTAGATCCAGGAGATAGTCGGGGGAACCATCTCATGACCTTTGCGGAACTCTCGTCGCTTTGAAAGTATTGGCAGATAGTATCGACTCTGCCCAGACTTCCTTGTGCTAATCAGAGGCAGAGAAAAAAATATCAATCAATGCATTCGTTACAACCTGGACATATGTCTAACCTGATTGACGTGTCCATTATCAATACTAGTTTTCTGATGTAGAATGATACAATTGCTACATCTTATAATGTATTTATTTTCTTCTACTATAGTTTTTCATCGTTGATTTAAAAAAAAACAAAAACCAACCAAGATGTAATCAAATCAAATGACCTTCTTAGTTGAGGGATTTGTTCTATTATAAATAGCAAATAAGAGCAAACTTTAAGAAACCAAGATTGTCCTAAAATTGATGAGGATTATTGTTGTTTTTGAAGCCGAATAATTTTGTCGATTCAGTAATAATTTCAACTTTAATGAAAAAAACAAAACAAAAAAACTTAGGCATTGTACATAATTCTCTAATTTTCGTGTTCCTCTTGACCAGTTAATATCTCTCAATTAATTTAGGTTTTTAGTTGAGATAAAAAGGCAATGGCACGAGTGGGATTCGAACCCACGATCTCTGACACTTGAACTATCTTGACTTCGATCCATTCGGACATTAACCTCCAGCCCCCATGAAAATATTAAAACGTATATCTTCCTAAAGCTCTCCGTGGCCATTTCATTTGTCGCCGAGAATCAAATTGATTATACGGGGTTTGAAAATTGGGAAAGAGGAGGGAAAATTGAAAAGGTCTGTGTTTATAAAAATACCCCATCGAGCCCGATTTCCTTTTTACGGTATGCAGGTTGATAGAGGCATATTGAGTACTCCGTCTACTAAAAATAACTAATGTAACGTGTGCAGGTGTGAATGTATTTATTTGAGTGAATGAGTATTGTAGTTGTGCTGTTATATTTCGCATGCGTTTGGGCTGAAATGACTAAGCTGTTCGATGGATAAAAAAAAGGTGCAAATAAGTTAATATTAAAGAAGGTTAATTTGACATTAAAAATCTGAATTGAAGTTTAAAAAAAGGATAGATTTCGGGCTAACGAGGGTTCATTTGACGGAAAAAAGTTACATATTAAATTCTTCATTTTATACCTTTTGCATTCAATTTTGCAGAGTTAGTCTCTAATTATTTGCATATTACAGTTATATTCTTTTTCATAATTTTCCACTTCTCGTATAACTTCCATAATATGACGTAATTAACTTTTATTTTTTTAAACTTTTGTTTAGACATTAATTAATTAATTGTATTTGTATTTAGCAATCCGTTATATTTGTCTAAAATGTCTGTAACTCAACGTGTGGTATATTGTGTACGTTTATTGAAAGCAATGAATGTAAAGTTAGTGGTTTTTCATTTCTAAGTCTTTCTTGCTGTTTGCTGTTTTCGTTTTATCACAAGATTCCGATTGAAACGCGAGTGCTACTTAATTTCTCTGCAACGTTTCCATCATGCAAATCGCAAGGCTTTAATGATCGGTCAGTAAATTATCGTCGTTCCGACTATGATCATCCGATTCGATCTCCCACTCGAGACGGGCGTCGATGTACTTGTTTTCACTGATAGAAACTCTGAGGATTGCGGGCTGGAAAGTCGTCCGACCGGCGATAGAAAATATCACTGTTTTAAACGATCCACGACGTTCTGTCACGTAGAGAAGTGAAATGGCTCGATAACAACAAAAGGAGATGACATTTTCCATTTGGGCCAATTAACGGTAGCCGGCCTAGGGAGTCGAGGCGATAGGCAAAGTGAAGTGGCTCGTCCTCTAGTGCACTTCTGGTATACGGACACGAGTCCTAACTGTACATCCGGCGGCTCAATTTGAGGCCGGGGACCGTGGACGAAATCGAAATTACATCCCATTAGCCGTCCTATTTCCCCTAGGTCTCCACACCACATGCATAATCAGGGTGGGTTGGGCTCATCATTTCCTGAACCGGGTACGGACGACGTAGCGCCCTAACCGACGGCCGACCCGGATTTGTCAATATTTGAAAACAGTTACTACCTGCAGGGTGTTTCAATTTTTTTTTTAATTGTACAAGATAACTAAGGCCGCGTTCAGCTTCTAAATTTCAAATACCACCGTCACAATGAGAAGAGCAGCGGCGTATCTAGCCGAATATGATCTCAATTAACCAGCTTAATTAATTGAAAAATTTTAATTTATAAATCGGACCACAAAACTAGTGAATTCACAAGATTGAAGTGATAATTATAACGGCTGCTTCTATTTTACGACCTAAGATTTGTTTGTAATAGCTCAAATTGTAGATCAGTTACAAATAAATTAGTCTTTACCTAAAAAGCGAAGGATTCTTAATTCAATCTTAATTCGTGCAGTTAAACACTGAATATTCAGCCTTCTCCATTCTCGGTTGCCTTCTCCATTGCCTTTCTCTTTAACCCAATTTTCCCAGTTTTGGACAGATTGCGCATTGAGGATAACTAAGCAGTGCACAATCCCTCCACTGATGATCCACTTAACATCGTAATGAAAAAAATTATAAATTCATGCAAAAATAATATTTTACATATCATTAGGATAGAAAATTGTTGATTTCGAATTTCCTAGCGTTTGAATGAGAAAGTGGTGACAAAACTAAGAATAAAATCTAAAAAAATAACAAAATTAATGCAAATACGTTTTAATCAATTGGGGAGCTAATTGATAATCCTTTGGAATTTTTTATCTTGACCGAAAAACGTGAAGAATTTGGTCGAGTTTTCTTCTGTCAGTATTTTTCAGTATGTTTAGCTCAATCTCAGGGGATTTTTATTAATTTAATAACATCAAATTAAGAAAAATATGTTAAAAACGTAACAATGAGAATATTTAGTACTAGAAAAATTTATTCAGTTTGGAAAAGTTATGACAAACGGCTAGAATTTTGTCGGTTTTTGCCCTTCGAATGGCATTTCCCTATTTTCTGTTGTCGGACTTCAAATCTAGTTGTGTGATTTCATCAGACAATACACTCACAACCATCAGAAGCACTTTAAGAATCCAAAACGAAAAATATTTTTCTCAAAATACTCTATTTCGTACTTGCTACGAGCAAAATCTGATGTAGATTCTATTACTTATTATTCGACATGGGAAGGCAGGTATTGCCAGATCGACCCATCAGAGCCGCGGTATTAGGTTGCTAGGATTGTATCACCTATTGATCCACCAAGGGAAGTACCCATTTGCTCACCTGGCTAAAAAAAATTAATGTCGATACCATTTTCATCTCGATTTCCCTGTATCGTTGGGTGCGCATAGGTAGGTTAGGTTGAGTACGGTTAGGATCCCCCTAGATAGCATTAGAATTTGTTAATTGAGGTCCGGTTAGTTAATGGTTAGGGAACGGTTAGGTTAGGTTATGTATCGTTATAACCCGTTAGTTAAGATTATGGCATGGGTAGGTTAGCTGTCTTGTTTAAACAAAACCAACATGAAATGTATTGCTACAAATATATTATTTATCGTGAAATCGAATTTACTCTTAATAATCGTATGGCAAAATTGATGATGAAATAAAAGTGATGAAAATGTCTCAAATTTTCTCATTTTCTTTATTTTTCAGTAGGGTTAAGATAAGGTTAGGTTAGGAATCATTAAGGTTAGTGGTGTGATTTCTTTCTTTTGGTTAGGGCGATTTGTTTTCAAATGTTGTTCAAAACTGTTAAGAAAACGAGTTTTGTTATTGTATTATTACAAAATCTTTTCCTTTTGATCCTCTTTCGTGTGTCAGTTGAATCCTTAAACACATTTGAAAGGAAGGGATGGGACGACCGAGATAAACATCACCTTTGGGCGTCGCTTCGGATTGTCAACGATGACTATTGTTAAATTCCTTCTTATTTAGCGCCTACAAATTAGCTTTCGACTCACAGAATCAACGTGCTGAGAGTGTCAAATGATACGTTGAAAATCGTTCTTTTTTCTAAAAGCAATTTGAAATGTATTACTAGAAACAGCAGTAAAACCGTTGGGCATTTCTGATATGGCTGAAAGAATTATAGGGTGGATATGGATTGTATTTTCTTTTCGCCTGGGTATTATTATTTGTTCGACTGTCCAGTTATGCTTGAAACCCCACGTAAACCATAAAGTGTGTTTGTTACATTGGTAAGACACTTTTTAAAATTCCATCTTCATAGCCGTCTAATCCAAGCTGATGATTTTTCGCACCGTACGACGTCAACGTGTATGGCGATTATCGCAAAACGTTTCTCCGTCCCAAAAGATCAGCAAAAACGGTCAACCGAAAAGAATCGGCTAAATGTAAATTGATTTCACGGTTTTCTCGAATAAGAAAATATTAATTCTAATCACAGGCATAGCATGAAGTGAAAGCAGACGACTATGTAATCTTGTCAATTATGACTCCACAAAGGCTTAGAAATTTTTTGATTTTTTTCCTTTGGTGTAAAGCAAAAAATGTTGGATATATTTTTATTATTACTTTTTAACTGAAGCAATATAAACTAGAGATATGAACTGGAGAAAACACCAAGTCCGTTCAGACGGCTAAAATTCTGTAAATTAAGTGAAAATAAATTTTCGGAATGTTACCACTCCTTAGCACTATCGTCCATAGTGAACACGCCCAGTGGTTTTTTGGTTACTCGGTGGTGGAAGGTTGTAAAATTTCTCTCGTAGAAAGTATTGGGGTGATGTCGTCCATAAATGACATGCTCAGCTCTCTGTGATATCATTTTCTAATTGATACTGAACAGCGTTTGTTGACTTTCCGTTGACTACTGTACTACATTAACGCTCAGGCGGAGGTGCGTCAGCTCCCATTTTGAGAATCGGGATGTCGAGGAGGGGTTGTATACCCTACCAAGATACGGACGTTAAAGATCCTCTTTTTATCCTATGACTATGAGTCCGGGAACGAATGACGACTATGATCCCAGAGGGCGTGGCGACCTCTAAAGCACAGCTGTACTCGTGTCGGCCCAAGGTCCGCACGGGCGGCGGGTGCCTAATCAGAGGCACTCGGGGGCCAGTGCACTAGATCCTGTTTGCATAGACGTTGGAGGGTGTATGGCCTTTTTTACTACGGGGTGATAAATGTTCCAAATTCAGCCCACGTCACATTGGGAACGGATTCGTGGTGGTTCGACTTGACGCCCCTGTCGGGAACTTAAACAGAGGCTGTCTTCTATTTGAGACGTTCGTGAAGCTTAAGTATGACCAGCGTTACTACCCCGGCCTCACGGGAGATGTTGCGACTGGACGACAGCGTGTAGGCGTTGAGGATCCGACGATTACGCTGAATAGTCCCTCGAATGCGTGAGTAAGCGAATGGGAGCGGGTGATCGGCTTCTCTGAGTTGCGTACGCTTTGCATTGTTGTGCGTATGACCGGGGTGGTACCTTCGGGGAAGCGAAGGATCGGACCCTCTAGGTTAGGCCTATGGCGTCCCTCTAATGCGCATGCCAGGTGTTGGCTGAGCTCGATAAGAGACCTATGACCGTAGGGGGTGGTTTGCAATTCCACTGTAAACAATAACCGCGGCCGGAGCGGATCCGATAGTTTCTACGCTAGGGGAGCCCCTACACTTAGGGAGATAGTCGCCTTCTCTATCTAGGGAGAACATGCTGATGAATTTCGGCCTGGTAGCCCTTAGCGATCGGCATACGACCCGATGCCCGACCACTCGTAGTGGAGGGGAGAGCGAGATTGTCCTTGGCCCTTAGGGGCTGCGGCCCCTCTACAGCAATGCTGCGGCGGTAACACAACCCCGTCGTATGCAGAGATGCGTCAGCTCTCATCTTAAAAATCAACATGTCCGATAAAGCTCAACAGGCCAGGTGATACTCTTGACTTGTTGACGATGAGTACTCGGGAACGACTGACTTCCCCCCGACTGAGTTAAAGATTAAACTGAATCGAGCCCTTCGCATCGGGTATTGGCATATTGTTTGTCACCTTTATTATATCTTCTTTAAAGAGGATTCTATGTATCCTTCAGGCACTGGCTTTTCCTCTCGAATATAAGCCGTCGCAACAACTCAGGTCTTCTTCCTGACAACATCTGCACAGTCTTGATTCTGATGCATATGCCTACTGAGAGGGCAGTACAACCAGTCTAGTTGTCAAGCCTAACACGTTCTAGTTTTAAGCGATGAACACACATAACCGAAGCAACGCTACCGACGCAAATCCAAAGCCCAATTTTCCTAAGATTTCATTACCCCCGTGCACATCTGCCTGAAGCCATGCAACGCTACCCTACCCTACTTTACGCCATGCGATCCCCACTGCTCAGATTTTCGTCGGGTAGCATCAGCTACAGTCGAAGATAAAAGAACCGTACAATCATATTTTTATTCAACCTACATGTACCATTGTCGTTATATTAATTTTCCATATTTCTATTTTAACGTAGACCAAATTAACCGAAATCAAAAATTCATTATTTTTATATAAAAAAACATTTTTAATGGCTTGGTAGAAAATTGATCAAAACATCGGAATATCAATTTTTGGTATAATGCATTCAACTAACAATTTATTACATGGTTTTGTTAATAAAATTTAACTAACAATCTATATCATGGTTTTGTTCATGAAAATAAACCATTTTCGTCGAGTACCATTACATCAGGGCACTTTGATTTTTTATAGTTTATTTCAAAATAAGTACATTTAATTTTATCGTTATTTTAATTACAACATTCCTATTTTAATGTAAACCTAATTAAACGTTATCAAACAGTCGTGAGCTTTTTAATAAAAAAATTAATTAATTTTAATGGTTAGGTTAAGTTATTTTGTACACGGTTTTGCTCAAATTAATCCATTATTAATGGCTCAAAAGGGGCGTTGCGATTGTGATATATGATTGGGATACCGGCTGTGTGACAACGTCGCGTGCGCTTGACGTTGCATATATGTGC